>BLSH010393843.1:18709-33328 GCA_018402905.1 Glandirana rugosa
GCCAAAATCAATTTCACCATGTGTGTCAAAGGTCTACAAACGTCTTGTCATCAAGACAAACAGGACCAAAATCAATTTCACTGTGTGTGTCAAAGGTCCTACTGTTCTGCAAACATCTGGAAACTGTGTGTGTCACTTTAAGTAAAACCGGGACAAACTGAACTACTGTTCTGCAAACATCTGGAAACTGTGTGTGTCACTTTAACTAAAACCGGGACAAACTGAACTACTGTTCTGCAAACATCTGGAAACTGTGTGTGTCACTTTAACTCAAACCGGGACAAACTGAAGTACTGTTCTGCAAACATATGGAAACTGTGTGTAACACTTTAACAAAAACCGGGGCAAACCCATATCACTGTTCTGCAAACATCTGGAAACTGTGTGTGACACTTTAACTAAAATCCGGGACAAACTGTTCTGCAAACATCTGGAAACTGCGTGTGAAACTACAGCATAGAGAAGAACAGGGATATGGTTTCGCTCTGCTATAGTTTCACATAGAGTTTTTAGATGGTTTTAGAACAGTGCTATGATATCACTGTTCTAAAATCATTGACAGATATTCTAGGTCTGCAACCTTTAAGTGAAGCATGTGTATAGTATTAGCCTGTCTTTTGGATTTGTTAGTTTATGTCCCTGCTCATTAAGAAGGAATGGTATTCTAGACTGGGCAGCTCTATGTTTGTACTGCTGCGCCAATAGTCTCCCTGCCTTATTCCCCTGTGAGTACCAAGTGAGGCGTAGGCATCTCCGGTAATAGTCATGGCCTTTTCGGAGGTGAGAACTGAGTTCATTCCTTAGTTTATTTAGCTCCTTAGAGTATGATTGGGAGGGTGTTTACTTATTAAGGTTTCTAGGCACCCAATTTGTGCAATAAGAGAGTCAGTGAGTTGGGTTCTCTTTTTCTTTTCCTGGGCCCCAAGCTTTAACAGTATCCCTCTCACGTCAACAGTTCCAGACTAGAGTTGAGCGAACCCGGACTGTAAAGTTCGGGTCCGTACCGAACTTTGGGGTGTCCGGGACCCGGACCCGAACCCGGACTTTTCAAAAAAAGTCCGGGTTCGGGTCCGGGGTTCTGGTAATTTTACCAAAAGTTCTGAAAATTGCTGTAAAAAAGTCCAGTAAAGTCCTAGAGGTCTGCAAAAGGTAGGAAAATGGGGGTAAGGGTGGGACAAGTGCCCTACAAATAAATGGGGACAGGGAAATAACTTTAAATATTAAAAAAACAAAAAAAAAAATCAAAAATGGAGGTGGATGTGGACCATCTTCAAACTGGGTCTGAAAAGTATTAATTAACGGTAGAAGCCATATAACTGTTCTAAAATCAACTTCAAACTGTGTCAAAAAACTATAAATAAGTCGGGAGAACCCATATCACTGTTCTGCAAACATCTGGAAACTGTGTGTAACACTAACTAAAACCGGGAGAAACCATACTACTGTTCTGCAAACATCTGGAAACTGTGTGTTTCACTTTAAGTAAAACCGGGACAAACTGAACTACTGTTCTGCAAACATCTGGAAACTGTGTGTAACACTTTAACAAAAACCGGGGCTAACCCATATCACTGTTCTGCAAACATCTGGAAACTGTGTGTGTCACTTTAACTAAAACCAGGACAAACAGAACTACTGTTCTGCAAACATCTGGAAACTGTGTGTACCACTTTAACTAAAACCGGGACAAACTGAACTACTGTTCTGCAAACATCTGGAAACTGTGTGTGTCACTTTAACTAAAACCGGGACAAACTGAACTACTGTTCTGCAAACACCTGGAAACTGTGTGTGTAACTAACTCAAACCGGGACAAACTGAACTACTGTTCTGCAAACATCTGGAAACTGTGTGTGTCACTTTAACTCAAACCGGGACAAACTGAAGTACTGTTCTGCAAACATATGGAAACTGTGTGTAACACTTTAACAAAAACCGGGGCGAATCCATATCACTGTTCTGCAAACATCTGGAAACTGTGTGTGACACTTTAACTAAAATCCGGGACAAACTGTTCTGCAAACATCTGGAAACTGCGTGTGAAACTACAGCATAGAGAAGAAAAGGGATATGGTTTCGCTCTGCTATAGTTTCACATTGAGTTTTTAGATGGTTTTAGAACAGTGCTATGATATCACTGTTCTAAAATCATCGACAGATATTCTAGGTCTGCAACCTTTAAGTGAAGCATGTGTATAGTATTAGCCTGTTCATCCTGAATATCCATGATAGCATTGCGCGTTTTAAAAGCATCAGATAGGTGTTGTTTAATGTGATCGGTACGCTCTTCTACTGAGCCGACCCTGTCTCGCAATTGATTGAGATTCTCAGTTCCCTGTGTAAATCAGTTTGTAGGGAAAGAAGCATGGCCTTCATGAGTGTTCTGAGGCCGGGACATCAGTAGTGGGATATGCCGTTAATGACTGTAAGGGAGAGGCATCTGCTGTGGGACTACAGATCCCAGGGCCAAATTGCTTTTTAATAGGCAATTGTTTATCAGGTGATTGAGTCAGTGAGTCAGCCTACCTCTTACCTCTGTCCCCAGGTGATGTGCCTTGCTCAGGGAGATGTTCCGCTGAGAGCTCCATTCCATCAGGAGTATCTGTGGCTAAAGGTGTCTGGTCTGAGTCTTCTCGTTCGCCATTTTGGTTCCCATGCTGTGCGAGCTTCATATAGAAGTCTAAGAGCCGGCGGGGACCCGTGGGTTGTAATTTCTTCTTGGACATACTCTGGAGGATTCATATAAAGTGAATCGACAAAAAAGTGCATATGTAATTCACAGCAGCGCAAGTGTATATAACACAACACCCTAAATATAGAATCCGTTCATAGAAAAATCTCCAAAACGCAAAATTAGTGGAAAAAAAAAATATATATATACATATATATATATATATATATATAATAGATATGTAGAAAATATATCAAAAATAGTCCAATTCCAATCGTGATGAGATGGTGCAATATACGGTACACCCTTAATCTTCCACCACCGTACACTAGCGTCTCCCGTCACCCAAATACACTGAGGCTCACCGAATATAAACTGAAAACCGGCATGTTCAATTTCCACCCAATAAAAGAATCAATCATTCAGATAGGACAATTCCTTCACTCCTATGTTCAATCAATATAGAGTCTCCACTTGTGCATGGGAATATAAAACAGAGCCTCTCATAGTGGTTATACGTTTTAAAACATTTATTTAAACCAAGTAATGCTCATACATTTCAAATAATGATCCCTTAGATGTGCAGTTAGGGCTTAATAGCACAGACGGCTAATGTGAGGCAGAGCTGTGAGGGAAAGGAGTGTTCACATAAGCTACGTTGCCTAGCCATGTAGTCACCCCTGGTGAACAAGTCGGATGTAATGAAACGCGTCCAAGGGTGTGACTACACGGCACGCGATGCCAGATGGCTCAGCGGCCCAGCTAATATGCAATGTGATTTTATTTGAAATGTACGAGCATTACTTGGTTTAAATAAATGTTTTAAAACTTATAAGGGTGTTGCTCTATGAGAGGCTCTGTTTTATATTCCCATGCACGAGTGGAGACTCTATATTGCTTGAACATAGGAGTGAAGGAATTGTCCTATCTGAATGATTGAAGCTTATATCAGGTGGATATTGAACATGCTGGTTTTCATTTATATCCGGTGAGCCTCAGTGTATTTGGGTGGCGGCAGACACTAGTGCATGGAGGTGGAAGATTAAGGGTGTACTGTATATTGCACCATCTCATCACGATTGGAATTGGACTATTTTTGATATATTTTCTATATTTCTATTTTATATATATATATATATATATATATATATATATATATTTTTTTTTTTTCCACTTATTTCGAGTTTTGTAGATTTTTCTATGAACTGATTCTATATTTAGGGTGTTGTGTTATAAACACTTGTGCTGCTGTGAATTATATATGCACTTTATTGTCGATTCACTTTATATGAATTCATTGTTTATTATCAGGCAACTGCTATTGTTAGTATTATTGGTGCAGTGATTTATTATTTATATATTTTATACTCTGGAGAATGCTGAGTGTGTGTCCCTCTGTTCTGGAGTGTAGATGGCTAGTTTGCAGCAGCTGGGACAGCTTCTTTGTGGCATGGAGGAGCGGAGCTGAGTGTTCAAGCAGCCATCTTCAGCAGTGGCCAGGCCACGCCCCCCCCCAACTGTTTTTAAATCAGTTAATTCAAAAAGGATGCACTGATAGAAAGTCTATTCAAGGAGATAGTCTTTCAAATAAACATTGCATTATTATGCTATTTTTAAAACAGGCAGGTGTGAAGGGTGAACAACTACATAAAATGGCATAAAATAAGCTCACAATGTAGAAGGAGCTGTTTGTGTTTGTGTTTAACAAAAATATACACTATACAGAGATATAGAATTATATCTTAAGACAAATAAATCTTCAACATAAATTTGTCACTCTGTTTCCACAGCAACAGATAAATACTGTAGAGACATGGATTTGTCACTTGCCCATCCTAAGCATTCTTTAGTCAAGGCTTTCAATTACTCATTGACAAAACATTCACAAATAAATGTTTTAGTGTTGACAGGTACAAAGACTACAATGGCAATGGATTTACCTAAAATAAAAACCAAAACGTAGACCTGAACAAAATGTGTCATCAATATTTCAAGTGCCTATACAAACCAGCGGTAAACAATACTATGAAGGGGGAGGGTGAGGAATCAATCTCTCCACACTAATGCTTTTAGGATATTAAAATGGAGATTTCTAAAGCCTCTGTGCAAGTCCTGGTACCTCCATACTTGCTGCATGTTACCATGAAAGCACTGGGAGGTTAGGTTAGGTTTGGTGTAAGAGCAACTAGGGTTCTGGGAAAAGATAAGCATTAGAGAAAAAGCTGTAGAGAGAAAACAACGTGAGGTGTCACCAGGTTTTGTTTTCACATTCTTGCCTCTGTAGCTTGCTCTGTGTTACTCATTTAGAACATCTCTGTAAGGGACATCTATACTTCCCAAAAGCTGCTAATACTCCTATGGCATTGTGCAGATGGTATGGCTTCCTTACGAGTCTAAGGTTAAAGCAGACCTTCATCGCCTTTCTTGTTCAATATTTTTATTGGAAAGCGTATAACATTTACATGTCTTCATTAGCTCATAGGTTATAACAAAAAATATATACGTTCTGAACAAATATACAGCCATAGAAATGGGCATAAACGAAACGGTGCTATTATGCCTTGGATCCAATGGTGGTAGATAAATGTACAGAGAACACAGAGGCTCGGGTCCCCCCGAAATCACATGCTACAAAAGTCAATGAGACATAAAGTATGGCGCTATCGGGAGATGCAAGGTCGTCAAGCAACAAAAGGCAAAGGGGAACTTCCCTAACATTTATTAAAGAAAAAAATAAATAAAAAGAAAAAATACAATAGCAATAAACCAGATAAGGAGGAGGTGAGGAGGAAAGAGAGAAATGACAAGGAAGAGAGAAAAGAGAGAGAGGGGGAGGTCAGCCACCCGAGCCAGGCGATGGACACCATCAACCATCCTGAATCGGCTTCAAGTGTAAGGGCTCAAGGAGGGAGGAGTCAAAGTCTAGTGGCATATAGTGGTCAACCCATGGTTGCCAGACCTTACAGTATCTAGGCATCTTATTCAGTATAGTGGCTTCAATTTTGCTATGAATCATAGTTGGGTTATTCTATTTTTGGTCTCAAGTACGCAGAGCAATGGGGTCTTCAAGGGCTTTGCTATGGTTTTTTTAGAGGTAGTCATAAGTTGCTGTATTAGTTTTGATTGCCAGGATTAGTCAATGGCCCTCGGTCTTTACAATGAATCCAGAGAATATTGGATACCAACACCGGACTTAAGTCTACTGCTTCCAGTCCCATGATACAGTGATAGCTGGGCCAGCTGGGTCGCATGATAATATTTAAGGAAGTTAAGTACTCCCAGGCCTACCTTTTTGGAGGATGGATCTGGGGACTCTAGGTTTGGTGGGACCCTTGATATACTCATGGACACAACGTTGGAGGGCTCTGAAAAAGTATGATGGTATTGATATGGGAAGAACTCTGAAGAGGTATAAAATTTTGGGGGTAGGGTCATTTTAACTGCTGTGACACGCCCAAGCCATGAGACACACAAAGAATGCCAGCTGGCCGTTAAAGATGTGAGATGAGAGAGAATTGGGAGATAATTTGTTCTATATAGATGGGCAGGAGAGCTTGGCAGGTTAACACCTAAATAGGTCAAATAGGGGATGGCCCATTGGAACGGGAAATGGGTCTGGAGATGGGCTACCTCTTCGTTCTGCAGAGACACACTGAGCGCCTTCGATTTATGGTGGTTAACTTCCAAACCCGACAGTTGAGCAAACCTATCTAATAACTTGAACAAATTTGGCAAGGTTAATTGTAGGGAGGTCATAAACAACAAGGCATTGTCTGCAAATATACATAACTTATGGTGGGTGGGAGCCACCTTGACACCCCTGACATCTGGGTTGGCGTGGATTAACAATGCCAGAGACTCAATGGCAAGGGCGAATATCAGGGGGGAGAGGGGCAAACCTGCCTAGTTCCCCGTGCTATTGGGAACCTTTCAGAGCAGAAACCCGAATACTTGACATATGCTTGAGGACGTGCGTATAAGGAGGATATCCAATGAAGGAAATTTAGGCCGAATCACCATTTTTGCAAAATAAACTGCAAGTATGACCAGGATACCATATCAAATGCCTTCCTGATATTGAGTAATAACAGGTGCATGGGGATCTAATGGAAGCGGGCCACTTGTTGCATAATATGACTTTGTCACCAGCTTGTCGAAGGGGTATAAAATCTACTTGATCATTGTGAACTAGGCTCCTTCATCCCCTTTCTTAAGATCCTCTCTTCTTCAAAAACCTGTTTATTTTAAAGAAAATACCTGTTTTTGTTTCCTCAGTTCTTGCCCAGACGAGGTCTCCTTCTGTGGCATTTCTGGGCATACACAAGATCCCGTAAACTGCCTCCTTGGATATCTACATCACACATTTTTCTAGGATGCAGTATGTGGGATCTTGCAAGTTAGGGATATTTATTTCTAGGGATATGAAATGTAATTTTGAATAGTTAGGGCGGAGTTCCTCTTTAATGGTATGGAGGATGAGGTTAAAGTGTAAGTATAGTTATACACTCCTCTTCAGCTATCCTTATGTGCCATCCTCATCTGAGCTAGCAATAAAATTATACCTCAAATGTAGACACACTACCCCCCTGCTCATGTCCAGAGTTCCTGATACCAGTGTACTTAAGAGAGGGTGTGGTGAATTCAGAGGTACAGCTATAAGGAGTAAGCTGTTCCAGGCTGGCATATTGGTAGGTGCTACTTACAATTTTCTTTGATTCAGTTACTGTGTGAACTGGCTTAATGTATATTAAAAATCATGAACTGCTTTGCCCAAGTTCCCAGATAGCAACCAATTGTACTGCACATTTGAAAATTAGTTGCTAAGCTATTGCTAGACTTGCCAGACTTCATGAGTTTGTTGCACAATTGCAGTAAGTCTGCATTGCATGACTCCAGATCAACTTTCTTTGCAAATATTCTGCAATTCTGCTTCAAGTTCTGGTTCAGTTAAGTTGTTCAATAGTCATCCCCTCACAGGGGTCACTATGGCTGAATTTTCATGCTGTACAGTTGCAGAGCTCTTGCTGTAGACTCACCACTGCAACTTTTCTCTTGTTAGAAACTTGCCACGCAAATTTTCTACAAATTGGAAAAGTGTCAACTAGTACGTGTGCTTCAAGTGCTCTGCAAATGTACAACTTGCTAGTGAAGGGGTCACTGTGGCTGAATTTTCATGCTGTACAGTTGCAGAGCTCTTGCTGTAGACTCACCACTGCAACTTTGCTCTTGTTAGAGATTTGCTACAAATTGGAAAAGTGTCATCTAGTACTTGTGCTTCAAGTGCTCTGCAAATGTACAACTTGCTAGTCAAAATGTGCAGCAAGTTAACAGACTTACAATTCAACACTACCACAAATTTTGCTCCCTGGGTTTAAGTGAACCTCACTGCAGTAAATTACGCATGTCTGGCATTTTCAACTAGGTTAGGCAGCCCTTTACTTGGGGCAAAATATGCACATCTTACTAATGGTTGGACCAGAAAGACAGGGCAAGAAGAGGGAAATTGATAAATAAGTATATTTAAATATACCTTACAAGACATTATAAACAAATGGCAGATATTTTATGTGCTTGAGCTTTAAACTCTCCTTTTGAATTAAGTCTCCAATTCAGATAGGCCAATGCAGTTGCGTATGCTGTCAGTTAGCACACACATTAGTACAAGAACTCCCTTGACAATCCATTTAATATCCTAGACAGTTGGTTCTTGCACTACAGAATTGTTGCTAAACATGCAAAGAATTATACAATAGGATCGTGACCATCCCATAATCCAATGCAAGCTCCTAAGCAGCCAATATGGTAGTGCCAACATTAGATTGTGGAATGGTGGAGAGTAGTATGACCTTGTTGATATGTTATCAGCATAAAAAAATTCTTCTACATAGCAACAACATACCGTGTTATTTGGATGATAGTTTAGATGTAATCCACTGTCACACAGGGGGGATGATGTACCACTGCTTTGGTCACTAGGCGCACCTGTTAAAAAAAAAAATGCAAATTAATTTATTATTTTTTTATTTTTTCTCTTTAGTTTATCTGCCACTTTAGAGCTTGTCGCAGTGGTTATTTACAAAAGTCTAAGTTCTACCAATTTTTTTTAACAAAACAGTTAAAATGTATGCCAACTTTTAAATCCTGACTGTTTCTGGTGAGATGTTTCTCTCAGACATTTCAGGAAGTGAGGGGAAATCTCTTCTGTTGGGACAAATATAGCTTTTAAAATCATTTTGCTTATTTTCACCTGGAGAGGAATTAGGGGAAAACCTTACTAACTGGGTCACAGACCATAAGAAAAACCTGATAGGGGTTATAATCCTTTCACAATCTAGCACAATAAAAGAAATGTCCTTAGATAAACTTTACTACTTCTCTTGTGTGTATGTTCACACAACATGACCCATACTAACATCAAATGAATAAACCAGATTTTATTTTCTAAAAGAGTCTTCTTCTTGATTGTATCAATTAGTAAGTTTGTTATTTAAATTTTTCGACTACAATATGAAAAAATAGCGGGTCTCTTTAAGCAGTTCCATTCACTGATTTTATCCAGTAAAGAGTGCATTCTGATTGGCTGATGTGGGTTAGTGCACTTAAGAATTAACATTTGAAGTGTGTCAATATCCAAAACAATATTTTCTCATAGACATCCATAGTGGAGAAGGATCTAGGGGTTTTGGTAGATCATAAGCTTAATAATGGAATGCAATGCCAAGCTGCTGTTTCCAAAGCAAGCAAAATCCTTTCTTGTATTAAGAGAGGTATGGACTCCAGAGATAGAGGCATTATTTTGCCCCTGTACAAATCATTAGTAAGACCTCATCTGGAATATGCAGTTCAGTTTTGGGCACCAGTTCTCAAAAAGGATATCGGGGAACTGGAGAAAGTGCAGAGAAGGGCAACCAAACTAATAAGAGGCATGGAGGAGCTCAGCTATGAGGAAAGATTAGAGGATCTGAATTTATTCTCTCTTGAGAAGAGGAGATTAAGGGGGGATATGATCAACATGTACAAGTATATAAGTGGTCCATATAGTGAACTTGGTGTTGAGTTATTTACTTTAAGGTCATCACAAAGGACAAGGGGGCACTCTTTACGTCTAGAGGAAAAAAGATGTCATCTACAAATATGGAAAGGTTTCTTCACAGTAAGAGCTGTGAAAATGTGGAATAGACTCCCTCCAGAGGTGGTTTTTGCCAGCACAGTTGATTGCTTTAAAAAAGGCCTGGATTCTTTCCTTAATGTAAATAATATAACTGGGTACTAACATTTTCAAGTAAAGTTGATCCAGGGTGAATCCGATTGCCTCTCGGGAATCAGGAAGGAATTTTTTCTCCCGTTATAGCAAATTGGATCACGCTTTGCTGGGGTTTTTTGCCTTCCTCTGGATCAACTGTGGGTGAAGGATTGTATATGGGATCATTTGGTTATATATATATATATATATATATATATATATATATATATATATATATATATATAAAATCCTCTTTTTTAAGGGTTGAACTGGATGGACTTGTGTCTTTTTTCAACCTGACTAACTATGTAACACTATAGATTGTGAGGGAAATCGCCTCATAGGTAGCGGTCACTATAATATCTACTCCATTGGAATATATCCCCTCACCTCCTATTCTAGCGATGCCAAAAATGCTGGATTTTTCCCATCATTTTCTGTTCTGGTGACAATACCATGGGAATGCAAATAACAATAAAAACTTGACAGAAGTTCCATCCCTTCCATACTCTATATAAAACAAAATAAAAAAAGTTTTGGCTAGAAATATGCTGTAAGGATTAGCACTCTTCATTGAATAATGTTTTATTTTTTTAACTCTTTCAGAAAAAAGTAAGGGTCCATGTTGATAGGCTTTTGTTCATATCAAACAGGTTTTGCAATCACATTACACTATGTCACCAAAAGTATTGGGACACCCGCCTTTACAAGCACATGAACTTTAATGGCATCCCAATCTTAGTCTATAGGGTTCAATATTGAGTTGGCCCACCCTTTGCAGCTATACCAGCTTTAACTCTTCTGGTAAGGCTGTCCACAAGCTTTAGGCTGAGTTCACACTGGAACTCGCAGTGGCTCCCAGCAGGAGTCTGGTGTGTGCTGGTTCACAGTTTCAGGTCCAATTTCAGCTTGAATTTTGGGCTGAATTTGAACCTGAAATTGACAAAAAGGCGCACAGCATTTTGTGCAAACCGCACCAAACTTGCTGTGGAGATATGTAAATCAGCTCCATAGAGAGCCGATCACAATCTCCTGCTATGCAAATTGGATGCAGGGAAACCCGCATTCAATTTGCACAGGGGTGAACCCAGCCTTACAAGTGTGTCTGTGGGAATGTTTGACCATTCTTCCAGAAGCACATTTGTGAGGTCAGGCAATGATGTGGACGAGGAGGCCTGGCTCTCAATCTGCCCTGTAATTCATTCCAAATCTGTTCTATTGGTTGAGGCCAGGACTCTGTGCAGGCCAGTCTAGTTCCTCCACCCTAAACTCACTCATCCATGTCTTTATGGACCTTGCTTTGTGAACTGGACCAAATCATTTGGTGGAGGGGGGATTATGGTGTGGTGTTGTTTTTTAGGGGTTGGGCATTAGCATACCAAGACATTTTGAACAATTTCATGCTCCCAACTTTGTGGGAACAGATTGGGGATGGCCCCTTCCTGTTCCAATATGACAGTGCACCAGTGCACAAACAGGGTCCATAGAGACATACCGTAGATGACCGAGTTTGGGGTGGAGGAACTTGACTGGCCTGCACAGAGTCCTGACCTTTGGGATGAATTAGAGCAGAGACTGCGAGCCAGGCCTTCTCATCCATATCAGTGCCTGACCTCACAAATGTGCTGCTGGAAGAATGGCCAAACATTCACATAGACACACTCCTATCTAAACCTTGTGGATAGGCTTCCCAGGAGAGTTGAAGCTGTTATAGCTGCAAAGGGTGGGCAAACTCAATATTGAACCCTACGGACTAAGACTGGGATGCCATTAAAGTTCATGTACATGTAAAGGCAGGCATCCCAATACTTTTGGTAATATAGTGTACATGTCTATGCGAATGCAAAACCCACTTGAAGCAGGTCAATTGCAGGTCAGGAAGCCAACTGCAGGTCATATGTACATAACAATGAATTCTGAATGATCTCAGAAGTGGCTCAAACTGATGTCATAGACACAAATCCTAAATGTTACAGCTTGTTTTGAGCAACGGATACTGCATGTATTTCTTTGCTGCAGTCATGCTGCATTGAGTTGAAAAAAAATCTGGCATATAAAGATTACCAGACGGCATCTGACCTCATGACCAAAGTTTGTGAAGAGTAGCTGAGTTTTAATGTTTATGGATGGGCACCGCTGTTCACTCCTCAAAGAACTTAAGAAACTAAATTCCTTTAAAATAGATCTAAATATCTGTAGCTAAGGAGATCAGTATACATCCACCCTGGCTCTGATTCTGATCTGCAGATTTGCCTCTCAGATACATATAAATCTATGAAGATGTAGATTGCGCAAATAGTCACCTTAAATAGCATAATCATGATCCTAAACCTCAGTGACCCTTATGCCATCTACATCATTTAGATTTGTGGGTTTTTTCATAGGTTGCAAGCAAATATTTTGTTTGGTTAAACCTTGAGGTGGCTAAACTAAAGAAATTCCAGCCAGCCCCTTCAAACTCCTTCAGATACACTACTCTACTGCAACATGCTAGACCTCCCAGAATGCCAACCTGTAGTTAAATACCTCTTCTGAAAGCAAATATATATATATATACATATATTTGTACTTACCGTATAATAATCTGTTTTAGGAGTTCATTAAGGGACATGTGGCTCAGGGATGATTGGGTTGTACTGCCACTTATAAGAGGGATTGGACGCTGTCAACAAAAAAAAAGTGACCAGCCAGTATAATCCCTCCCACTCCCAGCATGCCTTACTTTGTTGGAATACAATTACAAAACACTAGGGCTAGGATCTGCTTCCCTTAATGAACTCCAAGAAATGTGTTTTACGGTAAATACAAAAATCCTATTTTATTTCTATCTCATTAAGGGACACACTATTTAAAGACAACTGGGGCAACCAAAAGTCCAACTAAGATGTAAGCAGCAGTTACAGTATATCAAAAAGCCCAGCAGAAACTACAGGACATTCTAGGAACCAATGTATAACAAAATGTCATGAAATCAATAAAGTTTATTATTTCCATTAAAAGATTACATTTAAAAGCTACTATTGCAGTCATGTTGCTGTAGATATGTATATCATACCCCACATACCCCAAATAAATGTTAATGAATATAAACAACATAACATGTTCTGTTGTTGTGAAGAAAGTTTGCACGTGTTTCTTAGAATAGCACCCATTTCTTCAGGAAAAGTTGAAGGAATGTAGTTCTCCATGTGAACATCACAAAACATATCTACACAGTAATGTTCATACATACAATGGATTAAAAGAATAGAGAAGCCATCTCTGGTGATAGACATTTCCTGACATCCATCTTTGAACTGAAGAGCAGGTGGGGGGACACACACGGAGGGGGGAAGGGAGATGTTAGGGACAAACAGGTTTGAATTGACACAAACCCCACTATAGAGTATAGATCAAATATAGGTATGGTCAAATGTTAATTCCATTCCTCCATTTAAAACTTATAATTTGTATATGTTGTATTACTGGGGGCTCATTGTAAAGTTTATAAATGCACCTGACGTTCTGACGCCCATAAGTATTCATTTTAAAAGAGTGTCTATGAGTTGAATCTATAATATTCCATCTTAAGGCAAAAATATACCTTCTAAGTTCAATTTTTATCATGTCACAGACCATTACTGTACATGATGATGGCCACTAGGCATTGTGCAACAATTGGTAGAGTTAACTCCCTGTTTATAATCCTCTTTAATTGTTTGGGGTCCCTCCTATTTCCAGAATGTTGAAGCCAAAATGGTGCTGCATGATGACATGATCACACGTGCATGTGCAATGATGTCATGACACAGTGATGCAATGCATCATGACATCATGATGCATGCGCTGCAAAAAATCAGGAAAACACCAATTTCAGAGCCATTAAATTGCAGCCGGCTAGGCAGGGAGGCAACAGTCAAATTGTCACCTCTAAAAGGCTCCATTCTTTGGTGGAAACTTAAAAGGGAAATTGTACACCTAAGTAGAGATGTTTAACAGTCCAAAGGTAAACAAAATACCAAATGCATAACATGGTTGCAGTTTAAGTAGGATGATATGACTGCTGATCAAATGGATGTCCCACTATGTACAAATATTTTATATATATATACAGGGTGGGCCATTTATATGGATACACCTTAATAAAATGGGAATGGCTGGTGATATTAACTTCCTGTTTGTGGCACATTAGTATATGTGAGGGGGGAAGCTTTTCAAGATGGGTGGTGACCATGGCAGCCATTTTGAAGTCGGCCATTTTGAATCCAACTTTTGTTTTTTCAATAGGAAGAGGGTCATGTGACACATCAAACTTATTGGGAATTTCACAAGAAAAACAATGGTGTGCTTCGTTTTAACGTAACTTTTTTCTTTCATGAGTTATTTACAAGTTTCTGACCACTTATAAAATGTGTTCAATGTGCTGCCCATTGTGTTGGATTGTCAATGCAACCCTCTTCTCCCACTCTTCACACACTGATAGCAACACCGCAGGAGAAATGCTAGCACAGGCTTCCATTTCCAGTATCCGTAGTTTCAGGTGCTGCACATCTCGTATCTTCACAGCATAGACAATTGCCTTCAGATGACCCCAAAGATAAAAGTCTAAGGGGGTCAGATCGGGAGACCTTGGGGGCCATTCAACTGGTCCATGACGGCCAATCCACTTTCCAGCAAACTGTTCAGCTAGGAATGCTCGGACCTGACACCCATAAAGTGGTTCTGC
>BLSH010393843.1:33338-96182 GCA_018402905.1 Glandirana rugosa
CAGGGTGGGCCATTTATATGGATACACCTTAATAAAATGGGAATGGCTGGTGATATTAACTTCCTGTTTGTGGCACATTAGTATATGTGAGGGGGGAAGCTTTTCAAGATGGGTGGTGACCATGGCAGCCATTTTGAAGTCGGCCATTTTGAATCCAACTTTTGTTTTTTCAATAGGAAGAGGGTCATGTGACACATCAAACTTATTGGGAATTTCACAAGAAAAACAATGGTGTGCTTCGTTTTAACGTAACTTTTTTCTTTCATGAGTTATTTACAAGTTTCTGACCACTTATAAAATGTGTTCAATGTGCTGCCCATTGTGTTGGATTGTCAATGCAACCCTCTTCTCCCACTCTTCACACACTGATAGCAACACCGCAGGAGAAATGCTAGCACAGGCTTCCATTTCCAGTATCCGTAGTTTCAGGTGCTGCACATCTCGTATCTTCACAGCATAGACAATTGCCTTCAGATGACCCCAAAGATAAAAGTCTAAGGGGGTCAGATCGGGAGACCTTGGGGGCCATTCAACTGGTCCATGACGGCCAATCCACTTTCCAGCAAACTGTTCAGCTAGGAATGCTCGGACCTGACACCCATAAAGTGGTTCTGCACCATTGTTTTTCTTGTGAAATTCCCAATATATTAATGTGCCACAAACAGGGAGTTAATATCACCAACCATTCCCATTTTATTAAGGTGTATCCATATAAATGGCCCACCCTGTAGTATCTCACAAAAGTGAGCATACCCCTCACATTTTTGTAAATATTTTATTATATCTTTTCATGTGACAACACTGAAAAAATTACACTTTGCTACAATGTAAATTGGTGAGTGTACAGCTTGTACAACAGTGTAAATTTGCTGTCCCCTAAAAATAACTCAATACACAGCCATTAATGTTTAAACCACTGGCAACAAAAGTGAGTACACCCCTAAGTGAAAATGTCCAAATTGGGCCCAATCAGCCTTTTTCCCTCCCCGGTGTCATGGGACTCATTAGTGTTACAAGGTCTCAGGTGTGAATGGGAGCAGGTGTCTTAAATTTGGTGTTATCGCTCTAACTCTCTCATACTGGTCACTTGATGTTCAATGTAGCACCTCATGGCAAAGAACTCTCTGAGGATCTGAAAATAAGAATTGTTGGTCTACATAAAGAGGGCCTAGGCTATAAGAATATTGCCCATACCCTGAAACTGAGCTGCAGCATGGTGGCCAAGACCATACAGTGGTTTAACAGGACAGGTTCCACTCAGAACAGAACATGCCATGGTCGACCAAAGAAGTTGAGTGCACGTGCTCAGCGTCATATCCAGATGTTGTCTTTGGGAAATAGACGTATGAGTGCTGCCAGCATTGCTGCAGAGGTTGAAGGGGTGGGGGGTGAGCCTGTCAGTGCTCAGACCATATACCGCACACTGCATCAAATTGGTCTGCATGGCTGTCGTCTCAGAAGGAAACCTCTTCTAAAGATGATGCACAAGAAAGCCCACAAACAGTTTGCTTAAGACATGCAGACTAAGGACATGGATTACTGGAACCATGTCCTGTGGTCTGATGAGACGAAGATAAACTTTTTTGGGTCAGATAGTGTCAAGCGTGTGTGGCAGCAACCAGGTGAGGAGTACAAAGACAAGTGTGTTTTGCCTACCGTCAAGCATGGTGGTGGGAGTGTCATGGTCTGGGGCTGCTGGCACTGGGGAGCTACAGTTCATTGAGGGAACTATGAATGCCAATATGTACTGTGACATACTGAAGCAGAGCATGATGCCCCGCTTCGGAGACTGGGCCACAGGGCAGTATTCCAACATGATAATGACCCCAAACACACCTCCAAGATGACCACTGCCTTGCTAAAGAAGCTGAGGGTAAAGGTGATGGACTGGCCAAGCATTTCCCCAGACCTAAACCCTATTGAGCATCTGTGGGGCATTCTCAAATGGAAGGTGGAGGAGCGCAAGATCTCTAACATCCACCAGCTTCGTGATATCGTCATGGAGGAGTGGAAGAGGACTCCAGTGGCAACCTGTTAAGCTCTGGTGAACTCCATGCCCAAGAGGGTTATGGCAGTGCTGGAAAATAATGGTGGCAACACCAAATATTGAGACTTTGGGCCCAATTTTCACTTAGAGGTGTACTCACATTTGTTGCCAGCAGTTTAGACATTAATGGCTGTGTATTTAGAGGGGACAGGAAATGTACACTGCTATACAAGCTGTACACTTACTACGTTGCATTGTAGCAAAGTGTCATTTCTTCAGTGTTGTCACATGAAAAGATATCATAAATTATTTACAAAAATGTGAGGAGTGTACTCACTTTTGTGAGATACTATATATATATATATATATATATATATATATATATATATATATATATATACACACACACACACACACACACACACACATACACACTATGTTACATAAACTTATTTATCAATATACAAATAACAATGGCACATCATAATAGAAAATTGTCAAGTGGCGAAAAATCATCAAGGTACTCTTGGTTAGCATTCCTTGATATCACCAGAGATGCCTTCTCTGTTCTTTTAATCCATTATACTGTGTGTATGAACATGTTGCTCTGTACATGGTATGTTGTGTGAAGGGTGTATGTGTTTTCACATGGAGAAATACAGTATATTCATATAATCTTGGAGATTATACGCCTAATATGATTTACATTACAGATAAGAGCTCCCCTAACTTTTGTTTGTTTTTGTTTGTGCTGTCCTGAGAGACAAACTGAAATTTTATATCCCAGTTTACTTCTTCACAACAACATGAAAGCTTATGGTGTTCTTTCACTTTTCTTTGGGGTGTCTGGGGTAAACACTCTGAAAATGGTATACATATTTACAGCAACATGACTGCAATAGTATATTTTTAATGTAATCCTTTAATGGACATAATAAACGTTATTTATTTTATGAAATGTGTTATACCTAGAAAGTCTTGTAGCTTCTGCTAGGCTTTTTGATATACTGTACAATTTTGGGGAATCGGTACCTTGGCAGACAAATAATAAGAGGGTATTACTACCCCCTCTCTTTGATTAACTTTGCTATACTAACAGGACTACATCACAAATAAACTGGGGGATGCCTGCAGTGTGCTCAAAGAGCTGCCTGAAGAACATCACATCAGAAACTGGCATAAAAAATGTTCAAACTTCCACTTGGTAAAACTTAGAAAACATGTGAACAGAAGACTGGGTGGCATGCTTTCCAAGGAGAAAGGATGCAGCGCCTCTACCCGTGGTCTCCTCTACCCGGACTGAGCTGCTAGAACAGGAAACCAACCATAAGAGCTGCCGACTGGAACACCAGAGACATAGGCACGGGTGGATCTCTCCCCCTGGACACTACAGAGTGGGATCATCATGCTTATACCACGCACTGTTTTTTAACCCTCTTGTGAGTAGTTTACCTTATACTACTATAAAATTGTTCTATACATACTGCAGTTAGAGGCGCTGTGTCCTTTCTCCTTGTATTTCTACAGAGTTGGCTTCTAGCTCTTCCACACCGGCTGCCTTCAGTGCTGTACTATGGACTCATTTTAACATTCAACATTATTATGCCCCTATTCATGATTCTCTGCTGGTTATTTTTATCATTACATTTTGTGCTATACATCACCTATCTCATCCATCACCCAGACATTGTACTGTATATACACTGTATTAGCATCTGTATGCTATAGGTCGGACACAATAATTGCCTGATCTTCCCCCTATGTATGCTGTGTCATCTTATCAGGGCCAGGCACACTGTAATTCCAGGGTTCCCTTTCCCTTCATGTGCTAAGTTAACTCCTGCCTGTCGGGGGCAAGCTTTCAAATCTGTCAAACAGTTGCCTTATGCTGAAAATCCCAAGAGGCACTAATAGATCTGGTAGAGGGGCATTTCACAGGAAATGGTGAAACCCAATCCCTAAGCCCATAAATGTAAGCAACAATCTGTCTGAGCCTCAAAGAACTGGTGGAATGAGACACTGACTCCCCTTTATTGTGACAATCGGGAATGACAGAAAAAGTCAGTCCTTCTTAAGGAAGTATTAGCTGCCAGGAAAACCCACACGGCACAGGCTACTCTAGATTCAGAGAGTGAGAAGAGATTTCTTTCTGATGTACTGGTACTGTACAGAGAGACAGAAGAACAATGTCCTGATTTAGTTGAAAGGCCAAAAAAACTACCTTAGAGCTCTGAGCCTCAACACCATTTTATTTTTGGAGAAACACAGAGGGACAGAGAGCAGTGGGACTTTAGAGGTGCTGGTATAACCCCTAACTGAAAAGACACACCCGACACAATTTAATAGGTATATGTTAAGAACAACATTAGATTAGCTCCACCAAGAGGATGGAGTACTGGACCCAATAAATACATCAAAAAATACATAGAGAGTGTGACTATGTTTTCCCCTTTCTGTACTAAATGTTAGGACAGTGTACCAATTCATGGACAAATCTATATAACCCAAGGACCTGACTAACACAACAAAGAAAAGTTAAGAAAGGCCAAGGGTAAGACGGTTGAGGAGCACAATCCCATGAATGGTCCAGTGATCCTGTCCTATCTGACACGTTTTGCCCCGAAAGGGCTTCCTCAGGGGATCATAAGGAGGATCGGGATGTATAGTCACTGAAGAGAAGGAGCGAGCATATGAGGATGAGGGCTTCCAACAAAGCTTAATAGAAAGGACTTTCAAACTGGAGGGTTGAGTGCCAAAAAACTTTAGGCAGACTTGACTGAATCCCCGTTTCCCTGGTGAACCACAAAGAGCACATAAATGGTTGTGTTCAGTGAAAGAGGTGCCTAGGTGTCATCTGGTCTGTAGGCCCAAGCAAAATGGAGAGGAGGGGAGCAGCTAAGGAGGCAAGGATACACCCGGACTAGATATCACCTAATGTCCGGAGGGAGTGCCTCACCCGCCAATGGGTAATGGTCTGAGCCCCAAAAGGGTAGACAAGATCCCTTACGTGGGCCCTGGATGCGGGGGTCAACCAATAGTGGTGCCCAGTATCCCTTGTATAGGGGATATCAGGAGGAACCAGCCCGAATGCTACTATGGCAACTGCCACAGTGAGAAGCGGTGTGACCGTTTTATTTTTGTGTATGACCTGAAATGGTTCTTTACGAGACAAAGCTGCCAATCCCGACACACACCTTACAGAGAGAAAGGGTGGAATGGAGATTATCCCTAATACTTTTCAAAAGTTCTTTGAGATGCGGACAGAACCACATTCAAATCTCATCATGTCATGGGTAGTTGCAAGGGAGAACATACATGAGAAACACCTTGTAAATATATCTTAACCAAAGAATAGGAGGCTAGTATGTTTTGAAATAAAATTGCAAAGGCTGAAATGTGCACTCCAATGGAACTCATATCCACGTGTTGATCCAGGCTTTACTGCAAAAAGGTTATTTCCATGGAGTATCTCCTGGGGTGAAAAAAATCTTTCCTTGCACCTAGCAAAGATTGCTTTCAATGTGCAATTGTAGACCTTGCGGGAGGTTGACTTCTTACTTAGTGTTTAAATTGCCATTAACAGTAGTGACTGTGAAACAAGGTGATAAACTGACCCTTGGGATAGAAGATCTAGTTGTTCTAGAAGAGCCCATCAGTTGTCAACTAGCAATTTGATAAGGTTGGAGTATCACATCCGCCTGGCCAATTTAGAGCTATGGAAATCACTGAAATGTCCTGCATCTCAATCCTGCAGTGTAGACTTGGAAGGCATTTCAGAAGAGGAAAGACATAGATCCAACAGTACAAATTCAATGAAACCACCAAAGCAGCCACTGTTTCCACCAGAAAATCTCTGCATTTGGAGACAAACCTGTCCAGTTTGTTAGTGAACCTGGAGGCCAGGAGATTTACATCCAAAGTCCCCCTCTTACAACACAGGTCTTGAAATACTTTCAGGTGTAAGGACCACTACTTGGTTCCAGCACTGTCAGTTGAAATAGTCTGCCATGAATAGGGCTGCCATAAGGCCCGGAACTTTCATGTAGAATTGCAGAGTTGGAGAGAGGAGAAGTTATCCCAACTTGAGGCTTAAGCTCCTTCAGCTGGGGAAAATTAGTACGTTTAGTTCTAAGGTATCTTTTATGAGGGAATTTTTTTGCCACTGGCTTGCAAGGTAAGTCAATCATTAATTGTGTGAGCACCGTTAGGGAGAGGCAACATTTTGGATTGCATTAGTAAATAAATGAGGAAGATGCAAAATTGCATTTGAGGATTCCTTTGTGTTCCGTATGAGAAAAGGAAAACACTGTTTGATTTTTTTATACTATAAAGGTCCCTCATTTAAGGCGAGCCTGTGTGCACTTGGGTGATTGAGAGCATGCAGAGACACAGCATAATATTTTCAACGTGATCAGAGTGAAGTACCGACATTTGTTTTGCACAATATTGCATTTGTTGCACAACACTTAAATAACTTTATTTACAGTATGTTTATGTTGACGTGGGACATTCATTTTGTGCATGAAACTATTTACTACTGTAGATTTTTATTTTTTGTATTGGAGTATCTTATATTATCCTGAATTTAACATGGATTTTTTTGTTATTATTGTGGAGTTTTATTTTAATGTATTGGGGTAGTTTTACAATTTCGCTAATTTCATATTTTCTTAATGTTTAAACAGATATTTATAGTTTTATTAGCTTGATTTTCAGCGCCATGTTTGATTTTTATTTAGTGAGGGGCATTTACTTTTTTTTATATGTTTTATTTTTGAGGAAAAGACTCATTCAGGAAATAAAATGCACTATATCAGTTATCAACATGAGCTCTAAGCACCCAACACATTGGGTCAAAGGTTCAGTAGGAATGAAAGCTAGATCCTTAAACATTATTTTAGTTTATCATGTCAGGTTGCAATGCAGGGCCTGTCAAAGAAATCAAGAATTTGGAAAGAGCTTCCAAATGTTTTGTCAATGTGATCCCTAAACACTTGTGCTTCTGCAAAAGGAATGGTGAGTGCTTTATTAAGGTGGGGCAACAGTGGGAAACCTTCCTCCTTGATAAAGGTCTCCTCAAACGGATATGTCTGTAAATTGCTTGAAAGGTGTGAATAGTTATCAGAAATGTACATGTCTCTGTACACAATGCCTTTGAGTAAGGAGTGTAGTTGAAAACTTTTGAAACTCTTGAGGCCTCTCAAAGATTCTAGACTATCAACTGAACTAGTAGAAACTGCAGGCTGCTCTTTCATTTATAAAGATTCTCACACCATGTCAAAAGGATACAATATCAGTTCTTTAAGCCTGGTAGCTATGAGCACTGCCTGAGACAGCTCATATACTAAACCACTGAGTAAGGATTTCTGAGCCTCTTCATTAGATAGTTTCCACAGTAGAAGGCTCAGAGGTTGCCACGGCTGCAGGTATGTCAGACAGGAAAATTCAGAAGAGTGTAGGAGTGTGTGGGCTGGCGGCAGGAGCATGAGACAATGTTCCAAGCTGTCTGTGTCAGGTGGAGAGAAGGGGCATTAGAAGGGGCACTGCAGGCCCCTTCAGAGCAGTTAATGCCCCATAAGCCGAAGAGATTCAATACAAAGTGACTGCCCTTCTTTGTGCTTGGAGTTCAATATGTTGCACTGCTTGACAGAGACAAATAAACTGAGAAAAATATTTGGTAAAAAAACTTTGGCTTTTACAAACCATCTGTTGAGAACAGTAAAGATTAACCAAAGAGAAACCTCATGTTTCTTGCAATTAAGAGCAATTGCAAGAAGATGTCACGTCATGCTGAAGGCAGGACCAGAGAGTGAAGTTCATGTGTGCGTCACCCCAGGTAGTGGCACAGTTCTTCAGTGCTTTAATAATTTTCAATGAGACCAATTGAAAGAATAGGGTAATAATAGTACCCAATAGTTCTAATAAATAGAGTAGCTAATGGTACTCAGGCCACACAGCCTGCTTTTAAATGGGTCGCCCGAGGCAGTGTCATGGCTCTGGGCATGGAAAAGCACTCTGCAACTAATACACACTGTAATCAGAGGTCTTAAAAGCACCACAAGCAGACCCTAAGGCTCAAAGGTCACATTAGAGGCAGGCCCTTCTCTGATTCAGTCCCACGGAAGAGGTTATACCAGACTGGTAACTATTTATTTGTTGTCAGTGTCCAAATCCTCCTGTTGGTGGCAGGATAACGCAACTGTTTCTGAATTCTGTGTCCCTTAATAAATGACAAAGAAATACAACTATGCATCACAGGTTCATAAATATTAACCCCATGAAGGTTTTCACTTGCTTTTTCTCTCACATATCTCCCCATCCTTTCAGATACATATCTAACTATATTTCCTGGCCTCTTTATAAATTCCCTGTGCTCCTTCTTCTCTTTCTTGCTGTAATTATTTTCCTCTTTCATGTCTTTCTTCTGTAATTTTCTGACTCACCTCATATCATCCTCTCACTGCACATGTCAAGTGCTCAGTGTCTTTGACAAATGCATTGTATTTTACCCATCATTTAGCATGATGTGAGCTACATTTGCACATACAGAAAAGGTTACAAGTATTTATATATATATCGCCCTAATTGGTGTCAGATGCCAACAGCATTAACAGCACTTACACGCACAGTCTTCATTCAATGGTAATTTAAGGAAAGCCGGCGCCCTTTTTAAAAATGAAACAGTTAATGTAACTTCTTCTCCGGCATTTCGTAAAACTTGCACCTATGAAGACAAAATGGTTATATCTCTTTTCA
Organism: Glandirana rugosa; assembly: GCA_018402905.1. Lineage (NCBI taxonomy): Eukaryota > Metazoa > Chordata > Amphibia > Anura > Ranidae > Glandirana > Glandirana rugosa. The sequence continues at coordinate 42,082 of BLSH010393843.1, forward strand.
TATTCCTGCTTCTTATGCAGATGAGACAGTCTTTATCACATTATCCAGATCACATGGTTCACTACTTATATTACTCTTACATGTTTACCGTTGAAGAGGATAAGAACCATCAATAATACAGTAAAACATCCAAACAGATGAGCTCTGTAAAATAGTCTGTATATCTCATTCATTAAAAAAACAGAGGAACATAGAAGAGTGACAGCAGAAAAAAGACCAAGTGGCTCATCCGATCTGCCCCATATTTATATTTGTTTTTTATTTTTGTCTATGTTTGTTTATCGCAAGCATGCTTGAATCCGCTTTTTGTTGATTGACTCACTACCTCCTCTATTCCAAGCATCACTTGCTCTTTCAGCAAACTAATACTTTTTAAGATTAGTTTTGAACTGTCCTCCACATCAGAAAGTGAAAATCAGTGCAACCAAATCAGTACATTGCTGTGCACCATTACTACCTAGTCCACAACAGAAGAGTCAGGGACCACCTACTTCTTATCCCACCTGAAGTGAGCAGAGATCTTTGAAATTGATTTTAGGAAGCACTGTGCACTATGAAGAGAGCAAAAGCATTGTACTCCAGAAGCAGCATTACACATCTCAGACCACTTGCTTTCAGCTGGCTGCAAGTTCAGCTTGGGAGTTTAGAAATGTTACATAAACCCATAAAGACCAAGCTGCAGTTCTGAAACTTATTCTGGTATGTGATCCCCATGGGTGGGCATTTGGCCACAGGCTTGTATTGCAAAAGTCATAGGTAATCCTGCAGAAAGAAGAAAGTGCCAGAAACACTGTGGGATCGTAAACGGAGATAAAGATCAACAGTATTCCTCCTTAGATATTTAATTCAACTATCACCAGTTTGCATGGTTCTGCATTCTTTGGCATAACAGAGTAAGATTACATTCAAACTGTTGCTTCTAAAGAATCTTGTATTTAGGAAATATAATGATTTGCTTTTACTCTGAACTCCAGGTATAATGGCTAAATTTACAGCTGATATGCCTACATGTGAACTGTTTAACCTATCAAAAGTATTTGCACGTTCCCTAATCCATTCCTGGCTTTGTTGGATCTGGAAATTAAGTATTCCTATGGATTGTGATATGGAAGTTACATGAATTCTATTAGCAGCCAGTATAACCATAATCAGGAAATAGAGGCAACACCATGCACCAAATCCATCAGAATCTATAGATTTAATTAAAACTCACTATCTCAAAAGACAAAAGCTTTGATAAATGGAAAGGCATGCTCTTTTGAGACTATGTGGGAATCCTGGACTACCTAGATCTCCAAAATATAGTTTTCCTCTAGCTGCATTCTGTACAGCTTGTCTAGTGTCTACATTTTTTATATCTACCATTGCTACTGCTCTTACTCCCAGTGCCAATTTATATGTGTGTTTGCTGGTGTGTACCTAGTTCTCTTATGTACTCTCAGGGTATCAGTACATTATATACTGCCTTTTTGTGGTCTGCATTGCTCTTCTGCTACATGTAGCACTTCATACTTGTGTCATTCTTGATAATCCAATAAAAATCTAATTAAAAAAAAGTATTTGCATTTTTATACAGTATACCCACTCTTGTGATCCAGGCACCCATGTCAAACAGCACAGTCAGGTCCTGGACCACCCTTCACTGTAGTTAAACAATACAGCCTGCTACATGAGCAACCCCAGATTATAACTGTATTTACACACACTTTTGGTTTCTACTGCAGTTGGGAATGCGTGCAAACATCACAAACTGATTGATTCCATGGACCCCCAAAATGTGCAACTCCCACCAGGCAACCCTCCTCGGACTCTGCTTTCCCACATCCAGGCCTGGGATCAGGAGGGAAACCAGAGAACATCTGTTTGCTGATCTCCCCTAGAACCCAGAAACAACATGTATTATGGCATTTCTACTTTTTGCAATCACTTTCCCTGGATACAGTGGCCAGGGAAGGAATTAATGGCGCACAATCCCCCTGTTTCATGTACATACACAAATGCACAGAAGCGCACATATCTGGGGTATCTATGTAGGAAAACATCAATTGTGCTACTCATGTTGAACATGTCCACTCACCATAGTGAAAGCAATAATTCTATGGCCATTATTCATGGTTACAGTGATACTAAACAAACACACATACACACTTTAATTTACATTGTCCCTTCTATTTCTGTATGTGAATAATGGTACTGTAATTATTTTACTTAAAAAAAAAAAATCTAAGTACATTTTCCTTAATCAATATACAGCTGTCACATAACCCAGATCTTTCCCAGCCTGTCTGCAAGGAAACATGGGCAGGAGGGGCATTTATTCCTCTGCTGCTGGTCACATGTTCAAAATAGAAAAAAAAACAGCCTTTGGAATAAAGGAGTAAAACAAAATAATATTAATAAACGGTTTCAAATTGGCATACAAATATATATATTTGAAATCAAATCTTTATTATTTTGTGAAAATTACATGGTGTGAGCGGATTTCTGACACTCACAGACTGCGTCACGCCCACTTCAGTCTGTGTCTTATAATAAAAGGGGGGGGTGAATCCTTCATTTATCTACATGCAACATCCCGCCCTGATTCAATTTAGCTGGTTAGGCTCCATTTACACTGCTGCTAGTAAACGGATGTTTAGAACCATTTTGTTTATAGCCGTTTCCATTCTAAGAAAAAAAAAAATATTTTTTTAAAAAAACACTCCTAGACGCAAACACGGCAAAACGCGGCTAAACGCGGCATGCAAAGCGCGGCAAAGCGGCCGTTTTAGACGCTGGCTTCTAGCTGTCAAAAAAAATTGTTCAGGGTAGGTTGATAAAGCATCCCATGTAAATGGAGCCTTAGGGGTATGGAGAAGGAAGAAGGGAGTGGGCTGTCATGTACCACTGTGTATACACCCACAAGTGTGACTCTATAGTCACGGGGTTGCTCAGATGTAATAGGAAGGAAATGCTCAGCATAGAAACCCATTGTAAACTGAGTATGTGCAGAGTTGCCACTAAAGCTGACAAATTCCAAGCTGAATTGGAGACATCAACAGAAGGTGGAGAAAGAGAGCAGCAGGATCAACCAGGTTTTTGACAGAATACAGAAAACAAATCTTAGTGACTGAGTGAGTATGAACAGCATGTAATATTGCATTTATTGATAATTTGAAGTTTGTCTCTGTTTCAGGGACATGCACAATTTTGCACAAGCCTTATTGTTTATATAGAGGCACAGAGAAGTGAGCAGAGAGGCCAGTCCAGATAGGGACATATCTTGGTAATGGTGGGGAAAGAGGTGGGTCTGGAGCACACATAGAGATGGGTGGGGAGGTGGTCGACAGGTGGTTCGAGCACACAGAGAGGAAGACAGAAATGCCAGTACAGATAGGGATATATCTTGGTAATGGTGGGGGAAGAGGTGGGTCTGGGGCACAAATAGAGGTGGGTGGAGAGTTGGGAGACAGGCAGTTGGAGCACACAGGGTGGAAGACAGAGAGGCCAGCACATATTGGAACATATCTTGGTAATGGTGGGGAGTCTGGAGCACACATAGAGGTGGGTGGAGAGGTAGGAAGCAGGTGGTTGGAGCACACATAGATAAAGACAGAGGCCAGTACAGGCAGGGTCAGATCTCAGAAGTGGGAGGGCACAGAGTACAGGGACAGGTGGATCAGGAATGCACAGAGAGTTGGATGGAGAAGTGAGCGGATTGAGGCCACAGAGAAGCTAGCAGAAATCATGGGGATCTGGTGCACACAGGGTGAGAGCACTGTGAATCAGAGGGCAGAAAGAGAAAGGAGAGGAGTCTAAGAGGGATGGGGGAACAGGGAGGTGGAGATCAGATTGATACACAGGTGAGGAAACTGTCACATTAGGTCTTATTCAAGGGCAGGAGGCAGTGATGCAAAGGGGAGGCTACATGTTTAATCAATTGCTATGATCAGGGGCTTGTGAACCCCTAACAACTGCAATTCATTTAATCAGTGGGCTCAGGGGGGTTTCTGTTATAAGCTCATGGTTTCTGAAGCAGAGAGGAAATCCAAGGATGTAGGGCATACTGAGCCAAACCAAAAAAAAGGTTTTCACTACATTTTGTCTATGAATTGCATACAAAATTCAATTATTTTTACAAGACAATATTGTCATAAGAACACCTAATCTGCAAAGATGGAAAAGATATCTGTATTTCTTAATTTTTCTTGTAATGACAAGATTTTTGCCATGCCAAAGGTCGATAGCAGAAATGTTAAAAATTGCTATTGTATATAAAGTGAGTGCAGGTACAAGAGCTTAACTTGTTAAACTGGATGCTGCATATTTAGACACATTTTAGAAGGCATAAACATTACAGCATCCTTTGTGGCAACTGTAATGATCAGCCTTCAGTATTTCAGCTTCATGCTATATTCAGTAACAGGGACATTAATCCCTATTCAGTACATTTACAGCTTTGTTTACCGCAATCAGAAAAGTCGATTTCTTTTCAAAAACTCTTCGGGCTAAGCTGTTATGCAAAGCTCAAACAAATTTGCTAATAATTCTCTGAGATTTAGACTCAGTTCAAAAGAACTGCTGTTAATTACATAGATAATAAAGCAGAAAAAGAAAATGCCTCAAGTACCTGCACTACGCTATGGCTGAAGATCAAAAATTAATTGTAGAAAAGAATAAATACTAAAAATATAGAGGCGTCAGAAGTACAAACAAAAAGAAAATACAGCTAAAGGGACCAAACATCATTAAACCATGATAGCAAAAGTAAAGATTTATTGCTGTTATAAATGTAGCAAAATGAACCACAAGTTTATCTCAGGCAATAAGCATGCAATTATAAATCTGTGTTAAATAATAAGATCAATTCACAAAGCCACATGAGTTCATTTACATGCATTAGTTATTTTGTGTCATGACAATTTTAACAGCAAAATGTTAAATTCACAATAATAAATATGACATTGTTGGAACTGTTATTTTTCTACATGAAATAAACATTTAACTATTTAAATTCCCTATATTGCAATCATTTTATTTTATCAGTGATTTGTTTACCTCTTTTCTGAAATGGCTTGCTTTTCTGCTTTCCTCAATAGACCACTGATAGAAAATTATTGTTAACCCCATTGCCAAGGTAACAATATTTTTAGGAGCAAAACCTGTGCAATTAACTTTGTGAATTTATTTTTACATATTGATTACTGTCACGTAACATCAGGTAATATCGGGACAGTGCGGAATTGTAACAACTCAAAAAAAGAGGAAAAAAAGCCTTAACAAAAGGGGTGGGTGTAGGTTAAGCATGGCAATCATTTACATAATTTCTAGGAAAAAATTCAGTCTTCCTAACTTTTTTATAGGTACCCTCCTGGCCTAAAATCACAGTTGAAGTCATAGATGGATTTTGTCCTATGTTGTGAGCAAGGCCCTTATGGCTGAAATATGTTAACATATACTGTATATCTTTTGGAGATATAATAAATATGGATTGAATAAGAGCATGTACGGAGTTGCAGATTGTCCTTATCTACTCATTATATTGGCAACGGAGCAACTGCACATCCTGCCCCCGACAGCTCAGGAGGAGTTCCATTCAACTGGGGTAGTAGCAACTTCCTTTGTTGTTTATGGATTTTGTCCTATGCCATCCATTTTTAAAGTGTTACTTCTATTTTACTCTTACAGCCACTATGCATAATGTATGAATTTAACTGTGAAATTTAATAGAAACAAGTGTAAAGCCAGCCTTATATGGTTAGAATCTCGACCAGCCCGTCAGGGACTGGCTGGGAGTCGAACCATCTAGGGCAGACTGATTGTACCCAAGTCGCTCCATTGATCACCTTGGGTACAACCAGCATTTTTAAATGTGATTATTGCCAGCATGTATAGCTGCTAGCAATAATTATTTCATTCTCTCGGCCGGGACGGCTCCTTGTGTCCCCTGGCTATGTTGATGGGGGAATCGCGCGACCCTTGGTTGCAGGAAAGAGAATCACATCATGTATGGCCTGCCCAAAACTCAATACTCTTAGTAATATAACAAACTTGATACACATACATACCACTGGAAGGCTAGATATATCTAGATGCCCCTCACTCCCCAAGAAAATTTAAGTATGAGAGGAGATAGACCAAGGAGGTCTATATTGGTTATGGGAATGTTTGCGGTGCTAACACAGCAAATAAGACAACAAAAAAAAAAATCAATTATATTTAATAATGATCAGTTAAAAGTACAAGAATTCACACATAGTTGATTAAAATCATTGATAATACATGCTGGCACAACCATAAACATCATGATGCAGAGAGTTTACATTAGTACAGAGAGATGAAGTCCCGACATGTTTTGCTGTGTTCCAGCTTCTTCAGGGGATCATCATCTGTCCCCAGCCACGCTACAGTGATGCCCACGAGCTGCACTGGGTGCCACCCTGCTGTGAACACGGTTCCTCCTCCTCCTCCTCCTCTTCATCCTCATCCTCCTCATCCTCCAGAACTGTGCCCTGGTTTGAAATTTTTTTTACCTGGCCTATGCTGGTGCAGGAACCCACCCCCCAAGCCACTTGTGAATGACTGGCCTGATAACCGTGGAAATTACCCCTCTTCCTCCTCCTCTTCCTCCTGTGCCACATCCTCTTCCATCATCGCCCGAAGTGTTTTTTCAAGGAGACATAGAAGTGGGATAGTAACGCAGAGAACAGCGTCATCGGCACTGGCCATGTTGGTGGAGTACTCAAAACACCGCGATATGGTACACAGGTCTCGCATGGAGGTCCATTCGTTGGTGGTGAAGTGGTGCTGTTCCACAGAGCGACTGACCCCTGCGTGCTGCAGCTGAAACTCCACTATTGCCTGCTGCTGCTCGCACAGTCTCGTCAGCATGTGCAAGGTTGAGTTCCACCTTGTGGGCACGTCGCATAGGAGGCGGTGAGCGGGAAGGCTGAAGTTCCGCTGCAGCGCAGACAGGCGAGCAGCAGCAGGGTGAGAGCGCTGAAAGCGCGCACAGACGGCCCGCACTTTCTGCAGCAGCTCTGACATATCCGGGTAGTTTTTTAGAAATTTCTGCACCACCAAATTCAGCATATGCGCCAGGCAAGGGATGTGCTTCAAACCGGCTAGGCCCAGAGCTGCTACGAGATTTTGCCCATTATCGCACACCACCAGGCCAGGCTTGAGGCTCAGTGGCAACAACCACTCATCGGTCTGTTGTTCAATGCCAGTGTGGGGTTTATCCCCCAAACATATCAGTTTTAAAACAGCCTGCTGTCACTTCCCCCTGGATGTGCTGAAGTTGGTGGTGAAGGTGTTATGCTGAGAGGATGAGGAGGTGGTAGAGGAGGAGGAAGTGGAGTAGGAGGAGGGGACAACAGGAGGCAAAGAGGAATGCCCTGCAATCCTCTGTGGCAGAAGGTCATGCGCCTAATGGCTAGCCGCCTCAGGCCCACCAGCCACTACATTTGCCCAGTGTGCAGTTAGCGAAATATAGCGTCCCTGACCATGCTCCACGTATCAGTGGTTATGTGGACCTTGCCACAGATGGCGTTGCACAGTGCACACTTGATCTTGTCCCCGACTTGTTTGTGCAGGGAAGGGATGGCTCGTCTGGAAAAGTAGTGGTGGCTGGGAACCACATACTGTGGGACAGCCACCGCCATCAGGTTTTTAAAACTGTCCCTGTCCACCAGACGGAATGACAGCATTTCAAAGGCCAGGAATTTTGAAATGCTGGCATTCAAGGTCAGGGATCGCAGGTGGGTAGGGGGGTACTTCCTCTTTCTCTCCAGTGCTTGGGAGATGGAGAGCTGTAAGCTTCCATGGGACCATGTGGAAATGCTTGGGGACGGTGGCGGACATGGTGGCGTTGCTGTTACATCATCTGTTTGCTGGGTGGCAGGTGACCCTGGCACTGTAGACGTGGAGGAAGATGGCGAGGCAGCAGCAGAAGAGGAAGCAGGAGGAGCCTGGATTTTGACGTGCTTATTCCACTGCAGCTCATGCTTTGCATGTAGATGCCTGGTCATGCAGGTTGTGCTCAAGTTTAGAACATTTATGTTTCGCTTCAGGCTCTCATTGCACAGCATGCAAACCACTCATGTCTGGTCATCAGCACATTGTCTGAAGTACTGCCATGCTGGGGAATGCCTTTGAGCTGCCTTTGGTGTGCTAGGTCCCTGGGTGCAGTGGGTAATAGCAGGCGTACTGTCTAGGGAATGGTCGCTCCGCTTTTGCAACCTGCTTCCTCTTTTGCTGTACTGGTGCCTCTGTGCAACCACCACCTCTTCCTCCAAACTGCACACGTCACTCGCATGACCTTCATTCCATGTGGGGTCTAGGACCTCATCATCCTCCACATCCACTTCCACCCACCCTTCACCACTGCCCTCCTTGTCAGTGCTTATTCCACTGCAGCTCATGCTTTGCATGTAGATGCCTGGTCATGCAGGTTGTGCTCAGGTTTAGAACATTTATGTTTCGCTTCAGGCTCTCATTGCACAGCGTGCAAACCACTCATGTCTGGTCGTCAGCACATTGTCTGAAGTACTGCCACGCTGGGGAATGCCTTTGAGCTGCCTTTGGTGTGCTAGGTCACTGGGTGCAGTGGGTAATAGCAGGCGTACTGTCTAGGGAATGGTCGCTCCGCTTTTGCAACCTGCTTCCTCTTTTGCTGTACTGGTGCCTCTTTGCAACCACCACCTCTTCCTCCAAACTGCACACGTCACTCGCATGACCTTCATTCCATGTGGGGTCTAGGACCTCATCATCCTCCACATCCACTTCCACCCACCCTTCACCACTGCCCTCCTTGTCAGTGCTTATTCCACTGCAGCTCATGCTTTGCATGTAGATGCCTGGTCATGCAGGTTGTGCTCAGGTTTAGAACATTTATGTTTCGCTTCAGGCTCTCATTGCACAGCGTGCAAACCACTCATGTCTGGTCGTCAGCACATTGTCTGAAGTACTGCCACGCTGGGGAATGCCTTTGAGCTGCCTTTGGTGTGCTAGGTCACTGGGTGCAGTGGGTAATAGCAGGCGTACTGTCTAGGGAATGGTCGCTCCGCTTTTGCAACCTGCTTCCTCTTTTGCTGTACTGGTGCCTCTTTGCAACCACCACCTCTTCCTCCAAACTGCACACGTCACTCGCATGACCTTCATTCCATGTGGGGTCTAGGACCTCATCATCCTCCACATCCACTTCCACCCACCCTTCACCACTGCCCTCCTTGTCAGTCTACACACTGTGGAAAGCTGCAGCAGTTGGCACCTGTGTTTCGTCATCATCAGAGACGTGCTGCGGTGGTGTTTCCATGTCCTCATCCTGCAACAGAAGTGGTTGGGCATCGGTGCACTCAATGTCTTCCACTTTTGGGGCAGGGCTATGTGGATGGCCCACGGAAAGCACACCAGCAGAGTCATCAAAAAGCATAAGAGACTGATGCATGACTTGGGGCTCATACTGCTTGGCTGATTTACAAGGGACTGAGGTGAAAGACAGATGGCCATGGGGTTCAGGTGCCAACTCTGAGTTTTCAGCAAGGGACCAGGTGGGAGACAATGAGAAGGAACTGGAGGCATTGTCAGCCACCCAATCTACTAGTGCCTGTATTTGTTCTGGCCTTACCATTCGTTGAGCGGCATTCGGGCCTACCATATAACGTTGAAGGTTCTGTCGGATACTCGCACCTGAGGAAGGTGTTTCACTTGTGCGTGTAGCTATCACAAATCGACCACGTCCTCTCCTTGCAACAGGAACTTCACCAACACCACCAACACCAGCAGCACCAGCAGCACCACAACCACAACCATGTCCCTTATTTGACGCTCTCCTCATTCTGGCCGCAAATGTACTATGTAGCACTATTTATTAATAATAAAAAAAAGAATACGATATTATTATTCTTTTTTTTTAAACCAGCAATGTAGATGCGCTTTTTATTTTTGTGCAAGAAATGCACCGCTGGCTGCAAATGTAGTATTTAAAATATTATTATTTTTTTTAAAAATCAGCAATGTAGACACACTTTTTATTTTCGCGCAAGAAATGCACAGCAAGGTGCAAATGTACTATGTAGCACTATTTATTAATACTAAAAAAAAAGAATAATACATTTTAGAACAATAATCTGTCCCTCACAGCATGAGCACGAACCTCTCCCTATAGCAGTATGAGATGATTTTAGAACAGTAATATGTCCCTCACAGCAGCAGCAGGAACCTCTCCCTATAGCAGTATGAGATGATTTTAGAACACTAATCTGTCCCTCACAGCAGCAGCAGGAACCTCTCCCTATAGCACTATGAGATGATTTTAGAACAATAATCTGTCCCTCACATTTTTTGCAAGAAATGCACTGCTCACACTAGCAGCAGCAGGAACCACTCCCTATACCAGTATGAGATGATTTTAGAACACTAATCCGTCCCTCACACCAGCAGCAGGAACCTCTCCTTAAAGCAGTATGAGATGATTTTAGAATAATAATCTGTCCCTCACAGCAGCAGCAGGAACCTCTCCCTATAGAAGTATGAGATGATTTTAGAACAATATGTCCCTGACAGCAGCAGCAGGAACCTCTCCCTATAGCACTATGAGATGATTTTAGAACAATAATCTGTCCCTCACACCAGCAGCAGGAACCTCTACGTATAGCACTATGAGATGATTTTAGAACAATAATCTGTCCCTCACAACAGCAGCAGCAGGAACCTCTCCCTAGAGCACTATGAAATGATTTTAGAACAATAATCTGTCCCTCACACCAGCAGCAGGAACCTCTCCCTATAGCAGTATGAGATGATTTTAGAACAGTAATCTGTCCCTCACAGCAGCAGCAGGAACCTCTCCCTATAGCACTATGAGATGATTTTAGAACAATAATCTTTCCCTCACACCAGCAGCAGGAAACTCTCCCTATAGCACTATGAGATGATTTTAGAACAGTACTCTGTCCCTCACAGCAGCAGCAGGAACCTCTCCCTATAGCACTATGACATGATTTTAGAACAATAATCTATCCCTCACACCAGCTACAGGAAGCTCTCCCTATAGCACTATGAGATGATTTTAGAACAATAATCTGTCCCTCACACCAGCAGCAGGAACCACCCCCTATAGCAGTATAAGATGATTTTAGAACAGTAGTCTGTCCCTCAAAGCAGCAGCAGGAACCTTTCCCTATAGCACTATGAGATGATTTTAGAACAATAATCTGTCCCTCACACCAGCAGCAGGAACCTCTCCCTATAGCAGTATGAGATGAATTTAGAACAGTAATCTGTCCCTCGCAGCAGGAACCTCTCCCTATAGCACTATGAGATTATTTTAGAACAATAATCTGTCCCTCACACCAGCAGCCAGAACCTCTCCCTATAGCAGTATGATATTTTAGAACAGTAATCTGTCCCTCACAGCAGCAGCATGAACCTCTCCCTATAGCACTATGAGATGATTTTAGAACAATAATCTGTCCCTCACACCAGCAGCAGGAACCTCTCCCTATACCAGTATGAGATGATTTTAGAACAGTAATCTGCCCCTCACAGCAGCAGCAGGAACCTCTCCCTATACCAGTATGAGATGATTTTAGAACAATAATCTGTCCCTCACAGCACCAGGAAACTGTACCTACTCCAGTATCAGATGGTTTTAGAACGCTAATCTTTCGCCTTACAGCACCGGCAGGAACCTGTCTGTAATGCAGGATGAAATGATATTAGAAATGTAATCTATCCCTCATAGCGGCGGTAGCATCCCCTCCCTACACTAGCCTGAGAGCATGTGACACGCAGCACTACGTGACTCCAGCTCATATAGAGGCTGGGTCACATGATGCACTAGCCAATCACAGCCATGCCATTAATAGGCATGGCTGTGATGGCTTCTAAGGGCAAACGAGTGAAACACTTGTTGATTGGCTGCCCTGCAGCTATTCAACAGGCGCCACAAATAGTCTGGGTCACATGATGCACTGGCAAATCACAGACATGCCATCAGTAGGCATGGCTGTGATGGTTTTTAAGGGCAAACGAGTGAAACGCTTTTTGATTGGCTGCCCTGCAGCTATAGAAAAGGCGTGAAAAATACCCGAATACCGAACCCGGACTTCGGGTTCAGGGCACGGACACCCCAAAGTCCGGTACAAACCCAAACTTTACATTCCGGGTTTGCTCAACTCAAGTAAAACAGGGTGCCATGAAGGAGCCCTGCAGCTTAAGCATGCGTTTGCAAATGTGTGCTAACTAAACCTCTATTTTTAACGCATACTGTTGGATAGGTTAATTTGGTTGGTATGCATACTGGTTGGTGTGTTGAGATGGGAATTTTTTTCTGGTTTTGTCTTTCCTACAGTCAGCATCCTCAAACAAACTACAATGAGTGTGCTGGCTGCCAGAAAAGCAGAATTGGAGACTTCAGCCCTCCCATTCTCTACAAATCATCTATCTACAGGACCCAAATCTCTGAGGAAAACTGAAAAATCCAGTGCCCTCCATATGATTTAGGCACCCCGGCACCTTTCAACCTGCCTGAGGAAGAGCAGGGGTTTTTCTGCAAGTCATAGACTTCAGGCATATGAGTGATTTGGGTTCTAACAACACACAGAATAACTAGATTTTAGGTTCAGAAAAGCAGCTAAACCAGATATTTACCATGTGGGGTAATAGAACAAATAACTGGATACAAACATCATTTTTTTTTCAGGTAGACAGCAGCCACTAAACCTTTCACACTTTTTGAAACAATTTGTAATACAATAATCTAGAGCTTTTTTTGCATAGTTGCCCCTGCAAAGTTTCCTGGATCTTGTGGATTTGCCTACCGCCCTTGTGCTCCCTGAAGCATGTAAACAGTAAAATTGGAAACAACAGAGGCATTAAATTCATGTGAGGACATTCTTGGATTTTGTGGCCATGCTTATTACCTTCCTCGAGCAGACCTAGACAGAGAGGTTAAAAGCTGCATAGATTGTTCTGAGTAGCATCACTGATTCTGCTCTTCCAGCCAGGAAAAAGCCAGGTCGTAGGTAAGGTGACAGCCAGGCTTATTGCTGTTTGAATGAGAATGACCTTGGTGGTTCCATAATTGTTTGGTGGCTACATGGAGGAGGAGGTCTGTGGCACTATCTTGGCACATTTCCTCCTCTCCTATGTACCTACCATATTGCCACAGTCTCTCATCCACTACCTCTAAAGACTTTTTTTGAACGGGATATTGGAGAATTTTTATCTGATTAGTGGCTGCATCCAATCGGCTGCAGTGCTGATAAGATTATTCTGACAGCAAAGGAGTCACAGCTGTCATAATACAATAATACAGCAGAGAGGATTCTTCTATCTACCTTGCTTGTGTAGAATGGAGAATTTGTGCTTTTTTTTTTTTTTGATCAGCCCTCTGGATAATTGAAAAACAGATAAAAATGACCCATCTATGGCCAGCTTTAGATAAAAAAAGTTCTGTATAAATCCTATAAAAGCAGGGGATGGCCACCAGCAGTGAGAGTCATATCTAAATTAAGTGACATAATTCTCTAGGCATGCTTTACCAAGTAATATGGTCCCAGATTTAAAGTTAATGCACCTTCAGGTGACTGTTTGCAGGTTGCTTTATTATACTTATATCAGTCACAAATTCGGTGTTTAATAATTAATTCGACCCACTTCCACACACCAAGCCTCTCTATCAATTGGCAAGGCTACCCATCGCTCTGCTCTGTGGACTTGGGGTTCCCACTCACACAAGTTTGCTTAAAAAAAATTAAAAAAAAAAAAAAAAACACAGTATACATACCGTATATGATCTGTTACACATAATGTAAACAATTTTCAAACAAAGTACATAGAAGGAAAACAACTCCCACTTAATCTGAGATTACCCTTTGTAAGTCACATAGAAATCTCAACAGTTAGAGCCATTTTAATTATTAAAAGCCAGGCAAAAACACAATAAAAAGTGATTTGTGGATTTGTCCTCTAAGCAAATCCAGACAATGGAAGCTGCCACTGGCACACATTAAACAAAGCATTTGTCAACTACAATTCATAACAGCAATGTGCAGTAAAGTGTTGTGAGCACAGCTTATGTTGCCATGCTGTCTGAAATTCTTCTGTCAGAAAATATCAAAAAGAAGTGATGACACTTATGCGGTTCTGCAAAACATGGCTAGCTTTAATATTGTCATCAATACTTATGTTGCCCTATTTAAAAATGCACAGTGTTCCTCTTATTGCTTACTAAAAATATTGTTTTAATGAGTATTTTAGTTTTCTTTTTTAGGGAAGTGAATACAACCTGGAGAAAGGCCATTCCTGCCATGGACTGACATGTGAGGCACAACTCTCCAAAGGCTTCACAAAGCACTAATGTATATTAAACTGTTCAGCCCAATGCACCTTTTATAAACTGAATTGTAAAGAGGCTATGGGGAGCTCTTTATTGATGCCTGGGTGCAGGCTCTAGGTAGGTGAAAATAGGAATTCTTCAGGGATGGGTATCTTTATCTTTTAAGATTGAACTCCAAGCATCATCATCTCAATATTTTTAAAAGGGGTTAGTAGCAAGTTACCTTTAGCATATGTCAGTTCAGTGATCCTTTTTCCTTACAACTTAAAAAGTGGGCTTTTAGTTTCACTGGATAGTACAGTTCACATGGTATTCTTGTACCTCCCTGTGAAAGCTGATGACCCCAGAGCTGCAAGCATGATGAAACACCCAGGCTGATGATGTGTCCCTTCCTCATCTGCATTTGCCCATTCACAAAACTCATGGCACAGCATCATCACATTCTCACAATAACTAGTAACCATTTATAGTGTTTCTCAAGGTGCTCTGTTGATAAAGAATCTTGTGTCTCACATCAATGTAAGGGTGCAGGCTGTCTTGTGTCTGATCTAGAAAGCAGTGAAGCACGAGGGGAAGAGGGACAACACACATCACTATCTCAATAGGTGGAGAGGAATGTAAACAGCCTCGAACTTCTCCTAAGCCACACCCCCTGATGCACTTTACCCCGCTCACCAAGGCTTAGTCATAGAGGTCTATGACTAAGTTCTGGTGGGTCGGGTGAAATGCATCAGGGGGCGCGGCTTAGGAGAAGTTCAAGGCTGAGGCGGTTTACATTCCTCTCCACCTATTGAGCTAGTGGTGTGCAGTGTCTCTCCCTTCATCCTCATAGACTGTGTTTTGTGAATGGACATGCAAATACAGTAGTGAAGACGCAACATCTGCATGCTGTAAGAATAATAGAAAAATTGAATTGACACATGGCGGTAAGTGTCTCCTAAGTTCTTGAAATGTATTCAGAAACTTAGCATGTGTGTACTCTTACAAACATTTCAGTATTAGAACATAACTGCAGCCTAAAAAATGCAGTAAATATTTTCTATGTTCTGCCCGTTCCAGAGGCTCTGCTCTGCATCTGCCAGGTAGTCCTGCTGGAAATAAGCCTGGCACTGATTTCCATCCTTGTACTCAATCATGCCCTTTTTTGGAGTGCAAAGAGGCAGGGAGATGCCTGGGAACAAGCACACTTCCCACAACTCTCTGCACCACTCACTGTGCCCTTCATCTGTTCTTAAAGTGGACCTTCAGTCTTTTTTTTCAACTTTCCATCTATTAAATCTTCTGCCCTTGTTGTTTTACCTTTGGATAGTAAAACATGTTTTCTGCCAGTAAATACCTTATACAGCCCACTTCCTCTTTCTTGTCTGGTAACTAGCCTAGGCTTATGACATCATGCACAGCTCTCTCTCTCATTCTCGTGAGAGTTTGCCAGGAAGGGGGGGGGTGAGTCATAGGAGGGCCAATCAGAGCTGCAGGGCTGGAGGTGTGCCTCTGTGTGTCTGTGTAAATCCAGGAAGTGAACAGGTAGCAGCTTCAGCTGCCCACAGTTAAAATGGCTGCAGCCAGACTTAGCGGAGGAAGATTTCTGCAGCATATTTGGCAAGTACAGAATCACAGTAAATATAAAATAATATGCAAAATGGTTGGAGGGAAGCTTCAGAGTGGCAAAGATGTTTTTATTACAAATTATGCGAGTAGACTGCAGTTCCTCTTTAACTATACTTCCACAAGTAGTTCACTGTAGAAGCTATAAAAACAGCCTGAATATATTATAAGAGGGATCATGGGAAATATCCATATCAGCCAGCATAATGTAATAGAAGACTCCAACAATGGTGCCCTGCCTGTCACAGTCCCATTGCAAGACAAGGCAAAATCTGTGGTGGTGTGCGTTGAAAAAAGGTATGGCACACAGTACTGTGTACAGTGCAGCATGGTGTGGCCAATAAAACTTAAAGTAGAAGTTCAGCCTAAAACTAAAATCTCTAAATCTACTTACAACCATATTCTAAGACTAACCCATCTAGCCCAGTAAAGAAGAAATCGCTATACATATCTTCTCTGAAGTGGCCCTGGTCAAGTCAGTGAGTGGGTAAGTGTAGAAGAAGCAGCCGACGACAGAAGCCCCACAGTAACTCTATGAGTGACGTTACCTCCCAGACATTATCCAGCCGTCTCCTGCACACAGCTTCCACCGCTGGAGACTGGACCGGATCAGCTTCAGAAAAGGTATGTATAGCAATTTTTGTTTTACAGACCTAGATTGGTTAGTCTTAGAATGTGGCTGCAAGTAGATTAAGATATTTTAGTTTTACATTGACCTTCCACATTAATAAAATGTCACTTTATGATGTTTCAATAAAGTTTGCAGAAAAAAGTATAAAATGCAGTGATAAGCACCAATGCTTTCCCACCACACACTGATGGCTGTGTTATAATGCTGGTGTGAACCATCCCCTAACACAGCTTCCTACAAATACCAGGACTTTTTTGCAGCAAAAAAAGTCAAACAAGTGCACCAAGATTTTTTATTGATACAAATTTTAAAATCTAAATACACATACTGTTTAAAATATGAGTTCTGGTAAAACCCCAACTACAATGAATGATGTCCTATTAAACAAATAACAAGGTAACAAACTTTATAGGAATTTCTAAAATGGTACTCCGGCCCAAGAAAAAAAGCCCCTTATTTTATCAATAAGAATTGTTACTTGGTGCACTTGTTTGACTTTTGTTGCTGCAAAAAATCCCTTGGGAGAAACCTTATGTAGTATAATTAATAAGGAGAGCAGTACCTTCCTACCCAGGCTTGTGGGCATCTCTTGCATTTATTAACATAACTTCCTTTACACCTAAAATGCCCTACACATAGTTTAAATATGCTGTTATAAATAAAAATTGTTTATTTAATAGGCTACTTTAAGATGCTTGTTTGAAGAGTATTTTATGTTCTAAATAATGCTGATAAAATTAAAATTCCCTTTAGAGGCTTTGGTGTGTTTTATATGTTATTGGTTGGAGCTTTTTAATGGCATTATTGATTGGGACAATAGTCTTCCAACTATTGATATGACTTTACTAACAAAGATCTCAGGGCTGAATAGTTATCAGTAATTACGTCATCACTTTCTCTGAATATCCTCCCTGCACCAAAGTCATGTTTTCCAGACAGAAGCACCTATATAAAAGCCATCAAGTTAAGTGACAGATACTTTTTAATGCATAAAAAAGGGAAAAATCTTACCACTTCTTCGTGTTTGCACTTCCTCACATTAATGCCATTGATCTGTAATGAGATACACTATTTATTGTTTATGCTACATAGTTATTGAAAATTCAGGGCTTAACATGAGAAATGTGAAAATCCTACCTGTAGAATAGCATCTCCAATGAATAAAAGTCCTGAAAGTTCTGCTGTAAATTATACAAATATAAAGAGATTACTTAAAGCATTTCTAAACCTAAGAAAAAAATGTAATATATGTTACAGCTTACCAGGCCCTAGATATGGTGGCTACATTTGTTTTCTTGTTTTAGCATTTTTTTCCTTTAGGTTTACCATTTATATAGTTGGCAAGGTTGAATAATGTTACCAGTCCATCCAGTTCAACCTTTTAATCCAGGGAGTAACAAATTTCTTTCTTAGGTTGGCTACACTCACTTCTCTACTGTATCTATGGAGGAACAGTGCAGCTACCCTTTTGACAGCAGCATTGTCAGCCTGTGGAGAGGGCAGTGTTAGATGGACTTTATATAAGCAGCTAACAAATTAAAGCTAAACGCCTTTTAACACTTTTTAAGTAGTTACTAAATCAGTTGTTTGCCTGTTGGAACTAAATATTTTACATAAATTAATAAAATGAACGCACTTCTGTCAGTGTCAAATGGTTTGTCTCAGCCCTATATTCTGCAACTTTTGCTGGAGATGTTAGTCTGTTAAAAAAATTACTGTCTCTTACTTAGCCCCAGTGGATGGGGAATAATACATCAGGGAGTGTGGTTTGGTGGAGGAGACATGTAGTGGTTGGCAGTAGTTGTGATCCTTTACTTTTTGGATTTACTGGCTGGATCAACAGGTAAGAGAGCTATTTTACAGGGGAGTCCCACCCAGAAAAACAAATGTGCTGTGTTAATGCTAATGACATAATTTTTTATTTTACCCATAGTTCCCTCTTAACACACACACAAAAAAAAAATCTATGACTGTATGTAACAAATAGCTGAAAATGTTAGCAAATCTGTTTTTTTCTCTACTTGAAAGGATTTACCATACTGAGAAAACCAAATGTAAGATGCAGAAACTCATTTTCAAGCTGCCAAAAGTAGAGCGCCTAGGAAGAAAACATTAATCCTCTTAAGTCTCCTATGGGCAGTTATAGGAGTCACAAACGTGGTAATTTTGGTATTCAGAGATTGTATTTTCTTGATTAGCGTGGAGAAGGATGCATCTATATGCCACAGTGGTATAATTCAATTTGCCTTTAATTTTTCCCCAAGTAATAATTTATTTTTTCATTATTCAGTCATCACACAGAGACTGGAAAGCTTTGCAATGACTTTTAGACTCCTGGAAAAACCATGTGTACTTTGTTCATCAAGGCAAAAAACCCACATGGAAAATTATTTGAAAGATAAATGAAAAGGATGCAGGCATGTGGTTTATTTACATTTTGCAGAGTCACTGCTCTCCAGGCAGGCTAAATATAGTACTCTGGCATAACAAATATCTTATTTAATACTTGCATGTTTCTCTTTATTATTTGCTACTTAACTCATCCCCCAAGCATGTTATTTAAATTATTTTTAGAAAAAGGAAAGAAAACATTGTGTGGTCTTCCTTAAACTTACAACCAGGCCCTAATCAAGCACAAAGACTGGATGGCCAGGAATAAAAAGGAAGTAAGCATGTGCCCCCCCCCCCCCGGACCCCCAACCTTCCTGAACCAGGCCAGGTCAGGTGCCTTTTAACATTGGGGATTAGGCGGGCATCATTGTGTGGTAGGTTGTCACGACTGACAATGCATGTACATACCTGGACAATGTGACTGATGATGGATTTACATTGGGAGACATTGATTATATTGTTTTGAGTGTAATATGAGTAGTGTGTATAAGTAGAAATGAATGTCTGTTCTCACTCCTCTGAGAGGAGGATATCTAAAGGTCCCTTATCGTGAAGTCTAAACATGATATTCCCCATGCACACATTCCTGAAAATGGCTTTATTAATGATGAGTGCTGTATTGACCACCGGCTGGAAACCGTAGATAATCAAGTGCCCCATGAAGGGGTCCCCCATGGCTCTGAAACATTGCTGTATGTGTACCGTGTGACCATGTGAATAAAGCTTTGGACCCTTTTGAGGAATCCTTTGTGTGCTGATGACATTTCTACACCCTTATTACGAAGGGGGCTTCCAGATACCAATTCCCCCACATACTCTTGTAGACTAGATGAGTGAAGGAGGTACTTTTTGCTCAACAATTGGACAAGGTGCTTTTCAAGGGAAGAAGCTTGGCCACCCCTGACTTTGCAAGGTACCACCCCTATGTTTAAAAGGCATGTGGCCTGGTGTGGTTTAAGAAGAACACTTACTGCCTCCCTTTTTGTACACTGCATGTCTGGATAAGGCATAGCCTCACCTTCTATAATTCACCATTATATTCATTCAATATCCAATCCTATTCACAGCACCTCCAAGAGGTGGTTATCAATACCTAGTCACAATGATTTATTTTTCCTATTAGGGTAAGGTACACCCAGTCCATTAAGAAACACATTCACTTTATATGTAGAGGTCGCAGAGACACCTACTCTTTAACAGTAGACATTCACATTTGGATCCTTAATATACACTAGAAGTGGATGTTCCATCAGCATATTCATCCATTCACAAATTTTGCACACATCATTTATTTAAGGCACTAGTCTCCCCTTTCACCTATTTATCGTAAAACCACTTTATTTGTAGGTATCATTCACATTCTCATTCACAGGCTATTAGCCATATGCAAGATAAGACACAGACCCAATACTTAGAATCCCCACTAGAGGGCTCTCATTTCCCTTTCCATTTCAGAAGCAGTATTACATTGCAAATATAGAAACGATTTACATTCCGCAATACAATCTTTAACAAACACGATCAAATGACTGTTTAAATGCTTTAATGAGGAATTATGTTCATTTGTATTGATTTATTTAGATTGTCAGCACCTCTGTGATAACAATGTGTGATTTCATTTATCCAAATTACATCAGTTGAAGTAAAGGTATTTATGTCCATACCCAAAATGGCGGATTTAGAGCTTCCTAATGATGGCCCACTCTGATTGGCCGAAACGCATCTCAGCTTGATCGCGTCATTGCAACACTTCCACCCACATTTGATACAGTGGATCGAGCCGAGCCAGCTCTTTAGATGGCATATATCAACCAGGGCCAATTTCCCCATAGAAATCATGCGGTTTTCATGTATGGGTGCCAAGATGTTCAAGCACCATACCATGTGAGTGGTTTTTACCTGTGTTTTACATTTTTTTTAATACATTTGGTATTTGGACATTATTGCACTTAGATTTCATTGAGATTTTCTGTTTTATCACACATGCTATTACAGTGACGTAGTCCCTATCCAGCAGTTGACAGTCTCCAGAGATCTTCAGGGATCACTCCACAAAATACATTGTGTTCATTTAGTTTTAAGAGCATGGTCACATGCAGTAGCGTGGTGTAGTATCATTATATATGTCTGGATAAGAGCCTGTTTGGAATTTTAAGGGGAACTGCACACTGTTTTGTTTTCTAAAAAAAGCTGCCATGGGGTTCCAGAGGTAAGCTGTGGTGTTGGCATGCATTTGTCCTCTACCTTGCAGATGCAGAATTGCAGATGGAAATAATGTTTAGACCATGATATGATAAATGGTACTGAAGTATGTGGTGTATTGTTTTAAGATAATCTGCTTTTAAACTGTGTGAAAAAGTGCTTTCTACACTGAAATATCTTTAAAAGTCTGAGAAGAGATACATTCCCTGTGTCTTTACAACTAGGTGCCAGCACAATTGAGCATGCTCAGACATACAAACTACTCTAATTTTAACTCCCATGCCTTTTTTACGGATAGCTATAGTAAATACCAAAATTAGTGCTGGGTTAAAGAGCATTTTTTGAGAGTGAAAATGAGAATTATGTAGCCCAATGCAAATTTCAGCCATTGATTCTAATGGTACAATTGTAACTTCCCCAAATAAATCCTTTTCATGTTGAGATGAAATATATCTTTCTCTCAAATAAATTGTCCTGGAAACAATGTTACTTCTTCTTCATCTATGTTGTTATTAAGAATGCTAGCATGTGTAATGTTTTCATGTTTTGGTAAAATATATATTTCTCTGTCTCTTGACTTATTGATGTCCATCTCACAAAAATCTTTACCCAAACTCACACAGGTGTCTTTACAAACCACAAAAAATAGCATTGCTGATGCAAAATTAAAATGAGTCACAATTTTGTGTGTTTTTATTATTTACAAATGATCATAATTTGAGCCCAAAAAATGTGATATGTGTACCAACATCAGAAATAAAGATATAATTCTCAAAAAGCAGAGGGTAACATCACTATTTTACACTTACACACCAAGAACCACCAAATATCACAGAATAAATCAAGAAGAAGAACTCCTGACTAATGTAATTCCACTACCTATATGTCCAAATAAATGCAGTATCTGTGTATTTATGTGTATGAGGGTTCCATATGTGGCAGCACAGGGGCTAATGGGTTAGCACTTCTGCCTAGCAGCACTGAGGTTATTGGTTCACATCCCAAACATGCCACTTCACAGAAGGTGGCACACACTTCATATAGGGAGAACAGAAGTTGTCTGTTCTCCGTATGTTGTTAAACATAACTCCTGACTCAGGGCCTTACCTAAATTATGTCTAAATATAGTATTTATGTGTAGGAGGGTTCCACCACCATTGCAAATCATGTCATATGTTTTCCATGGGGAAAGACTATAATCAGCCTTAACATTTCCCCATCAGCACTAATTGCAGCCTCTTTACAAGCCTAAACCCACAAAATTACAGCTGTTTATTCCTTAGCATGTTGACAGTAATCAGCCATAACCAGCCTTCAAAATAGATGGCATATGCAGAAACAGCTTGTTCACTGGCTCACTGGCCTTCCACAGTACATCTGCATTGATTAACTTGTTGCACCCCTGGGACTTAGGACTGTTTTACACCACAGAGATTCAGCCTAAAACCATGTGGCAGCACCGTGGCTCACAGGTTAGCACTTCTGCCTAGCATCACTGAGGTTCTGAGTTTCAATCCCAATCCTGCTACCTGGATAAAGGTTTGTATGTTGTGGTGTTAATGTTTCTTTTTCACCAATGCTAACATTTTTGATGGGTTTCACATAATGAAACTCCAAGAAATCACATTATAAATCAAGCAAGTGTGGGTTTGCACCAAATCTAGAACTATGGTGTTTTGGTCCAGTTATGGATGTATAAGTCTGGTGTGATGCTACACACATATTTTAATGTTGTAGGCTTATGGTGAATGATGAATGCGGTTTGTCACCAATTTTGTGTGAAGCACCCCTCACAAAGTTGTCATTTCCTGTTTGGGACCCTCCACATGCCCACATTTTTGAGATCACTGATAATGGCCAGAGCCTTGGACGTGTGTTATTTTGAGCTTTACCCTGCACAGATATCAATGCTCAGGCATTTTTTCATTTGTAAAGAGTGTGTATTTCTAATGACAGGTGTGATAACTTGATGCCAACCTCAAGAGACAGAATCAATTACACTGTTGGGTGTGTCCTTTACTGGGTGGAGGTGAGCAATCTTAGCTAGGTTATTTAAAGGCCAGCATTTGTGGTGGGTGTTGGGCCTAAGAACATGGTCTGCATTTTTCTTTGCGGTGTGTATATTTGGTTACAAATAGATATGGTTTTTGTGGGTTTTGGGGGGGTTGGCGGTGTGCATAACTCATAACCCACATCCCATTAAGGCTGTTGTTTTATGATTGCTTCTAAATCTCACATGTTAGACTTACAACTGCTATGTAATGGTTTAGATGAAAAGGAAGGTCCCTGCTAATTCATTCATACTGTGTGTGTCAAAGTAGTTTGTGCCTTTTTGGCCTTTGTATTAATTTTGTCTGTTTTTGCTTATGATAATTCTGCCATGTAACTTTTTTGGGGTTTTGGGGCGAGGATTTCTGATCACAAAAAATGTTAGTCATGCATTTTTAGTTTGATTTGTATCCCTGCTTTTCTAATGTGATTTGGTTCTCAACTCCGGTCCTCAGGACCCACCAACAGGCCAGATTTTAAGTATTACCTTGGGGAGATGCAGACTAGAATACTGCAATCACTGAGCAGCAAATGATATCACCTGTGATGCATTTCAGTTATCCTGCAAACCTGGCCTGTTAGTGGGTCCCGAGGACAGGAGTTGAGAACCACTGGTTTAATGTGTCTAATTTTTAGTTTCTTACCCTTGTAGACTGTAAGCTCTTTTGAGCAGAGCCCTTTTAACTATATTGTCAAATGCTGGAGCATCATATCCATGCCTTTTTTTTTTCTTTTTTTGGTCCAAGTACATTAGTGTACCAAATGTTTATACTAATGTTGAAATAAAAAGTTGATTGTTTTTTGCCTTATGTTTGACTTTTGCAGACTCAAAATACATATATTATAAGTGCAAACAATTTATACCCCTTCAAATCTGTATTAAATGTAGTTGCATACAAAAGTATTTGGTTGTGCTAGTCCTTGAGTAGAAAGTGTAATGGGTGGGACCCCAAAAAACAAAAAAAAAACCCTGCTCCAAAGCTGGAATTCAGAGCTCTGCCAATTATTTTGTGGACTAGGTAAACCATTAAATATATCAACCAAAATAAGAAAAAAAATACCCCAAAAACTATTGTTTCAAAATAATTTGGCGTGGGCTCCCCCCAAAATTGATACCAGGCCCTTTGGGTCTGGTATGGATTTTAACCACTTCCATGCTTTTTTCTATTACAAGGAATGTTTACATTTCTTGTAATAGGAAAAAAGTGATCAACATTTTTTTTTTTAAAAAGTTGTAAAAATAAAAATTAAAAAGTAAAATACATAATTAAAAAAAAAAAAAAAATTTAAAGCGCACCGTCCTTGCGAGCTTGTGCGCAGAAGCGAACGCATACGTAAGTCCCGCCCACATATGAAAACGGTGTGCAAACCACACATGTGAGGTATCGCCGCGATCGTTAGAGCGAGAGCAATAATTCTAGCCCTAGACCTCCTCTGTAACGCAAAAATGCTAACCTGTAGAATTTTTTAAACGTTGCCAATGGAGATTTTTATGTTGCAAAGTTTGTCGCCATTCCGCGAGCGGACGCAATTTTGAAGCATGACATGTTGGGTATCATTTTACTCGGCGTAACATTTTCTTTCACAATACGGAAAAAAATTGACCTAACTTTACTGTTGTCTTATTTTTTAACTAAAAAAACTGAATTTTTTCAAAAAAAATCGCGCTTTTAAGACCGCTGCACAAATACGGTGTGACATAAAGTTTTGCAATGGCCGCCATTTTATTCTCTAGGGTCTTAGAAAAAAAAATATATAATGTTTGGGGGTTCTAAGTAATTTTATAGCAAAAAAAACTGTTTTTAACTGATAACCTCCAAACTCCAAAAAGAGGCTCGGTCTTAAAGTGGTTAAGGGGAACTCAGCATCAAATTTTATTTAAAAATTGGCGTGGGGTCCCCCCAAAATCTATACCAGGCCCTTTAAGCTCGCATAGATTATAAGGGGAACTCCACACCAAAATGTAAAAAAAATTGGCATTGGGTCCCCCTAAAAACCATATCAGACCCTTATCCGAGCATACAGCCTGGAGCTCAGGACAATGGCCCCTTCCTGACAACCCTGGCTGGTGGTTGTCGGGTCTGTGGGCTTATCAGAATCTGGAAGCCCCCTTTAAAAAGGGGCCCCCAGATCCTGCCCCCCATGTGAATGGGTATCGGGTACATCATACCCCTACCTATTCACCAAAAAAAGCAGTGAAATGTAAAAATAATAGAAAACAAGAGCAGATTTTTGACAAGTCCTTTATTGTAAAATAGCTCTGAGCTATCTTCTTCCCCGAGCTGTCTTCTCCCAGAGCCGTCTCTCCTGCTGCCATCTTCTCCCGCTGCTGTGTTCTTCCTCGCTGCTATCTTGTCTTGTTACTGTTTTCTTCCTTGTCGCTGTCTTTTCCCGCTGCTGTGTTCTTCCTCATCGCCATCTTCTTCCGCTGCTGTGTTCTTCCGCGCCACCGTTTACCCACAAAAAAAACAAGGGGCGGGCTTTCCGGGTGACATCATTGGATGGCCACACCCCATGGCTATGCAAGAGACGCCAGACAGTGGGTGACAACACAATAGAGAAAGACAGCCACAGAGGAAGAGCAGCTTTCTTTTATTTAGCAGGGTAACCGGCAGTGAGGAAGAACACAGGAGCGGGAGAAGACGTTGGCTGCATGAGAGACAGCTTGGGGAGAAGACAGCAGATTGAGGAGACAGCTCAGAGAGAAGACAGCAGCAGGAGAGATGGCGGCAGGAGAGACAACTTGGGGAGAAGACGACGGCAAGAGAGACGGCTTGGGGAGAAGACGACGGCAAGAGAGACGGCTTGGGGAGAAGACGGCTCAGAGAAGAAGATGGCTCAGAGCTATTTTACAATAAAGGACTTGTCAAAAACTGACTCTTGTTTTCATATACATTTCACTGCTTTTTTTGGTGAATGGGTAGAGGTACAATGTACCCGATACCCATTCACATGGGGGGCGAATCTGGGGGCCCCCTTGTTAAAGGGGGCTTCCAGATTCCAATAAACCCACCACCCCACAGACCCCACAACCACTGGTCAGGGTTGTCGGGAAGAGACCCTTGTCCCCATCAACCATGGGGACAAGGTGCCTTGGGGTGGGGGTTGCAGAGCCCCCCTGCCGCAAAACACCCACCCCCCATGTTGAGGGCATGCAGTCTGGTATAGTTCAGGAGGTGGGGTGCTCGCTCGTCCCTTCCCTGCATGCTCCATGCTCAGATAAGGGTCTGATATGGATTTTGGGGGGACCCCAAGTCAATATTTTTTTGAATTTTTGGCACGGGGGTCCCCTCTGAATCCATACTAGACCCGAAGGGCCTGGTATGGTCCTGGGGGGCCCCACGGTGTTTTTTTAAAAAAAATTTCTGCCGGCAATTTTTTGTTTTTTTTTACATTCAGCTGTCAGCGGGGAATCCCGCTGACAGCTGATGACTCAACGGTTGTTAACCACTTCCCGCCCGGCGCATAGACAAATGACGTCCGGGCGGGTGGTTCATTATCTTGACTGGACGTCTATTGACATCCTCAGGATAATCCGCGATCGTGCGCCACTGGGGGCGCGAATCGCGGCGATCGGCGGTGCCGTGGGTCAGTCTGACCCACCGCATTACCGAACAAGGTAAAAGGCTTCGATCCAAAGCCTTTTACCATGTGATCAGCCGTGACCAATCACGGCTGATCACAGTGTAAATAGGAAGAGCCGTTTATTGGCTTTTCCTCTGCTCAGGTCTGCAGACCTGAGCAGTGGAGAGCCGATCGGCTGCTCTCCTGACAGGGGGGCTGCACTGAACATTTATCAGCGCAGCCACCCTCAGGATCACCCCGCTGGACCACCAGGGAGCCTGCCCAGGACCACCAGGGAGCCCCCCCAGACATCACAAAGAGGCCGCCTAGGACCACCAGGGGAGGATCAAAGAGGCCGCCCAGGACCACCAGGGAGCCCCCACTAGACCACCAGGTAAGGGCAATATTGTGCACTGTAGGGATGGCACTGTGCCCATGTCTGATGCCTGCCAGTGCCATCCCTAACAGTGCTTGTTGCACCAGTGCCCACCACTTCCACCTATAAGTGCCCACCTGTGCCCACCTGTGCCACCTATCAGTGCTCACCTGTGCTACCTATCAGTGCCCACCTGTGCCACCTAAAAGTGCCACCTATCAGTGCCCATCAGTGCCAAGTGCCACCTATCAGTGCCACCTATGAGTGTCCATCAGTGCCGCATATCAGTGCCACGTATCAGTGCCCATCAGTGTTGCTTGTCAGTGCCGCCTATCATTGCTGCATATGTGCCCCATCATCAGTGCAACCTTATCAGTGCCACCTCATCAGTGCCAATCTGTACTGCCTCATCAGTGCCCGTCAGTGTAGCCACATCAGTGCCTGTCAGTGAAGGAGAAAATGTACTTTATACAAACTTTTGTGACAGAAACAAAGAAAAATATGGGGTTTTTTTTCAAACTTTTCTGTCTTTTTTTTTTATAGCGCAAAAAATAAAAACTGCAGGGGTGATCAAATACCACCAAAAGAAAGCTCTATTTGTGGGAAAAAAATGATAAAAACTTTGTTTGGGTACAGCATCGCACGATCGCGCAATTCTCATTCAAATCGCAACAGCACTGAAAGCTGAAAATTGATGTGGTCGGGAAGTGTTCTAAGTGCCTGGTATTGAAGTGGTTAAGGATGCGGTAGCCATCTTCCCGGCCCCTTGCTTAGCAACCAGCTATATACTGTGAAAATAACAGCTTACATCTTAATCAGCAGCATATGCTGACAATAGGCGAATGCCTAATAGCCAATGCCACATGAGCATGGTTGTTACCATAATATTAATGCCTCAAATGCAAAACATTATTGTATAGAATGAAAAGAATCAAACATTAGTAATTGCATTTTCTATGTATGATGATGTGCTCAGCTCTGTAACGTAGTGGTATGCCCTGCTACCTTCAAAGGTTCAAGCCATGGGTTTGAATCCCATCGATGGTATCACCTCCTGAAAACTTGCATTGTATTCAGCAGTATAATTAGCAAATGCACATCAGTTTGGGTTATTCCACAATTTTAACTCTTCAAATGCATGCAATGGTATGTAAGTATTCAATAATATTGTGGGGTGGAATTCCAAAAATCTGGCTATTGAAAAATTCAGACAAAAAATGGCATGTGGTCCCCCCAGTCCATACCAGGCCCATCGGGTCTGACCTGGATTTTAAGGGGAACCCCACACCAAAATTATACAAAAAAATGGCGTTGGGTCCCCCTGAAATCCATACCAGACCCTTATCCAAGAATGCAGCCTGGCAGGTCGGGAAAGGAAAGGGATGAGCGAGCACCCCCCTCCTTAACCATATCAGGCCAAATGCCCTCAACATGGGGGGTGTCTTCTTCTTCCCCTGCTTCTTCTTCCTCCTTCCTCCAGTCTTCTCCTTCCCCAATTCTTCCTCAGGCTTCTCCTTCCCCCACTTCTTCTTCCGGCCTTCTGCTTCTTCCTTCCATTTTCCTCTGCGCTGCGGCCTGTCGATCTGTCCACTTCCATGGCACACATTTTATATATAACTATGGGGCGTGGCCACCAAATAGTGTCATCTGGAGACCCCTTGTGACATCACGGATCCATCATGCCCCAGGTGGTGAAGTCATAAGGGGCGGGGTCTCTGAATGACATTAGCTGCCCCATCGCAGCATCACAGGAGGTTTTTTTTTATCCTCAGTGGGTCCGCTATGGGAGCGGCGGTGAAGGAAGAAGAAGAAGACCGGAGGACTAAGTAGGGGAAGAAGAAGCCGGAGGAAGACCGGGGGAAGAAAGGGAAGACCAGAGGAAGAAGCGTGGAAGGAGAAGATGGAGGGGGACCAGAGGAAGGACGAGGAAGAAGCGGGGGAAGAAGAAGACATTTTTGATAAAGGTTTTGTCAAAAACTGGCTATTGTCTTTTGTCACATTACACTTCTTGGTGAATGGGTAGGAGTACCCAATACTCATTCACATGGGGGGCTGGGATCTGGGGCCATCCTTGTTAAAGAGGGCTTCCAGATTCTGATAAGCCCCCTGCCCGCAGACCCCAACAACCATCGGCGAGGGTTGTCAGGAAGAGGCTCTTGTTCCCATCAACATGGGGACAAGGTGCTTTGGGGGGACCCCAAAGCACCCTCCCCATGTTGAGGGCATGTGGCCTGGTATGGTTCAGAAAGAGGGGGTGCTCGCTTTTCCCCATCCCCCCCTTTTCCTTACCTCCAGGTTGTTTGCTAGGATAAGGGTCTGGTATGGATTTTGGGGGACCCCACACCAATTTTTTTTTAAATTTTGGCATGGGGTACCCCTTACAACCCATACCAGACCCAAAGGGCCTGGTATGGACTGGAGGGAACAGGACACCATTTTTTACATTTTTTTTATCTGTATGCTGGGAGCTGGCAATGTATTACAGCTGCAAGCAAGTTTAGATTACATTTTTTTTCTATAGAAATGTCATTACTGCTGCAGCATGTTCTATGATCACACAGATGTGCCACTTTACAGGCTACTAAAAGGAACCCCCCCCTACAACATTTAAAGACATTTTTAATTTTTATTGTTTCACTTTAAGCATCATTAATATCACTGCTCCTTTAAAAACGATAGTTTTAAAAACTCTTTTTTCAATTGATACATGACCCCCGTGGCAGTATCCAGGTCCCCATATACTTTTTATAGCAAATAACTTGCATACAAGCCTTCAATGAGGACTTTGGATTCTGCAGGTTCGAGCCCCATTGACTTCCACAATTCCCGCATATGCGATCTGACAGGCATGTTCCCCGGCAATAGCACGCCCAGTTGCTGAGAGTTGAAGTCCTAATTGGATTTAATTGGGTGCTATTAAATGGAGAGTGTCCATACTTGCTGGGAATCTTAGTAAATGACCCCCTGTGTGTGTTTGAATTGGAAGGGGAGCACTGGGTGTTAATTCACTGAAGTTGGAATAAGAGCCACCTGGCACTGTTTGGATCACTACCTAATTTACTTTTTTGGACTTTTTTTATGTGAATACCACTTTTTTTTTTATTTTGTGCACTATATTCTTGCATTTGCACTGCTTGATTATATTTGTTTTGAGGCGTTTGAATTAATGTTATAATTATTGGTTTATACAACATTAATTAACAGTTTGAGTTGTGTATTATACACATATGGCAGCTCAACACTGTTACATTTCTATTTCCTATTATCAGTGTGTACAATATTGTGAGTGCAGCTGCTTCAGCTCACTAATTATCAATCATTATTTATAATAACGTTTTAGTAATTTTTCACTAAGCGCAGGTATTTTTATTTTTCAATAATTACTGTCCAATCATCTTACAGATCCAAATGTATCCAATTGCACATTAAGGATTGAAATATATCCAATAATGGCATATTATGCAGCACTCAAATGTCCTCCCAACCTCCTAGCATCCTCTCTAGGGGCTCAGCCTACCTCCTTACACACTCGGAATATCTCTCTATGTTCAGTTGGCAGAATTTTGAATGTAGTTATTAATGCCTGTCTTTGCACCCTTAGGCCTCATACACACGGACGTTTTTTGACGCCGGCGTTTTCTGGCGTTTTTTGCAGCTCTCCATGTTAGTCAATGGCCCCATAAAAACGTCGGCGTTTCTGAGCTGTAGGTGGCATCGGCGTTAGTGAGCAGAAAGTAGAACCCATGGCCATCGCGTTCTGAGGCTGTAACATTTTGACGTTTTTTGACGCCGACGCCACAATATGCCAAGAAACGCCAACATATGCCACCATATGCCACCTATTATTATACCAGCGTTTTCCGGCGTTTTTTTGACGCCGACGTTTTTAGGTTGAAAAATAGCAGAGGGATGATTTTTTTAAAAAAAACGCCTATTGACGCCGACGCTCACTAACGCTCAAAAACGCCAATGCATAACGCCGAAAGACGCCGACTTTTTTTCCTTGACGTCGGGCCCGACGTTTTGTTTATTTTTTTAGAAACGTCCGTGTGTATGAGGCCTTAACTACCCATACTCATGTTACACTCATGTATTGAATGTGCCCCACATCTCTGTATTTTACCATGTTATGGACATATTGCTACACTATGGCCCCTATGACATTTGTACTTACCCTGTTTCCTTTGCTATTTTGTACATACCACCTGTTACCTTCCTTTTTCTGTATGTACGGGGTGATCACCCCTCTGTTAACCTACAAGGTCATGTGACCTCTGTTATATTTCAATAAAATATTTGAACAAGAAATATATTCAATAACATTGTGAATTCCCCAATCTTGCTACGTATCATCCAATCATATAATAGGTGCTTCTAGACATTACTTCTGGTACAATCATTTTTTTATTGATATAGATATTACTTGACTCCCTATGTAAGATGGAATGACCAGATCAGGTAAAATACAGTTATACTTTCCATAACATGGTGGACATCTCCGATAAGGTTTAATAAAAGTTAAACTAATATGGCTGCTAGCATTGTACCAACATAGATGATTTTAACTCTGACTTCTGGTAAACAGTCTAGAACATGTCTGGACATGTCTTTATAGCATGTGTAAAAAGAATACTAAAATAATATTCTATATGTTTACTGTAAATATAATGAATTCTCATTAATCTATGAGAGTCTCATCTTGCACTGTATGCACTTTAGCTGCCATAAGTTTCATGAATATTATTTCCATATCACACAGAATACATAATAAATAGAATGGTATGCATGTTGTCTAGCTATGACCACAATAGCCCGGGCAAGGGCTCCCAGAATCCCCTACCCACTAAGAAATAGTTTAATTAATGGCAAAATATACCTGTGAGTGTGAAATACAATGATCATTTACATTTCTATAGGCAAAGTTGGGATTCCCCTCCTGTAACTGGCAGCTTCTGAACTCCTGTCATCTTTCCTCTGCTTCCTCTCTATCTGCACAATGCTGTGTAGAATAGTGGCAGCTCTCCTCAATGTCAGATTCTGCGTTTTTCTCTCTCCTCTTGCCATATAGTATGGGTCTATTCAAATGACAATATGCGCGTTGATTACACATAAATGCATGTGTGTTAACATGCATTCACAAGCTGTGTTGCATTTTAAAATGCATTGCAATACTTTTTAAACTATTTTTTAAATGTCATCAAGCTTTATTTGTAAAGGAAACTTCAACTGACTGTTTTGACAAACTGAGTTGTGCTACACTGAAAATTTTGAAATACATTGCTTTTACAATGTATATGTGCTGACATGCACTGATCAATGCATGCCAGCACATCTGTTATAAATGGACCCTAAATGACTGCTCCTTGCTGCAAGCACTCCAGTGATTAGCTACAAATGTATCCCTTTGTGACAAGGCAAAGGTTACATATTCATTCTCCAGTCCATTAGATTTCCTGACATTTCTCCCCCACAAAAGCCTACATGCATTTGTAGGTAGATGTAGTTAGCTAGTCTGCCACTAGGTGGCTCCATCAGAGAAGAAGTTTAATCAGATGCTAGGTGCCTTTTAGCTGTAGCCCTCCTGTAGTGATGCCATGAGTGAGTAAGTGGGCAAATAGATGCCAAGCTGGGAGGAGACTATTAGAATTGGAGCATGGGGGCCAGATACCCCACCAGCAGGCAAATGCATTCAGTTAAATGGAGGCCCTAGACAGGGGTGGAAGACAGGGTTAGATAGTCCTGCACTCAGAAGAGCTAACTATAGTCATCCTGTCTCTTATGGTGGTGGAGGCTAGAGCTGGTTGCAAAAGGCCTTTTAGGCCAGACCAAGTGTCCTCTAAAGTGAGTCTATCCCTCCGAAGGAACTGGGAAAAGTGTACTAAAGCCAGATGTGTAACTTCAGAGATCCTGTCTCAGGGACTACAGGTAAGGAGTTATGAACTGGATGCAGATAGCCTTAGGCAAGCCAAAGCCATCTGAGTGAGAACTAATGACCCTGGGAAAGAGAAAGACTGTGTAATGGGAAGATGGGTTAAGGGTGAAATGTTATATAATGCTTTCAGATGTGGCTGCTGCAGATTGTCCACTCTATGTGATTGCCAAAGTACTGTCAAGTGACCCAGGATAGGTTGTCTATGTGATGTGACTGTAAATATCATCTTTTGAAGTAACATCAATAAAGTTCAGCAACTATACTTCTTTTGAGTGGACATTCTTTTCTTCAGAATATAAAGACTAATGACCAGCATAGGCATGTGCACAGGGTGTGCCAGATGTGCCTGGGCGCACTCTAATCACCTAGTGTGCCTTAGCAATATCGATCTGTGTTTACGCACTTCTCTTTCTTTGTGCTGGCCATGAGTTCAATGTGCCAGGGCCATATATAGACACACATACACATATATGTTTAAGCTTTGGGGTGCACACACTAATGTAATAGGCTGCGCATACCTATGATTACCAGGTATGTCGTAGGAAGGCCTGTGGCGAGCAGTTGGGCAAAATATGGTAGATGTTTAGGGCTTCAAGCAGGGTTGTTGTCCTAACAAGAAGAAGCAGGGCAGGGACTTGTACCAGTGAGCTTTAAACATTGACCAATCACAAGCCCCCTTACACGCAGTCACTCCCTTACCTGGATTTCTCCAGATAGTTTCTGACATGGGTCTACTAGCTGCAGCTACCTAGCGAGTAGAGTCCCACACAGGTAACTGAGAAGCAGAAAAAGGAGTGAGCTCTCCTATTTGTCCACTGACTCTGCTTACCAAGACTAAGGATGGGCTCGGGCTTGTTTGAAACCGAACGTACCCAATCCCTCCAGGAAGTGAAACCTGCACTGCGATAATCACAGGCAGTGAGACATTTCCCCGATGCGTGACTGCAGCAATCGGGGAATGTCTTGGTGCCTGTGATTAGCGCAGTGCAGGGTTCACTTCCTGGCGGGTTCGGGCAGGTTTGGTTCCGAACAAGCCCGAGCCCATCCTTAATCATGACACTACTGCTGTCTGTCTTCTAATAGCTGGGGCATACATGCCACTCCAGCACAGCCCCTCTCCCCACACATACACATTGCTCCCCTAGTCACCAGAATTGTTTTCATTCACCATTGCACCCATGAATTGTCCAGCTCTACTTATTTGCATACTTGTTTCAGGTAAGGGATGCAAATAATTGAAGTAAGAGGGTAAACATAACCAGGTAACTAGCATCTCTATAATAAGAAGTGGCAATGGCAGCTTTCATGTCTCTCTCAGAACTGCTTTTATTTTTTTATAACAAACACCTTACTAGTACATTTCCAAACACTCAGCAGCAATGACATTGTTTTATTCATATACATGCATTAGCATACCTCTTTGTTCTTTGGATATCTTTGATACAACAACTGGGATGTTATGTTCAGCTCCTCCCTAGAAAAAAACACATAAAAGAGAAATTACGTTTTACATGTGCTAAATTAGCCTTAAAGCTATTTTTAGTCAATAACATAATACTTGCCATTGTAAGGTTTTGACATTAAGCAATATTCCTTATCCTAGTATGCATACACAAGTATACTCCTATCTTACCAGTCAGCTGTATGTGAACTGCTGTGACCTGCATTCCTATGCGTACATCAGAGCACAGACCATCTTGCCTTATCCATGTTTGAAATGTTCAAATCTGACATTAAGGCCCACAGAGCTTTGCTTCAGTTATTGTCAAGTGTACAGACACTCAGTGACAGGTAAGATACAAACCTTGCCAGAGAAGACAAACGCGGTAAGGGGATTATACAGCTTATAGACCACGAAAAGGAAAGAAAACCTGTAGAAAACTATGTATTAAAAATGTTTATTGAAAACTAAAAGACTCCCAACCATTAGCAGAATATTAACCAATTGACAATTGCGCGGTCGTGTGATGCTGGACCCAAATAAAATTTATGTTGTATTTTCCCACAAATAGAGCTTTCTTTTGGTGGTATTTGATCACTCCTGCATTTTTTATTTTTTGCACTGTAAACAAAGAAAGACCAACAATTTTGAAAACAACTACATTTTTTACTTTCTGCTCTAAAGCATATCCAATAAAAAATTTGGAAAAAGATCATTTTTTTTTCATGCAAAGCATACAGAAAATTCAGGAAAGTTGTGGAAAGAGACGACTAGCAGAAAGGTAGAACTCACAACATGAAAAGAGATTTTTCAAATAAGCTTATATAGGATTCTCAAAATTAACTATTGTTTCCATTGCGAGGATTGCTATTTTTCCAAGGTACTGCTAGCTCAGAGTATTATAACCTTTACAGCAGCATTTTGAAACTAAAAAAACAAAAACAATGTATCTATTACCAAAAATGCAGCATGACTGCATCATAGTAATAAATAAAGAGGAGACAATCCAGTTAGGCAAAAAAACCCTGTATTTAATGATGACATTTGGAAGTTGGGTGTATTAAAACCTAACTTCAACTTTTTGGTAAAAGTAAAAAAAAAAGTTGTCCAGCAGCTCTATTTGCCAAAATATTCACCTCTACTCTGTCACTGTTTCCCAACAGATTCACTGCTCAAATCTACAGTGCTGACTCTCTTTTAATTTAAGTGCTGGCTCCATTTTCTGAGAGCCCTGGTGGTCAAAGATATACCCTGCGGATGCATCCTTGTGCTTGCCTAGGATCACTGTAGTAGTCTTTAAGAGGTAAAGAACCACACTCATCTTTACTTGAGTGCTCACCACTAGAGTTAAGCGAACCCGAACTGTAAAGTTCGGGTCCGTACCGAACTTTTGGGTGTCCGGGACCCGGACCCGAACCCGGACTTTTCAAAAAAAGTCCGGGTTCGGGTCCAGGGTTCTGGTAATTTAATAAAAGTTTTGAAAATTGCTGTAACAAAGTCCTGGAAAGTCCTAGAGGTCTGCAAAAGGAAGGAAAATGGGGGTAAGGGTCGGACAAGTGCCCTACAAAGAAATGTGGACAGGGAAATAACTTAAAAGCATTTTTAAACTAAAATCACATAAAAAAATCAAAAATAAGGGTGGATGTGGACCATCTTCAAACTGTGTGTGAAAAGTATAAATTAGCGGGAGAAGCCATAGCAGTGTTCTAAAATCATCTTCAAACTGTGTGTGAAAACTATAAATTAGCCGGGAGAAGCCATAGCAGTGTTCTACAATCATCTTCAAACTGTGTGTGAAAAGTATAAATTAGCGGGAGAAGCCATAGCAGTGTTCTACAATCATCTTCAAAGTGTATGGGAAAATCCTATTGCAGGGGGATAGAGCCATATTACTGTTCTTCCAGCCACATAGAGAGCCATATTATTGGTCTAAATTTTAGAACACTAATATGGCTCCATGCGCCTGCATTAGGCTTTTCACACACAATTTGAAGATGATTGTAGAACAGTGATATGGCTCTATCCCCCTGCAATAGGCTTTTCCCATACACTTTGAAGATGATTTTAGAACACTGCTATGGCTTCTCCCGCTAATTTATACTTTTCACACACAGTTTGAAGATGATTGTAGAACAGTGATATGGCTTCTCCCGGCTAATTTATAGTTTTCACACACAGTTTGAAGATGATTTAGAACACTGCTATGGCTTCTCCCACTAATTTATACTTTTCTCACACAGTATGAAGATGGTCCACATCCACCTCCATTTTTGTTTTTTTTTAAGTGATTTTAGTTTAAAAATGCTTTTAAGTTATTTTCCTGTCCCCATTTCTTTGTAGGGCACTTGTCCGACCCTTACCCCCATTTTCCTTCCTTTTGCAGACCTCTAGGACTTTCCAGGACTTTGTTACAGACATTTTTGTGCCTAAAAGTACGGGTCCCCATTGATTTCAATGGGGTTCGGGGTCCAGGTCAAAGTTCGGGTCCTGTCCGGACCCGAACCTGGACTTTGTCCTGAAGTTCGGCCGAACCAGCAGAACCCGAACTTCCAGAGGTTCGATCAACTCTACTCACCACTACCACTGGACAAGAAGACATCACTAGCATAGAAAGTGACTTAAAATCTAAGATTTGACCTTATCAGAAATACAGGGATAATCTCTCAAATGAGAACACCGGTTCTTGTAAAAAATGTTTCTCATTGGTGAAATTCTCCCTACCTTCCTTTTGTGTATCTGAAAACAGCAAAAAGAAAAAAGTTTTAACCATCCTGTACTAAATCCAGAAATAAAAAGAAGTTTGGGATTTAGATATACTTTAAAATAAATCTTGAAAGCAGGATTTCATTCAGAACTTTATTCTGAATGAAGGCTTGGACTCCCGTTAAGTTATTTGCTGTTTCTAACCTCTTTAGATTTCCTCTGGCCCCTAGTTCAGCAGAACAGAAAGCTGGGGAAACCCTCATCAATAGAGACATAAACAACAATAAAATGTTAGAGGCTTAGAATTTCTGTCAGGCTTTCATTGCTGTCTTTATCTCCAGTAGTGCCATTTTTCATCCCCATGGTCAGCACAATGGAAGACAATAGACAAAACTAAAAAATGGCTGAAGTCTGATCTTAGTATTGGCTATACTCAGGTTTTATTGTTGTCTCTGTCCACACTGGGTGATATTTGCCTTACTTTAAGTTCCAGTGACTGCACTGTGTGAGACAGGAAGTGAGGGGAAATCTTTCTTATTACAGGACACTGCCTATAATAAAAACATACTTTTACAGTACAGTGGGGAAGGACTGGAACCTCTGCTGTTTTTTTGTATCAATATTTTTTAATAAATATCAAAAGTGTACATAGGGCTACAAAAGAGAAGTACAAGTAACCAATCATTAACAGAAAATATCAAGTCAGGGAGATCCATATTGAACCTCCTGGTATCATACTATACATATTGAACAACATTCTGGAGAAGAACACTATGCCTAGAGCTCACATAATAAAAAGGTAGTGGTACACTACTAAGGTTGCACCAATCTGTCCACGGTTTCCATAACCTGTCAAAAAGATGGCTTTTGCCTGTTCTGATAGAAAGGGATCTTTCATAAGTATAATTCAGTTGAACTAAGGACAGGACTTCCAATTTGTTAGGGGCTTGAGATGCTTTCCAGTGCCTGGCTAACACTGTTATCGCAGCAATGCGTGAGTGGTCACTGTGCAGATGGATAGAGGTAAGTCATCAATTTGTAGGTTCAAAATTGCTAGGGCAGGATTGGGTTTAAGAAAGATACCTGTGATGTCAAAAATAATTGAAATATCTCTCTCCAAAACCTGGAAAGGTTTTTGCATGACCAAAAGATATGACAGAGTATCCGTCTGCCCACATCCTCTTCAGCAAAGAGCGTAATTATGTGGAGAGAATTTGGACAATTGGTAAGTGTAATTATGTGGTACCATTTAGTAATTCGTTTTTGTAACAGTTCCCAATGATTGACACAATAGAATGATGTGTATAAAAATTTAAAGGCTGAAAGCCATTGGGAGGAGATGTAGAACTGTCCAAGATCTGCTTCTCTGTTGGGTTTTTAATAGCGGCTATGTCCCTATTAAGACAATGTCACATTACAGGGACACATGCAGCAGTAAAAAGCATTCTTTTTCATTAACATGGAGAAGAATTGGAATTTCTATTAGGTTTTTATTGATGTCAGGATCCAAATTTAGGAAATAGCACCTGAAACCTTCAGCAATACAAATCTGACAGTGGCTATAACCCTTCTCTGTGCAACAAGTAATGAGAAAGTATTATCTAAGATAATGACTAAGCCAGTGGTTCTCAACTCCTGTCCTCAGGACCCACCAACAGGCCTGGTTTGCAAGATAACTGAAATACATCACAGGTAATATCATTTGGGGCTCAGTGATTGCAGTATTCTAGTCTGCATTTCCTCATGGTAATACTTAAAATCTGGCCTGTTTGTGGGTCCAGAGGACAGGTGTTGAGAACCACTGGACTAAGCGAACATAGATTCGTGAAACGAGTCTATCTCACCTTGTACCTGTTTAATCTGTGACTGGATTTGGGTTTGTGCATTTTTGGAATTAAGGACTTGTATTACACTGTTCAGTAAGTTTTCTAATAAAGCCTTCACTGCTTTCACCGCCTATTCCAAAGTGCCGTCATCTCCTTTCTCATTACCTGTTGCACAGCCCACGGGCTGGACGAAGCACCTGAAACTAATGGTATGTGATTAGCCCTCACCTAGAGCGGTTGCTCCCTTGTTGTTGGTTGATCTATAACCCTATTCACTTTAATTAAAACCACAAAATTAATTCTGCCTTTATTATGCAGGTGGCCTGGAATTCCTGCAATCCAACACTCCCGGAAGCGTCAATCTTCTACATGAATTGTTGTGCTAATATTTTTGCTTAGGAGTCTGAAATAGCTACAGATGACATTTCAGTAATACAGATTGCCTGCCTGTGTTTAGTTGTTAAGTCAGGAACCTTGTATATTTTTCTTGCATTTACAACTGTTAAGTAATAAACTGTAATTCTTTGTATAAACAGTCTGTGAATTGTTGTAGATTGTTATCAGAAGTGTAAGAATCCGCTTAGAAAATATTGGAAATATTAACTGACAGAACAGTATTTTAATCAAACAGCGGTTGTTCTTGCCGATGTGCAGCTTTTTGTTTTTTTTTCATTGCAAATTTTTTATTGTTTTAACAAGCAAGGTATACAGGTCATACAAGTCAGTAAAATATACATTTCACAAGCATATAGGTAGAACGTACATGTCAATCTCTTCATATAAATCAGCAGTTACAATTAAGCCCATTGAATGGGAACAGATGAGTTGTCTTGACCCAATCTGCTAGTAATTGCGGGTCGCATGTCTGTATGAGGCAGTGGGAGTGAGAGTAAAGCAGCCCACTGTTGTGTTTAGCAGGCAACTCTACATCTTAGAGCAGGGGGGGGGCTAAGACCCTGCCACCGGGTGACACCCCATGTGGGAACATTCTGTGTCACAAGGTGGGGGACCGCCCTATCCCGCCGGCATGTTGGTAGGAAGATGTGGGTCTAAGCAGCGGACTTTAATATGGTTGCACAGTTTGTGGCGCTGAGCAGGTCTTTAGTATGCAGGTTGGCCTTGTAGCCTGGGGAGGGGCAATGGTGGTGAGTTTTTGGAAGTGCTAGTAATGACACCTTTAAGAATACAAAGCTTGGGTGAATTGGGTAGAGTAGCGGTAGATGATCCAAGGAGACCATTGTGTGTGGTATCTTTCCACTGTGTCGTTTGCTATGGCTACTAGTTCTTCCATATGGTAAATCGTATCTACTTCCCACAACCACTCTGTGACTGTCGGGGTGCATGTAGATTTCCAGTATCTGGGAATCAACAGCTTGGCAGCGTTGAGGAGATGTCTTACTATGGAGCGCTTGTAGCGTCTCATAGAGACAGACGTGATGTGGAGTAGGCAACAAGCCGGTGTGAGATCTATATTGGTCTCTGTAATGTGCTTTATTATGTCCTTCACTTTGTTCCAGAATGGGGTGATGGCATCACAGGACCACCAAATGTGTGTTAGTGAGCCCGTGTCCTGCCCACAGCGCCAGCATAGATCTGAGGATTGGGGGTACCATTTTTTCAGCTTGGTAGGAGTGGCGTACCAGTGCGTCAATAATTTGTAGGACATCTCCTGTGTGCGTGTGCTAATAGAGCCTTTATGAGCAAAGGTGTTTGCCCTCGACCATTGTTCATCTGAGAAATTTGTTTGTTGTGAGTTTTCCCAATATTGTCGTGTGCTGGAGGTGGAAGAGGTATTAGCACCTAGTAGTAGGGAGTACATCAGTGATGTAGATCTGTCTACAGGTTCGCCTGAAAGACAGATACTTTCAAACGGGGTAAGAGGTCTGTGGAGGTCATGTTTGTCTAGTGTGGTGAGGTAGTTGTGTATCTGGTGATAAGTCCAGAAAAGACAGTGGAGAATCCTGATCAAGTCATGTGTTTATGGATTTGAGGGAGGCGATGCGGTTATTGTTAATGCAGTGTAGTGCCAGGAGTGGCGTTTTTTTGTCTCTTGGCGGAATCCTATCCCCTTCTAGCCCAGGTGTGAAGTCAGGGTTTGAGGCGATCGGCGTTAGTGGTCAAGGGGTTGGAGGAAAGTGCCATAGCTTTATTCACTGCATGAAAGGCATCTAGGGTTGGCCCTATTGTGGCATTCGATTTGACGTTGCCTGGGAGTTTTTGAAAGTCGATGTGCAGCTTTATGACTGTTCCAACACTTTTAGGTAAACAAACAAGGGCAAGGATTT
The DNA here is from genome assembly GCA_018402905.1 of Glandirana rugosa. Taxonomy (NCBI): domain Eukaryota; kingdom Metazoa; phylum Chordata; class Amphibia; order Anura; family Ranidae; genus Glandirana; species Glandirana rugosa. The sequence goes on from BLSH010393843.1 coordinate 83,410, forward strand.
GGATTCTCATAAACATATTTTCAAGAAATGTTTTCTATTATATGGTACAGCTGCTGAGCACCCCCTATTACTACCTGGGCAGTAGTATACAACAGATATAATAAACCCGGTGCTGCGCTATACACTTACAAAAGTATAAACAGTATCAGTTACACTTTAACCTTTATTTCCAGTGCAAATCATAAATAAATAGTTATATGTGCAAACAATATATGAATATATAAATAGATAAATGAATAAATTGTTTTATCTATAAATAAATAAAATGCTTGAGAATCTATATGTGCCGTACATCCATTAAGCAATGACTATTATTATGTGCAAATGTACAACTACTATTAGTGATACCACTTCTTAAAGCAGAGTTCCGGCTGAAATATGACTTTTATGATACAAATACCCCTAGAATACTCATGCATCGTGCAATGTAACAAAGGTTTGCTGTAGACTATGCACAGCGGCCATCTCCAGTGTGGGCATCTGAAACCACATTGAGGAAAACCTGGAAGTATGACCGCACTCCGGAAATTTGAAAAATGATGAAAAAGATTTATTGTGATACATGAAACATAAAGTCCAAAAATTGGTGCCAGACAACAAGCAATGAACCCACAAAAGAGCAGCTAGGTTGACGCGTTTCACGGACTGACTGTCCGCTTAGTCATCACCTTAAACATTGAAACCATGTTAAAACATGGTACAACTACTATTAGTGATACCACTTCTTAAAGCAGAGTTCCGGCTGAAATATGACTTTTACGATACAAATACCCCTAGAATACCCATGCATCGTGCAATGTAACTAAGGTTTGCTGTAAAATATGCAGAGCGGCAACAAGCAATGAACCCACAAAAGAGCAGCTAGGTTGACGCGTTTCACGGACTGACTGTCCGCTTAGTCATCACCTTAAACATTGAGACCATGTTAAAACATTTAAATAGTGGACAACAATACAAAGCAGGTGTGCATAATTGATCAATGTCCAATAATGTCTCAATGAGCTAAATCACCAATGTAAACCCCGTAAGGGATGCATTGGATTGGAAGAATTTAAAACCTTGCGTGACAAAGTGAATTTAAAAACATATAGGATTGGGGCAAAGCCCATACACCTAGCGATCCGACAGATCAGATAGGCATTATACAATCCCACACAAATGAAATCACATAACAAAAACAAAAGAAAATAATATAATATAAAGCGGAGGAAGAAAAAAACCCAAATGTAAGAATCGGTGAGAAATAGGGATAACAAAAAACGAAGAATGTATATAAGCCAAATGCTATCTAAACTGAATGGAGACAAATAAGGTTCCACTTTAAATTCGTGTTGTGTCACTCAAAACCCCCCCACAGAAACACTGATGCAAAAAATGTGGGTATATCATCCCAGGAATAGAAAAATAAATTTCATAAGAAAGAAACATAAATAACAAACAAGAAATATAAGGAATGAAAATGTATTATGAAATACCGCATATGCAACATTATACATAATATAAAGGAGACTTAATACATGTTAATGCAATCAGCCGTCTCTCTAATATCGATAGTATACTCAATCGAGAATCATGTAACAGCGGAATCATACCTTAGTGATAGGATTCTACACAGATAATTTCTTATAATTAGAAAAAAGAAAATAACCAAAATACATAAAACTAATTTATGAAACAAATATGTCCTGGGAATGAATGGACACAATATATGCCCCAACTAGCAGCCAATAGGAGAGACTAGTCCCCAGTCTGTACTTACCAGGTATAAGAATATATACACGTGAGAGTATGTAGGGAACTGGAAAAGAGGGGGGACACACGAACAAACGTTCAAAGAAAAACAATCACAAATCCCACATATTATAGCAACCCTGAAGAAATATGAGAAATGAGAGTGGACACTACCAAAGACAACAATTACTTGTCGTAATATCCCACTCATAGTTCATCCCCTCCGGGATCCTACTTCTTAATTTATGTATTCAAAAGACTTCTTGTCTGCAGAGGAGACCAAACAGGTCCCCTCCGCGCAAATTAAGAGAGACTTTCTCTATCACTTGTACCCACATACAAGTGGTGTCCCCCTGGTGTACATTGTTAAAGTGTCTAGCTACATTGGTGTTTTTTAGGTTTTTGGTATCTGTGAGATGTTCCTGAAATCTATCGCGAAGTCTCCTGGTGGTTTTACCTACATACTGGAGAGGGCATCTGCTGCAGGTGATGGCATAGACATAGACAACATATTGTGTATTACAGGTAAAAAAACTTTTCAATTGAATATTGTCTGTTGTCCACCACAGAGCAGAAGGTATTACCCTGCAGTATGTGTCCACAACAGGGACAATCACTGGCACCACATTTATAGTTTCCCTTACGATGCAACCAGGTAGTCGAGGGTCGTGAAAATTTTCTAGGTTTGAAAAAGCTGGGAGATAGATAGTTACCCAGGGTTCAAGCTTGTTTTGCCACTATATTAACTCCGCTATCTAATACTTGAGAACAAATGGGATCTGTGTTTAAAATAGGCAGATGTTTTCTCACTATATTTTTGATATCTCCATATTCTAAACTATATCCCAACACAAGGGACTACCGCTCATCCCTGTGTTTAGGATCTTGGAATGTGGAGCTGATCACAGGCTGTGGTGTGTTTGAAAAAGAGAGATTAACAGTGCAGCAAGCATATTAGATTCACTAGATGTACTTTACTTTATGTGTGAGTACTGTGATGAACTGTGATTGCAATTTTGGCAAGGCAATTTGAGAAATGATATAATAAAATGCTCTAATAGGCTTCAAAAAAGGGTGAGCATGGGGTGCAGAGCAGTGCGCCCCAATCCCACCCAGCTGTGTGACAATAGTGAATGAATATTCACTATCGCCACACCGATCCTCTTCCTGGCCAATCAGGAAGCAGGTCTTGAGCCCCATCACCCGACTGGCTGCAAGGGCAGGCGATCCTATTGGGCACCTAGTAGGAGGAGGGAGGAGCAGCAGGCAGAAGATGCAGAGAGGACCTGACTGCCACCTGTAGGAGCCTGCAACCCCCTGCCCATAGGAGCCCGCAAGCCACCCGCTGCCCACTGCCCATAGGAGCCTGAAATCACCCATAGGAGCCCACCCGCCACCAACTGACCAACCGAGGGGTGGTGGTTTGCCCCCTCAAAAAAACACCAGCTGCCACTGTGTGGCCGTAGCATGTACTAGAGATATTGCTGAGAACAACTTTGGTGAGTTTGGACACGGTGGACATGTCATAGGGTTTTGAAAATTTTCACATTCCCTGAAGAGTGAAGATAACAAGAATTGTTTATTGCATTGTGGGGTTGATTTACAACAGCTTCCATTTTTTTTTTTTGTCAAAATATAATTGAAAAAACTGAAGTTAGAAGCTGATTGGCTGCACAGCCATGCACAGCTGCACCACATTTTGCACTCCAGTTTTAGTAAATCAAACCCACTAAGATATGTTTATAAATCTTGTATTAGATAACTTTTCACTTATGGTGTTCATTAATGGTTTTGGTTATATAATATTGTGTATGGCTGGAATATTTATATTAATTTGTTTTTAGATATGTGAGTGCTGTCAATTTGTATACAGTATATAATGTAGCGCCCTCCTAGTTTGGGTATTAGTGAGTGTATATCGTTTTTGGCTCTCTCTGCTTAACAGTAGAGCAGATAGGTAAATGTATATGCTATCTGCTTATCAGAGAGCCTTGATTTGAGTAAGGTCTGCTCAGTGTGCTCTGGTGCTGATTCATGTGGTCTGGAAGGTTTTACACTGTTCAGTCGTATGGGTCCCTATTGGACAGTGAAAGGAAAACCCAGCCAGTGACAGCAGGTGTGTGGGGAGGTGGTTCTGACCAACTAGTAGGGGAGGTGCCCCACTGCATTTTGGGTTAACACCTTCATATAAGAAGGAGCACATGGGCTCAAGGTCAGGAGTTCCAGCCCACCCACACCTCAGAGGTGGAGGTGTGTGTTTAGCTCCTGGCTGCTAGGCCTGGGTCCCTATCCAGGAGGCTGCCAGCTGCTAGGCCTAGTTGAGGCCTATCCGGATGCTGAAGCTACAGCCCAGAGTTCAGAGAAGCTGATAGAGGGGAACATCCTTGGATCTGGTCTGGCATCACAGTGGCAAAGTTGGCAGAGAGGGGCTACCAGCTGTCCCGGGACATGGTGTGAGTACAGACCCATGAAGGGATCCTTGAGACTGAGTTGCTAGAATTTTCTCCCTGCCCCTCAGCTGATTGGGAGTGTGAGCTAGAAAGGAGACACTGGTGAGTGTCTTGAAGAAGCAAGGTCTGGCCTGTCCTAATGTGCTTGGAAGGGGACTTGATTCACTGAGGTCAGTCTGCTATGTAGTGCCACCAACAGTCTGCTGTACAGAGATAGGAAGAAGTTGTCCTCATCTGAAGTCAGTTAACTTGGAGTATCCCATACATTCCCTTCTCCAATCCAAGTTCTGCAATAAAGCATCAAAAATTCATCCCCTAGACTGGTCATTGGAATAATGAGCAGGACTGTGTGTGTGCACCTGGCCATGTGAAAATCCATTGTGACTGGCTGCAGGATAAACAGAGGGAGGCCTGGGTCATATATATTAATTCAGCAGCTCCTTCGGGGGTACCGCTACAATATCAAACACACACACAGTGGGGTTATTTACTAACACTGAAGAGTGCAAAATCTGGTGCAACTCACATAGAAACCAATCAGCTTCCTCCAGGGTTTATTTCCAAATATTAAAGTGGTTGTAAAGGCAGAAGGTTTTCTATCTTAATGCATTCTATGCATTACGATAAAAAGTCTTCTGTGTGCAGCAGCCCCCATCAGCCATACCTGAGCCCCATCTCTGTCCAGCGATGTCCACAAGTCCTTCGGCCATCCAGGACTCTCCCTTTTGATTAGCTGAAACACAGCAGTGCCAACATTGGCTCCTGCTGCAGGCAATCAAAGTCAGTTAGCCAATCAGGAGAGAGGTGGGCAGGGCTGAACCACAGCTCCGTGTCTGAATGGAGCTGCAGCTCGGCTCAGGTGCCCTCAATGCATACTTACCTTGCAATTGTGAATCTGTGGGTGGTTTACATCACGTTTCCAATCTTTCATGTGCTGGACCTCCCTATGTGGTATGTTTCCATATAGGCCTATGGGGCCATCTCCTGAGACAGGAGACCCTTGAGAGAAGGCTTCCAATGGGAAACTACTGTGAAGGTGATCCTGGAAGACCAGGATGTAAACTCCACATGTAATTATATATTTATTATGGTTGTTCAATTGTCAAATACAGCCTGTTTTGTTTGTTAAAGCCCAACAGAAGCCTCAACAAAGCAGAAACCCTGTGTACGCTCCTCCTACAGGGACTGGGATAGCTTTATATAGTAATACAATAAAGATGTGACATAACTGACTTGTGTCATGACAATAAAAAACACACAAATAACAGTGTGGGGAAAGAGTGGGGGGAGTAACAGGATGCAGAGAAAAGTAGAAAAAAGAGTACTGGCTGGCAGAAAAAATGAAGTGGGGAGGAGACAACTAGTCACAGCATGCCAATCAAAGTCTACAGTACAGCAGAATACACAGAGAAAAAAATAGGTAAAGGCTCTGTAGTTGTGTATTCTTATGCTATTTACTAAGGCATGGGCCAGCATGAGACCCATTCCCCTGGTACTGGCCACACAAGCATAAGGGCAGGAAAATAGTAATTAGCCCTGTACAGGCTCCAAATTGAGTTTTTTGCATTTTTATATGAATTCTTCCCCCTCCCTCCCTCTATTCTGCTTCTTCTCTCTCTCTCCTCCTAGGCTGGAGTGAGGATGTATGCATGTGCTTCAAGGAAATCTGCAGTGCGTTGTATATGCTAAATATGTTTATCTGTCAAAACATTTTTTAGTAAATGGAAAAAAGATACACGGGATCAGTTTAAAAACATAAGATATTAAAAAAAAATCTAAATGAACCAAAAAGCCATTGTAGTATTCTTTCAAGACGTATTCATATTACACAGAGATGACCAGACATATGCATTTGAATGTTAGCTTTTGATGTATTTGAAGGGTGGTACATTATTAAAGGGTAACTCCACTTTTGTGAGGAAAAAAATTGCAAATAAGAAAAAAATAATATAGCATATAAAATTGTGACACAATTTAAATTGTATTACAAATTATCTTTTATTTTCAACCTGCAGCACTGTAAAATGTAATACAAAATGACTGCCTGGAGGCATTCTATACACAGATAGTGTACAGAACACCCCCCAGATATGTCATTTCCTGCTTGTGTGATTGGTTTACAGATTTTCCCAAAAGCCTGCACTAAAATACAAATCAGATTTTAAGCATCCCCTGCAACAAAAAATGTAATTTTGGCATGATACTCTAAAAGGGAAATCACGTCTAAAGGGATGCTGGCCCTGCATCTTTCCTCATTAGAGCCGTGCAGGTGCAGAAGATGATTGATAATTATAAAATCACTTCCATACAGATTTACTCAGCACATGGACATAAACAAACCACAATTTCTTCAGAATAACAAAAGGTAGGGATCTACAATAAAGTTTGTTATAATCCCTGCAATGTACACAGATCAACCAGAGGAGAATGTTCTTTTCTCAACAAAAGTGGAGTTACGCTTTAATTTTTACATTCTAGCAATTTCGTGTTATGCCACTTAGTCATGAGTTTTGAGAATGCATGTAAAACACATATACATTTGTTTTGATGCATTTTTAACTACCTTTATCCATTTTATATAGTAGGCTTAAAACATTTGTAAATTCAGCATGTTACATTTACTCAGAAAGTGCTGTGAAAAAGAACACCAGTGAGAACAAGACCATCTGAAAAGTATGTTGTTTCTAACACAACACCTCTATTTCTATGAATTTTGATTTTTTACAACACAGGTGAGATACATAAAAAGTGAGTAAAGCAATAGATTGCGTCCGCTAAACTAAATATTTTGTAAGACATCCTAAATGTTCACAATTCTATCTGTAGATGTAACCAATAGATCTTTTTGTCAATTTTGGTTTTTGTGGAAACACAGCCAAAAGTATATATAAATAAGGGCAATTGGGAAAGCATGCTAACATTTAAAACCAAGAGATAATATATAAACAAATGCTTAAAGAATAAATTCACCTTCAGGAGCAGGTTACGCGTTTCACCAATATACAGAGTGTAACAAGCTTGATCAGTCTCCCCCTTCCACCCCTTCTCTTTATTTCATGACAGTGAGTGAGGGCTCTTCTTCCCACACCTGCTATCGCAGTTTAAAAATGGTGCTTTGATTCACAGGGTTCTGTGAAGTAATAAACTACAACTACCATCTTCCATTGCAGCAGATGGCTTGTTGTTCTCCATAAACTGCAAAGGCGCTGGTGAGCGTTCGCATAGTTTGTGGATTTTCCTGCTCTTCAGCAACTTTCTGCCCCATCAGACAGCTATACTGAGAGTCTGAAGGAGCCTTGGATTGCACCCGTGATCTACTGATAACGGATGTAATACTTTCCAGGCTCCTACGGGAAAAAATAATAAATGCACATTTTTTTTATCTGCCGAAATATGTGCATTTATAATTTTTTACCAAAAGAGGAACTTAACCTTTAAAGCAATTTTAAAAATAATAAACATGTTATACTTATCTGGTATTGCACAGAGCAGCCCCCATCCTCCTCTTGTGGGGTCCCTTGCAGACGCTCTAGGTTCTTCAGGATTTGATTGTGCCTGTGTGAAGTGGGGGAGAGAGAATAGTGCTGGCTGCAGACTGGCGCAGCAGCTGAATCTATATAGCATTCAGGTAAGTATATAGGAAGGTGAGGCAGTGATACACCTACTGTGACATTTTTAACCGTAATGCAGGCATTGCATTAAGATAAAAAAAAATGCTTTTAGAACCAATTTAAATTGTTTTTTATCTGAACAAATAGATCCATTAATAAAAATATGAATACAGTGTCCAATATACCTACTGCAGTCAATTTACTTCATCGCTGATCAATTTAATTTAAAAGCACTGCAGCTACTACTGACACAGTCATGTAAGGCATAAAAGATTGGGATGAGTCACCTACATAGATAAATGTATATAGTCCTGGCTTTATTAAAACACCAACATTATCTTTTTATTTCTAGAAGAAAGGTTTAGTAGAACATAAGTTTCAATTGAAAAATATAGCTTTCTGAATTAGGGTTAGCAAAAATGTAGTTATTTTTATTAACATAGTTTTCAGCAATCTTCAGATAACATTAAACTATATCAGTAATTTCCCTCAAAGGAGCTTGCAAGCTGGCGTCCCTACCACAGTCATATACCCTTCCAACCATAATGGGGCCAACTTGGTGGCAGCCAATTATCCCACTTCTGTGTTCTTGGATTCTTGGAGTAAACTTGTAGCAACCAGAATAAATGAATGGGAAGGGAAGAGAAGCCCGGGTGGGCTATAGGTGTCATCATCATGTCGCTGAGAGCGGGTTGTTACGGTGAGGTGCTTTGCCGGAGCCTACTCGGCTATAATATTTTATTGCCTATTTCCATGTGTCAGTTGTGACACTTACAAATGTGAGTGTAGTATATATTTTAATAAAGTCACTGCTGGTTTTAAAAAGATTTTACATAGAAACATAGAAAAGTGAGTAGTCCACCCAGTCTGCCCCTTTTTTGTTTTGTTTTTTTTATTTTTATTTTTTTTTTACATTAACCTTGTTGTCTGACTATAGATTTATGTTTATTCCAAGCATGTTTGAAGCCATTTACTGTTGACTGTCTCACAACCTCTGTTGGTAGTTTTTTTACCAATCATCAACCACCCTTTCAGTAAAATAATACTTTCTAAGATTAGTTTTGAATTTCCCTCCATTTAGTTTGAGGTCATGTCCCCGTGTTCTTGATTTTGGTTTCATATTGAAAAGACTGCCCACCTGAACCTTATTCACCCCCTTGATGTATTTAAAGGTTTCAATCATGTCTTCCCTCTCCCTTCTTTCCTCCGGACTGTACATATCAAGTTCCTGAAGTCGCTTTTGATATGTTTTATCCCTTTCACCATTTTTGTTACCCGTCTCTGAACTCATTCTATCTTATCAATATATTTGATAACGCCAGAAATGAATTCTCATGGTTTGTAAACGTGGCAACTTTTGCGCAAACCAATCAATAAACACAGATTGCAATTTTTTTTTACCAAAAATATGAGGAAGAATATAAATTGGCCAAAACGGATGAATAAATCTGTTTTTTATATTTTTTTTGGATTTGTATTTTAGCAAAAAGTAAGAAATAATGTTTTTTTTTGCAAAATTGTCACTCTTTTTTTGTTTATAGCGGGGATCAGAAATGACATAGAGGTGATCAAATACCACCAAAAGAAAGCTCTATTTGTGGGAAAAAATGGACGTAAATTTTGTTTGGGTGCAACTTTGCACGACCACACAATTGTGAGTTAAAGCGACGCAGTGCCGGATCGCAAAACATGCTCTGGTCCTAACATGGGAAATTCTTCCAGGGCTGAAGTGATTAAACACAAATAAGAGAAAGACACACAAATAACTTTCCCTCACACAGCGCTGTAGTGTTGACAATATAAATTCAAATTGAGCCTTCTCAATTTTGACTGCAGCAGTGATCACTCATTAATTACCCAGGCACGGGTCCCACTAGAGACCATGCAATGTGGTTGCAGCTGTGCATGGTTGCCAATCAGCTTCGAATCTAACGTGAGCTTGTTCAAAAAAAAAAATCCGGCAGCTGATTGGTTTCTAGGCAGAGTGGCACCAGATTTTACATTCTCCAGTTTTGGTAAATAAACCCCAATGTATTTTTAAAGAGAAAGTAAACTAACTCTGCTACCATTTACTTATAGGGAAGCCTATAATAAGGCTTACCTATAGGTAGTGTAAATATCTCCAAAATGTGTACTGTTTAGGAGATATTTACATTACATGCAGCTAGTGAGATCACTGGCGCATGGGCTCTGAAGAAATGGAAATGGGTGCCATTCCTTCTGAGCTCTGTGACCTGAATGGTGGCTCCCACATCCATGTGTGGGAGTGATGTCATTGCAGCTCCGGCCAATCACAGAGCTGGAGCTAGCGAACCTGGAAGCAAGACGGATGAAAATGGAATCGGCAGCACTGACATCACTGCACTGGAACAGCTTTGTTTTAAGGTAAATTTCACATAATGTGCTAGTATGCAATGCATACTAGCACATTATGACTTTGCCTTTCAGGAAGAAAAAAACTTCCAGCGGTATACAACCACTTTAAGGAACTGGTATTCCTTTAATAAGGACCTATGCCTTTGTATTCATCAATCATTCTGGTTAAATGTGTAGGCTTGACTTGACTTTCAACTATCAGTGTAGTGATGTCAGTAAGGAAAGAACAGAATCTAGGAGTTGGAAGGAAGGGGTTAATTACATTAAATATCATAACAGGTAGGAGGTAGCTTAATGAAGAACACAAGCATAAAGGGGATCAGGCACCCGACTATTTCAATGAAAATAGGCAGGTCTGATATTTGCCAGATCTGGCAAATAAAATAGATTAGAGAACTGCAGATCTTACTGTAAACATTAGTGAATAAGATATTGATAACGGAATAAGGCTAGTCATTTTAAACCCAAAGCTCAATAAATAAGAATGTGTTAGTCTGCTGTAACTGGCAATTTTCAACACCTCCATGTAGTGTTGGCTAGGGATGTGATTCAAGTCAAAGTAGAATTTGACCATGTCTGCCATTTGGAACCCAAATTCACGAACTGTAGATAGGTGCAATAGTTTAACCCAAAATAGGGTTTGTGCCAGCCCCCTCCCTAAAATGGTCTGCTCTCCCATCAGTTATTTGTCAGAATGTGTTGAATGCAATAGATACACAGTGCTATTGACAGTGATGTTTAGTGCTATGGCCACATTACAGTGAACCCCCCACCCTCGGTATTCACTGTTTTGTATCTCTCTTTGCTACTGTGAATTGCATTGCTGTGGGTTATATATTATTGTGTACCATCCATTGCATTCACAATGAATAGGCCCATGAGTCAATTTTTGAGGTTTTTTACATTTTTTGATTCATGCTGCAGTGCAATGTAAGGACCCCAGGATTCTGGGACCATCACTGGCTTGCCACCCTTTTAAATCCACGTTAAATGGGGAATTTGCCAGAGCTTATCTAGCCTTCATAGAGGGAGCAAAAACAAAATACCATGTATAAGAAACATCCATTTCATGGCCAAAGTGGATTGGATCTTCTGATCACTAAAAGGAGGTGGTGGTGGCTGCCTAGGAATGTTAAATGGACTGACAAAATGCAAAAAGCAATAAAAATGCATAGGTGTGAATCAGGACTAATGCCTTTTCAGAATGAACATTTTGTGCAGCAGGTGGTTTTGTGACACAGTTGACTGATTATAAAAAAATGAATCAGTCCTAGACCAACAATGAGTACAAAACACTTGCAGCTGACCCTCATTAGTACATTTTTTCTTTGAATGAAAAGAAAAACATTATTACAGCATTGCTATCTCCTATCACCATTACCAGATTCTTTTGCTGCTGCTGATCTAACATCATATCCATTTTCTGCCACTGCTGCAAACCTGCCATCATTAACATCTTGTGCTACCTCTGTTGCCCTATTTTGGTACTCCTGCATTGCCAAGGCACAACACCTAATGTTTCCGCAGCTGTTTCTCAGCTGACAAATTTTTCTACAGGGCGCAGTTTAAAGTTTGTTGTATATTCTGGTGCTGTAGTATTGTCAAGGTGCCATACCTAACATTCCACAGCTGCTTCTCAACTACGTAATGTGCAATTTCTTCTGCAGCATTGATCCAAGGTTGAGCCTCTAAGTTTGCAACATATTCTGATGCTCTAGCAATGTGAAGATGCCACACATTGTTTGCACTGCTCCTCCATTATTAATTAAAAGTGACAGTTCTCCCTCCTGTTTCAAATGCAACCTTCCAAAATTGCTTTAATACTATCTATGAAGTTACTGAAATATTTCAGTTTGAAAAACTGCATGCAGTCAGTCTTTTTCAAATTTAAGTCTGCAAGAGATTGTATAATATTTTCTATACAGTATGTACAATATTCCATCTTTTTAATGGTAAAATAGAACAACTTTATTTTGGTTATTGTCTTCAAAAACTGCATGAGAAAAGTGTTTTTATCAATTGAGCCTTCCTAGAAATGTCTTAAAATAATACTCACCGGGACTAGATGGCTTACACCCGAGGGTCCTTAAGGAACTTAGCCAAGTTATTGCCAGAATCCTGCACCTAATCTTTAAGAGCAATTTTCTGACTGGTATGATACCAGCTGATTGGAAGAAAGCCAATGTAGTACCAATATATAAAAAAGGACCAAGATATATCCCTGGGAACTACAAAGGTTAGTCGACCATAGTATGGTCAGTCTTTTAACGAGAATTTCTAATCCACGTCCTAAGACCGTTATTGAACCGATTCAAGGAATTCCTGGGAGCCCACATTCGGTAGATCAGGGCCACTCATAATAAAATTCTGTAAAGATCCTTCCGAGTTAACTATTTTTGTGAAAAGAGTACGTCAAAAACTTCTGTTATTGGTTTTATTTCAACAAGATAAAATGGTAATTTTTCTACCTTATAACATGTATGACATATCTTTTATAATATGTTAGAGAACGTCTGAATTTAAACTTTTTCTGACTGACGTACGTCAAAAAGTTTGACTTTATAAAGTCATTGAAGTATCTATCATAATTTCGTTAAAACCTTCC
>BLSH010393843.1:110144-124094 GCA_018402905.1 Glandirana rugosa
AAAAAAAAAAATTTCAAGATTTGAAAGGAGTAAGATAATTCTTACATCTACGTAAAACATACGTTGGGATAATGTAGGGTTGCATACAAAATGCATCTACATTCTTAATAGAATGAGGAAAGTTTAGAACTTTAAAAAAAAAAAAATGATAAAACTTTAAAAAGTTTTTATTGTTGTCCATGCCTTCTTGTCCCCATAACACCCACCACCATTTGTTATTCACTGTCACAGGGACAAGTGAGAAACAAATCTCTGAAATGAAGTCATAGACAAAAATAAAAACCTGATAAAAATTGTTTTTCCTAGCCAAAACGAAAACACTTTAAATATGATTTGCCCTTGCAATATTAACATCTATAAATCTATGATCCATTTGTGATCATTGGAGGAGAGCAAGCTTAGTTCTCAGCATAGCTAGAGAATTGGCCATGCTGAGCTTTAAAGCCTAGTGTGGTCAGTTTTTGATAAGAAAGCAGAGGGACTTGAAGGGACATCAGATATTTCACACAAAGGAAGAAGTACAAAGAGAACAGGATACCTTTTCATACAAGTACATGGTACAGCAGGCACACATCAGGACTATAAAATGTTGGGTTTGCATATTATTTAAGCATTCCATCTGACTTAAACAGGTGAAAAACTACTGTATCTGTTGAGTGGTCATGCTGGGTTGCATGTCCTACATATGCACAGAGATGTGGCGGGGGATTACCTTTAGCTCTTTAACCCTTTCCTTCCCAGCACTGGCTGTTTCCCTAGATTCACTGAAGCCCTAAGGCAGGGGTAGGCAACCTGCGGCCCTCCAGCTGTTGTAGAACTACATTTCCCATGAGGCATGTTGGCAGTGCTGATGACCAAGACACAAGAACAGGTAATTTTGGGTGGCGACAGTAATATTCCGTTGGATCGCATTCTGGAAAAACTGACCCAGTCAGAGCGGTCCTTAAGAATACAACTAGAAATAGCAATAATGTTGCACGTCTATTACACCATTATGACCTTATAAATGCTTGGCGGGAAAATAACCCTTCCATAAGAGACCACACCTATTACTCACAGGTGCACCATATGTATTCTCATATAGATCATTTTTTCATGCACACCTCATTATTGCCATACATGCAGATGACAGGAATATTGTCGGTCCCTTGGTAGGGCTATTCACCGGTCAAAATATCTTTGACTGATCTATGGCTAAAACCTCATCCCTCACCATGACGACTTAATGTATCCCTATTAAATGATCCCATAATATATGCAGAAATTGAAACAGAATTAAAGACATTTTTTCTGGAAAACTTCGGAGACATCCCCGACCATAAATTGGGCGGCTCACAAGGCTGTGTAGCCGACCGGTTTCGTCATACCAATGACGTCGTCCAGGGCCAAAGCCGTTTGGCTACACACCTAGACGTGCGACTCTGCGCTCCCACGGCCGTCTCCTGCATTTGTTTGGTTAACCCTGTATGAGCTATGATTTTATCCTGAGAAAATGTGAGTGCTACTTACTATGTTTGCATCTATGCATATTAAAATGTTTAAATGAGATTACACTATGGTCTTGTGTGTCTGCTATTGTATCTTCTGAGGATCGCTGGAGAGTTCCCACGCTGCATTGATGAGTGTGTGAGAGTTACATCTGAGCTCACTAGGGAGTCACTACGTCCCTGCAGGCGTTTTTTGGCCACTCCATTAATTTGGAAGCCATACCATTCTGGTAAGCAGCTTTTTAATCAGCGGTGGTGGATTTGGACACTTTTATGCGGACCGCTCAGCTTTTTCACACTGGGTGTTAGCCTTTCCCTTATGAGAGACGTTTTTTATATATATGCTGCTTAGGACTATCAATTAATTGTGCACTCACATCAACCCAGGACTGCTAACTGCTTTTGCAATTAATGCCATTTATTACATATACATGTGGCTGTGTTGTTTTATACAATATCTATATATGTTCTAGTTGATCATTTATTATAATGTCATTTGTGCGTTATGCGCCGCCACTTGTTTTTATCTAGTTTGTATTGGGGCATTTTATCTATATACCTCAGTAGCTGGCTGCTGCATCATCATGTTTAGCTATCTATTTTTGTTTAGCGCAGATATTTACCTGTTTTTATATCTGAAAGATATACCATTCTAACTCATTCCTAGGTTAAACTGAGTTATATGACTAGCTGGGAACAGGACACCCAGATGACAGTGGGACTTGATGAATGGCACTCGATAGCATTGGCGGCTTCTAAGTCACTCATCAATACTTCTATAGTTGAAGCAAATTATAAGGTCCTAATGAGGTGGTATTTGGTACCGACTAGATTAGTTGCTTTTGTCCTGGGAGCCTCTTCAAGGTGTTTTTGGGGCTGTGGACAGGAAGATGCGACTTACCACATTTGGTGGCAGTGCCCCAAGGTACCTCGGTTTTGGATAAGGGTTTATAACTTTTTTTTCACACTTACCCAGATCAACTTACCCAAGTCCCTGAAGCATGCCCTGTTGGGAGTTAAGGTGGATCAGGCCTCTGGGATCCAGAGACGACTCCTAACATTCATATTTGTTTCTGCTAAAATCACAATAGCTAGGAATTGGAAATGGGCAACCATACCATTTGACCAATTGAAATGTAAACTCTCATGGCTCATGATAAATGAATGGTTATCAGCTATATTACAAGATAAAGTCAAGAAATTTGAAAAGGTATGGGAGCCCTGGATCCGCTATTTGAGCAATGATCCACAAACTGTTCCTGACTAACCGTCTCCCTGGTTGTCATAGGTCGGAGGGTGGAGCCCCTTCTCCTTCTCCGTTTCCCTTCCCCCCCCCCTCCTTTCTCTCTTCTTTACAATCTTTTCTTACTCTGTTTTTTTTTTTGGTTTTCTTGTGGAGCTTCGATGTTGAGAGACTCGACGAGAGCAACCCTGTGTTTGTGAGGTTGTAATGCCCCCCCACTATTCAGGGAGGAATTGGGTACACCTCAGCGGAGAGACCGCTCTTTGAGCCTTGTTAACCCAGATTGCTGTTATGAAGGAGACAGATAGATAGTCATAATTTTAGGATACATGTCTTAGTTAAATGGTTTATAGCTAAGTTAATTGAAAGGAAACGCAATGATTACCATGCTGTTAACCACTTCAATACAGGACGTTTATACCCCCTTCCTGCCCAGACCAATTTTCCATTTTTAGCGCTCTCACACTATGAATGACAATTACACTCTCATGCTACACTGTACCCAAACAAAATTTTTATCATTTTTTTCACACAAATAGAGATTTCTTTTGGTGGTATTTAATAACCTCTGGGTTTTTTATTTTTTGCGACATAAGTGAAAAAAGTGCAAACATTTTGAAAAAAAACACTTTTTTTTAGTTTCCGTGATAACATTTTGCAAATAAGTAATTTTTGTTCATAAATTTGGGCCAAAACCTATACTGCTACCTATCTTTGGTAAAAATAACCCAAATAACCCAAATAAGTGTATATTATTTGGTCTGTGTGAAAGTTATAAAGTCTGCAAGCTATGGTGCCAATCATTGAAAATTGATCACACCTGATGTACTGGTGGCCTATCTCATTTCTTGAGGCTCTGAAATGTCAAGAATGCACAAATACCCCCAAATTACCCCCTTTTGAAAAGTACACATTCCAAGGTATTTAGTAAGAGGCATGGTGAGTTTTTTGAAGTTGTACTTTTTTCCCACAATTCTTGGGAAAATTAAGAAATTATTATTATTATTTTTTTGCACAAAATTGTCATAGCAAGTTATTTCTCACACACAACATATGCATACTTCCAATTACATCCCAAAATACATTTTGCTACTCGTCCCGAGTATGGCGATACCACATGCCTTTATACCACATACTTTTTCACAGCCTGGCCACATAGAGAGGTCCAACATGCAGGGAGCACCGTCATGCATTCTAGGGGCAGAATTTTCACATCTAATTTCCTAACGCCCTATTACATTTTTGAAGGCCCTGGAACACCAGGACAATGGAATTACCCACAAAATTACCCCATTTTGGAAAGCAAACACCCCAATGTATATTCTGTGAGGCATTATGAGTCTTTTAAATGGTTCATTTTTTTCCACAAGTCTTCGAAAAACGTGGAAAAAAAATTAAAACGCTTTTATTTTTACACAAAGTGGTCAATTTATAAGATATTTCTAACACATAGCATGTTCATAGCAAAAATTACCCCCCAAAATATATTCTTCTACTCATCCCAAGTATGGCGATACCACATGTGTGAGACTTTTACGCAGCCTGGCCACATACAGAGGTCCAACATGCAAGGAGCACCATCAGGCATTCTAGGAGCAGAAATTTCACATCTAATTTCCTAACCACCTATTACACTTTTGAAGACCCTGGAGCACCAAGACAATGGAATTACCCACAAAATGACCCCATTTTGGAAAGCAAAAACCCCAACGTATATTTTATGAGGCATTATGAGTCTTTTGAATGGTTCATTTTTTTTCACAAGTCTTCGAAAAATGTGGAAAGAAAATGAAAACGCTTTTATTTTTACACAAAGTCCTCAATTTATAAGATATTTCTAACACATATCATGTACATAGCAAAAATGAACCCCCAAAATATATTCTGCTACTCATCCCAAGTATGGCGATACCACATGTGTGAGACTTTTTCACACACTGGCCACATACAGAGGCCGACCATGTAGGGAGCACCGTCAGGCGTTCTAGAGGCATACATTACACATAAAATTTCATTCATACCTATCACACTTTTGAAGGCCCTGGAGAACCAGAATAGTGGAATTACCCCCAAAATAACCCCATTTTGGAAAGCAAACACCGAGGTATATTCTATGAGGCATGGGCTGCAGATAGGTACTCGGGTACTCTGATGGGCTGCAGATAGGTACTCAGGTATTCTGATGGGCTGTAGATAGGTACTCGTTTACTTTGATGGGCTGGAGACAGGTACTCGGGTAATCTGATGGACTGGTAAAAGGTACTTGGGTACTCTGATGGGTTGGTGACAGGAACTTGGGTACTCAGATGGGTTGGTGACAGGTACTCGGGTACTCAGTTGGGTTAGTGACAGGTACTCGGGTACTCAGATGGGATGGTGACAGGTACTCGGGTACTCTGATGGGATGGTGACAGGTACTCGGGTACTCTGATGGGTTGTGACAGGTACTCGGGTACTCTGATGGGATGGTGACAGGTACTCAGGTACTCTGATGGGATGGTGACAGGTACTCAGGTACTCAGATGGGCTGGTGACAGGTACTCGGGTACTCAGATAGGCAGATGACAGGTACTTGAGTACTCTGATGGACAGGTGACAGGTACTCGGGTACTCTGATGGGCAGGTGACAGGTACTTGGGTACTGAGATGGGCAGGTGACAGGTACTCGGGTACTCAGATGGGCTGGTGACAGGTACTCAGGTACTCTGATGGACATGTGACAGGTACTTTGATGGGGTGGTGACAGGTCCTCTTTATTAGGGTCTATTGGCTCTTTACACTGATCAGAGCTGGGCTTTGTCTGAGGGACAAGCCTCAGCTCCGATCGCTGCGATGCGCGCCCCCGCGGGCGCGCGTGAGCGACATGCACGTGGAGGTCGGTAGTGACCGGCTGTGATTGGACATAGCCGGTCATGTGGTAAAGAGCCAATTTTATTGGCTCTTTACCCTGATCGAGGGGGGTTGTGTCCCGAGGGACACGATCGATCCGCGATTGCCGCGCTGCGGGCCCCCAGGTGCCTGCAGTAGCGGAGAGAAGCGGCTGGTGTCATATGACGTCCGCCCGGATCGACGGAGGTTCCCTGCCGACGTCATTTTACAATGACTCGGTAGGGAAGTGGTTAAAGTTTGCTTCACCTTGGCTACGTGCGGTGGGTCGGTCTGTATCCAGGAAAGGAGTATGACTCTCTGGGCAGCCAGAAGGCATATGTGGACCTATTGAGGAAAGAGGTCTCTCGCCTGCTCCTGTGGTGGGACTTGTGGCGGATTATCGCTGAAAAGACATAGCATTGGGTCTTTGGGAAGTTTGATGTTACACACTTTATCTATATACCTTTTTACTTGATCCCAGAAAGCAGATACTTTTTGGCAAGTCCATAGTCTGTGATGAAGAGTAGGCCTTGCGCGAGAGCACCAGGGGCAGATGAGTTGTGATGAATCTGCCTGACTGCGAAAAAAGGGAGATAAACACGTTGGGCTATTTTGAATTGAGTCTCTCGCCACTTTTCGGACATCATTATTCTCCTGATTGTTTGGTATCCAGTCAGAATTTGTGCAGGAGCATCCTGGTTATCAAGTATCGGCGACCACGGCTGGAAAGGGACCAGAGAGTATTTAGAAGCCTGGTACATAATGAGGTTTGAGTATAAGAATATTGGGCGTTTGTTATTAATGAATCGATGAAAGATTTTTTGCATGGGTCCTTACGCAGGGAGCAGCAAGACTTAAGGTAGCTCATTAGTTGAATGTAGTGGAACACTTGGGATGATGGAATGGAGAATTCTGAAGATACTTCCGAGAAGGGTTTGATAGTTCCGTGAGCAGAGTTGATGACTTGGGATACTTTTTTTAGTCCCAAAGCTGACCAGTGGGAAAAATTGCAGTCTCTGTAGAAGGGGGGAACATGGGATTTCCCAAAATGGGTAGGTATTGGGAGATGCTGGAGGGTAGGCCCAGGAGTCGTCGCACCTCCCGCCAGGCAATGAGGGTGTCTTTAATTAAGTGGTTTGACCTCAAAGATAAAGGCAGTGAGCTCAACCTGGAGTGTATAACAGCCTGGATGTTAAGTGGATGCACCAGGGCCCCCTCCAGCATATAGTTGGAATATTGGGATTGTTTGGACAGCCAGTCTAGGGCTTGACGCATTAAGCAGGCTAAGTTGTAAAATCTAATATTGGGGAGGCCTGCCCCTCCCTCACCCTTTGGGAGGCAAAGCTTTTGGAGTGCAATTCTAGGTTTTTTGCATTGCCACAAAAAGGCATTGAGGGCCGCATGTATCCTTTTGGTGTCAGAATGTTTGAGCAGCAGAGGAAGAGTTTGTAAAGGGTAGAGTAATCTAGCAAATTATATCATCTTAAAAAGGTGGTGTCTCCCGAAGAGCGAGAGGGAAAGGGACCTCATGTTTCCAACTCCTGTACAATCTTGTTTATGACTGGGGGGAAAGCTATACAAAGAAGAAGGTTCCTTGCCAATTCATAGACCAAGATAGGTTATGTGCTGCTTTGCTACCATGAATGGGGATGAATCCGTCCAGGATCCGGCAAGTGGTAGAATCTCACTCTTGTTGAAGTATACCCTAAGGCCCGAACATGATTGGTATGTCGCTAACAGGTCCTGCAGAATTTTGATATCTGAGGGAGGGCATATGGAGAAGAGGAGGATATCATCTGCAAAGAGTGCAGACTGCAGAGTTTGGTTGCCGACCACGATACCACTAATTCCCTTTGGGGAGTTAAGGATCCTGGAGAGGGGTTCTAGGGCCATGTTGAACAGTAGAGGGGAGAGGGGGCACCCCAGGCATGTGCCTTTCATTAGCAAAATGTCTGGGGACATAAAATTCGGTGACTAATCTCGCGGTGGGGGCAGCATACATTTTTTGGATAAACCATAGAAAGGGGCCTTGGATGCCAAAAAAAGCCATGACCATGAAAAGCCAGGAGAAGCTAATAGTATCAAAAGCCTTTTCGGCGTCAAGCGAAATGATGGCTACATCTCGATCTGGGTACATTTTGGCATATTCAAGGGCGAGGAGAACTTTCCGTATGTTAAGGGTGGCGAGCGTCCAGGCACAAAGCCTGACTGTGCGAGATGAAGAAGGGATGGGAGAAGGCTCGCAAGCCGGGATGCGAGTATTTTGGATATGAGTTTGGCATCGACATTAATAAGAGAAATGGGCCTATAGGAGCCTGGGAGGAGGGGGTCTTTATCTTTTTTAGCAATCAGTTTAATGTATGCTTGGGAGCCTGAGGGCAGGTACAGGTCTTCCGCCCACATCGAGCTGTAAACTTGAATGAGGGTGTCTGGGATAAACTCAGCTGTGAGTTTATAGAACTCTGCGGACAGTCCGTCCGGACCTGGGGACTTCCCGGTCGCAATGGTTTTAATTGTAGCATGTAAATCTTCAATGGTTATAGTGGCATTTAGCCTTTCTAGCTGCTTGGGGGATAGGACGGGGAGGTTTATTCCTGCAAAGAGGTCAGACGCTGTTGTCGGGTCAATGGAGTATTCCTCATAGAGGGATGAATAGAAGTAGGCAAGAAGGGAGCTGATCTCAGAGGGCATCTTGACAATATTCCCATTGGGGTCTCGCAAGGCTCTGATATAAGTGGGATTGTGGCGTCTTGAGCAAAGTCTAGCCAATAGTTTGCCCGCCATGTTACCATGCTTGTGAAACAAAAGTGTGGAATAGGAGTGCTTAATACTCTCCAGTGATTAAATGTTTGTTTGGCTTCCTGCCAAATCCGTGTGTTAGCTGGAGTGCGAGAGATCAGTAACTTGTGATATGCCTGGCAAAGAGCGGCGCTGGCTTGTATATATTTTGCGCGTGCTAGCTTTTTGAAGTGAGCAGCGTACGAAATGGTGTGCCCTCTGAAATAAGCTTTCCCCTCTTCCCAGAATAGATTGGGGGAGGACAGATGTGCTTGATTGGTTTTGACGTGTTCGGCCCAGGCTGCTTGAAGAGAGTGTTTAAACTCCTCATTGTCAGCCAAATAAGTAGGGAAACACCAGGTCTGTGGTAGACGGGGGGCTAGCAACCCTGCGATCTCCATGATCATGGGGGAATGATCCAAGAGCACCATATCCGCAATGGATGTGGCAGATATGAGGGGCAATAGACCCGACGAACAGAAAAGGTAGTCGATGCAGGAAAATGAGCGATGTGGGGGGGAGAAGAAGGTGATATCCCTATCCGTGGGATGCGCCATGTGCCACATGTCAGTCATATTGAGTATCTCCATCGTCTGAGCTAAGGGGGTGGTGGTGTCCGTTGTGTTAGTTTTTTTGTGCGGTCCTGGGGAGCAATCCTCAGTTAAGTGCATGACAGAGTTAAAATCTCCTCCAATAAGGTGAACGGCTTTGGGGATTTGTGATGCCCACGAGGTAAGGTCTTGGAAAAGGGGTTGCCCTGGTGAGTTATTGGCATAGACATTTGAGAGGGCGATATGGCGATCGGCAACCGTTAGGTGAAGGGTAACTCTGCAACCTGTAGAGTCACTATCAACTGAGAGAATTATGTGGGGAAGAATCTTGTAAAGCAGGATTGCCACTCCCGCTTTGCGTCCCACGGCCGGGGAACCAAAAACCTTGCCCACCCAAAGCTTGCGGAGCCAGGACAGATCATCCACCCCAAGGTGTGTCTCCTGTAAAAATGCTGAATCTGCATTCAAGCGTTTCAGATGCCGTAAGACTTGCATACGCTTGTGGGGGGAGTGTAGGCCCTTGACATTCCAAGACACAGCCATGGCTCCTCCAGATGCTGGAGATCACCTAAAAGTTGTATCAACCGTGCAGTTTAAAGTAGCCCTACAGCATATACACTTGACACAGAGATGGCTTCCACAGATCGGGGAGTCCCAGGCTTGGTATAGGTTTCTAAGTAAACAATCACGTTGTACTCAGGTCTAAGTGACCATAACAGCAAAACAATAGCGAGTAGGGGGGCAAGCCCCTTAAAACATTTCAGTGACTTCACTTTCTTCCCCACGAAGCACACCTTGCCAAAGCTCCCACCTAGTAGACTTCCCCAAGATATCAGGGTGGGTTGGGGCTCCGAGGGGGGAGAAAAGGCCAGGGTGGAAGGGGGGGTGGGGGGAGAAGGGGATAGATGGGATGGGGGCAGGAGGGGGAGGAAAAGAGTAGTTGAGGATAGGAGACAGGGGGCCCAAATGCATCAAAAACATTCAAGGCATGAGCCATAGAGGGCCAGGTATCAGAACAACAGGGTGTCTCGGGCCGAGCAGTCGTACAAACAAAGCATAACAGAAGGTGTTGAGAACTGAAGAGTAATGGCCAGGTTAGCCATAAGTACAGTTATAAGGGAGACCATATGTCAATGTTCCAACTCACAGTTTGTGGACACAGTGCAGTGTCCGCAATCAGCCGCAGAGCGTGGGGTGTTCATAGTCGTTTAGCTGCTGACGTTTCTGAAGGTCTGAGAGAGCTTGCATTTAGTTGTGAAAGAGCCACCTTTCGGAGGGGCCGAAGCGCACCCGCTTGACTGGGGGCTTCTCCGGGCTTAACTGTTGGTTATTTGATGAGAGAGCCGATTTCCTGGGGAGAGGCGCATTCTCTCCGAGGGAGAGCTGAAGGAAAGTCGTTCTCCGGAAGGTGCTTGAACATACAGAATAGCAGGATAGGCCAGACTAAATTTAACTTGGTTGGCATGAAGGGTGGAGCACACCGTCGCATAGGCCTTATGTTTGTTCATGACCGCCACAGAATAATCCACAAATATTAGAAGTGGATTGCTCTCGATGACCAGCTTGCGTTCCCTTCAGAAACGTTGGGGTATCTCTTGCTTGTCAGTGTAGTTGAGGCACTTGACAATCACAGGCCGAGGTTTGGAGCGTGCCTCGGTCAGTTGTCCTATGTGGTGTGCTCTTTCCATGACACAGGGGGTGCGGAGTCCCAATTGCTCCGAAATGGTGGTGGAGCAGAGAGTAGCCAGGGAGGAGTGTGGAACTGACTCAGGCAGGTCCACTATGCATAGATTATTACGCCTAGACCTATTTTCTAGGTCATTGACCTTATCCTGGATGTCTTTTGGAGGGTCATCAACCTGGTCACTGAGGCCGATAAGGCTGCGGTGTCATCTTCCATAGTGGCGATCCACTCTTCCACGTGATCAAGTGAGGGACTGCTGCTGTAGGTCTCTGTGTAGTTGTTCCAGTCCTCTATATACCGCCTTGTCCACAGCTTCGGTCAGCATTGGAGAGAAGAGTTGAACCACTGCTTGCGCAATGCCTGCTGGAGAGGATGGATCTGGCTGTGATAACGACAAGTGCTCCGGCAGCAATGTGTTGGCCGTGGGATCCGACCGAAGCAGCGGTGCATAGATCGTTGAATCCGAACGAGCGATCGTGGCCTCCGATCGCGGTGTGTTAATCGTCGGATCCAAACGAGCGATCGTGGTATCCGATCGTGTGTCCGCTGCCCAGTCTACGGTGGAGTGTGTCAGCACCATATTGGCTGCGGCCTGCGAGCTGTCCCCTACGCCGCCATTCGGTGCAGCGGGCGGCCGGGCTGCTGGCAATCGCTCCACAAAGCGGTCCATAGTATCCCCCTGAGAATAGAAGCTGGGTAGGGGGTTACCTCGGGCTGTGCAGGCTTTTATGCAGGTTTTTCTGGGGAGTGTGGCGGGAGCTGAAGTCTCCTAGCTCCTCTCCATGCGGCGCCGGAACCGGAAGTCGATCTTTTGCTTTTAATGGTAAAGAAGAGGTTTGGGGTCTTTTTGACACCAGATCTCCACATAAAGGGGACCTGTTATCCTTATTTCTATTACAAGGGATGTTTACATTCCTTGCAATAGGAATAAAAGTGATTAAAAAAAAATTAAAGGGACAGTGTAAAAATAAAAAATAAAATAAGAAAGAAAAAATGGAAAGCGCCCCCATCCCTCCATGCTCGCGCGACATAGGTCACGCACGCATATTTAAATTGTGTTCGCACCACACATGTGAGGTATCTAGCTCTAGACCTCCTCTGTAGCTCTAAACAGGTGGCCTGTAAACATTTTAAAGTGTCGCCTATGGAGATTTTTAATTACCGTAGTTTGTTGCCATTCCATGAGCGTGCACAGTTTTAAAGCATGACATGTTAGGTATCTATTTACCCAGCATAACATCATTTTTCATATCTTACAAAAAATGGGGTATATATTGTGTGTTTTTTTTAAATTCATTAAAGTGTATTTTTTCCAAACAAATTGCGTTTAAAAAACTGCTGCGCAAACATGATGTGACATAAAAAAATTACAAGGAGGAGTGCGCATGTGCGGAGCATCCGGGATGGCAGCTTGAGCCCAGAGCTCCGACCCGTCCCAGCCGACCAGACCCTTCGCAGCCAGAAGCGGAGCGCGATCACACCTCCCAGGGGGCTACAGAGGTGAGGACTATCGGGGGGATCGCTCAGCAAAGCGGATCTTCGCGACACCCGAGGTGCACACCTAGCCCGGCCCGGCCAGTCTACGAGAGGCTGCAGCTTGGGCCTTCCCGCCGCAGTGCCTGTAAGGAGCGGAGATCCGGCGGGAGCTTGAGACAGGGACTTAGAGCCCGGCTCTCCCTGCTTCCTGGACATCGGGGTCAGTCACAGAAGAGCGGAGCTTCGAGATAAGCAGCATTGCTTCCTATATCGGCCCCAGCAGCTGATTTTAGGCCGCGGTCCGGGCCTATTCATTTACTTATTCGGTATTGAGTTGAGGGAGAGGGGGAGCTCTGACCCACCTAGGCTCACAGAGCTTCAATAAGGTGCGGACCCCTACCCTCCGTCACAACAGACTGCCACAGGTTCCCAGTACCTTCCTTGGCCCACCCTCCAGTATCATAAGGGGCCATCAATCTTCACATTGACAGTTCCCTATTGTCTAAAAGTGCCTTCAGGGGGTCCACTTTTGCCCCCCACACCTCTGGACAGGATCTATGCAATCAGGGACAGCGAGGAGAGACCTGTCATGCCACCCAGGCTTTAATAACCCTGCTCCAAAGGCCTCACACATAGCCCTAGATAAACAAACAGAGATGGGGGATAGGTGTGAGGAAATGGAAGCCGGCCGGGATGGGGGCTCCCAGGTCCTCTCCTCTCCGGGGCCGTTACCAGAGGCCCAACCTACATCTCAAGCTTTTTCCCCAGCATCTACAGTCTCTCTCTTGGAGAGAACTCTTGATGAGCTAATAGCTACACCACTCAGGGAACAGATTTCGGACCCAACCCAACTGGGCGCCCTGGAATTCCCTTCTTCTCCTTCACTACATCCTGAATTCCAGCTAATGATGGAAGTCTTCTCTAAAATGCTCTCTAAGAGCTTGGCCCAAATGGCCTCCCAAATCACATTGGTTATTCAAAATGACCTGCAAAATTTGGGGTCCCGGATTGACGCAATAGAACAGAGAACTGATCAAACAGTGGCCATGTCCAATCAAAATACCGCGCGTATCCAAGATCTGCAGGAGCAACTGGACTCGGCTCTTTCTAAATTAGATGATTTGGAAAATCGATTCAGACGATATAATTTTAGAACCAGGGGCCTCCCTGAGTCTATCACTGACGTCTGTGAATCGGTGAGAAGCTTTGTTAAGGAACTCGATCGTGTTCATAGAGCTCTTCAACCCCTTCGCCAGGACGGATTACCTAGAGACATCGTGGTAAAACCACATTTCTACAGTGTTAAAGAGGAGATTATGAAAGCCTCTAGGAACTCTCCTAATCTCGCTTTCCATGGCCACTAAATTCAAGTTTTTGCTGATCTATCCCCCTATACCATCCAAAGGAGAAGATCATTGAAGCCTCTGCTGGAAGTTCTTAATAAATCATCCATCAAGTATAGATGGTCCTTCCCCTTCCGTTTATCATTTTTCTGGTTCAAAAAGTTTTATTGAAAAAAAAAACAACAGCAATACATTACATGTAGTACTTCATGTGACCAAGAACAGGCTGTATTCACAATTAGAGAAAAAGACTGGGTGGGAGGAGGGTCGGAACCTAATTGGTCATTAAACAGACCTACAGAACCTGAGAGGGGCGGATGGCTGTGGAGATAGGTTTGATATATGGAGGGGGCGCCCATGGGCGAAAGTTCCCAGCCTTTGGGGCCGGATATAGGAAATTAGGCCCATAATTATCCGATCAAGGGTTAGTGCTGTCTTGGTGGTGGTTAAGCAGTGCTGATGTTTCGGAGGGGGAGAAAGAGGGAAGAAAGAGCGGGGGGAAGGGGGACTATTTGCCTTC
>BLSH010393843.1:138328-150763 GCA_018402905.1 Glandirana rugosa
AATATTGGGGGTTTCTATATATATATATATATATATATATATATATATATATATATATATATATAATCTTTGGGGGTTATAAGTAATTTTCTATCAAAAAATACTGATTTAAACTTGTAAACAAAAAGTGCCAGAAAATGCTTTTTCTTCAAGTGGTTAAAGTATATCTAAACCCAATTTTTATTTTATTAATATTGCATAGAGTAGGGAATGGTTTAAACATCTACCAGGTGTTTATGCCCTTTGTGTCCCATTTGAGAAATTTCCCTTCACTTTGTGTCATGTAAACATTACAGGAAAGTAAAAGGAAATCTATCCAAAGTGGAGTAAATCCCATCTTAGACAGCTGTCAATGGAACAAGTGTCCATCCCCAAGATTTCTTTACTACCTCTGTTCTAGTAGCAACATGTTAGATGTTCTCTTCTTTGCTGTCCCAGTGACAGGGTTTATCTGAACAAAGAGAGTGAATCTCCTAACAGGGACAGCAATAACCTGTTAGGGGTTGTAACCCCTCAAAACTCCATCCGCAATTAACTAAAAATGTGGCTTTAGGTGCAATTTAACTGCATTGTAGGGCATGGACCTTGACTATAGGGTCAATTCAATAAAGTAGTCCACATTTCTGAGCCCTCGTTGCTTATAATAATGATTATTATAGATAAGAATGTTTTTATAGCTTAATAAATAAAGGCTTACACTGTCTTTTAGGATTAGCCAAATTGCAAGACCGAATAAAGAGGTTTATATATCATTTGGCGGGTAAGGCAGAATGCTTGTGTGCATTTCAAAAATGTATTTACTGTATCTTTTTTCCATTAGTTAAGCTTTAAAAAGCAATTTTCTTTTTAAGCAGCAGCCATCCATTATATTTGGATTTTCCAAACCCCTAATCCACTTTCAGAGGTTGCCTCATTTTCCTTCTTATACATTGGTGCAGACATATAACAAGCATGCCATAAGTTATGGCACCTATGGAATGTACTTTGATTCATGATCTCAGAATTTAAATTCAGTCCCACCAATGGTCTAAGGCCGGGTCACATATATGTGAATTGGATGCGGGTTTCCCTGCATCCAATTCGCATGACAGGCGAGTGTGGCCGGCTCTCAATGGAACCAGTTCACACAGGTCCGGGGTGGCAGTGGATCAGATTGCAAAGGGTCCTGTGCATGTTTGGGTCCAGTTCAGGTGTGAATTCAGACAAAATTTCGGACCTGAATCGCACCTGAATTGGTGAACAGACACGCACCGGAACCCAGGCACGAACCCCTGGCAGCACATATGTGAAATCAGCCTAATACGATGTCTTGTCACCTAAACAGGATACCTTGTCAATTAAAGCGGTTGTATACAACTGGCCTTTTTTTCCCCCCTGCAAGGTAAAGTCACAATGTGCTAGTATGCATTGTATACTAGCACATTATGTGAAAATTACTTTAAAACAAAGTGGTTCCAGTGCCGCAATGTCCAGTGCTGCGATGCAGCTGCCATCTTCACCCATCTTGCTTCTGGGTTTGTGGGCTGGGTTTGAAGTCTCAGGTGCAGCCAGAAGAGGAGTTGTCATCCTGGAGTAGCACAAGGGAGCAGGAGAGCAGCAGAGAGGCTACATTAAAGGCTCTTTAAAGGATCCACTGGTGTCAGTGAGTGGTAGCCTCTGGGAGTTGGATAAGAAAGCTGGAGCATGCTGGAGAGAAGACAGCGGACAGTCTGTAGAGGTCAGAGAAGCCAAGCAGGGAAAGCAGGGCCACTGGACAGCGAGGCAGACCGGAGGGGCCTGGAAGATGGATGGGCTGGGAGTTGTAGTTCATTCAGTGCCCAGCTAGCACCAACGTACTAAACTACACAAATGAGGGTCCATGACTTCACAACTGGGACTCCATGTCCTTTGCCCCAACGGGTGGTCCGAAGGTCCTGCTAGTAGTAAGAGCATGCCTCAGCATGTGCTAGCTGCGGTGGAAGAGGAAGTGTCATGGAGGTCTGATAAATTGTCTTTTAGGCCGGTAACAGCAAGTAGTGTGCAGGAGAGAAGAAGGAGACATGTAACGATCAGTAAGTGTATGTACTGGAGGATTGAAGGGCAAGAGTAACAGTCAGCAAGTGTATGTGCTGGAGGAAGAAGGAGTGTATATGCAGAGGTGTATAAAGAAGGTACCATTGGGAACCCCATGTTCCCCCCATCAACACAATCTCCAGCATTCAAAATTTGGGCCGCAAAAGGTCTGACAAGAGTGGCACAACTATTCAACCATGACCTCAACGCAATCAAGACGTTTTCAGACCTCAGAGAAGAATACTCCCTACCATCATCGCATAATTTCCATTACTTACAAATTAAGTCTTACCTGCAGTCATGCAAAGGAACTCATCACTCCCCCTGCGACCCCTCCTTCCTAGACTCTCTACTTCAGAGTGGCAAATACTCTATTTCCAACATTTATGGCCAGCTGACCCTACTCCAAATATCTAAACAATCTGTGCACCAATTCCACCCCTGGAGCGCAGTTCTGAACTCTGATCAAGCACCGGAGCAGATCCTCTTGGGCTACAAGAAAATTTGCTCCCTGATTAAAGCAGAAACCTGGAGAGAAACACAGTTCAAACTGGCTCACAGGGCATACCTCCCCATGATTTTCACCCAGGATGTCCCGCGCCAGGGTATCTGTCCTAGGTGCTCCACCCACAGGCCAACACTCTATCACAGACTTTGGCAGTGCCCCTGCATTTCTCACTATTGGGACAAAATCTCGATATACATCGAGAAAGTCAGCGGATCTACTATACCAAAAGACCCCCTCCTCTGTCTATTCAGCGGAAACCCCTCAACGCCACAATTGAAACCCGCCACAAATACTATTCCCAACTGGATACACTTATGCCTCCTGGCGGCGAGAAGGACCATCATGCAATCGTGGATTCATCCAACACCACCTACTCTGAGCCAAGTAAAACAAGCACTCCTCTCCCTTCTGTATCTCGAAAAACAGGACACCATTAACATGAAATACCTAAGGACCAAAAGTTTCTTCTCGAGATGGAAAAAATTCATAGAATATTCTTTCAGTCCAACTGAGATAAATAATTTCATGGACTCATTTAAACTCACGGAGTGGTACCTAAAGGCAGACCTGACCAACTCATTAGGCAGGCTCAAAATTCGGGACAATCCCCAGTAATCCATTAGACAACAAATGCCCTAGTACTTCCCCCCCCTTGACTTTCCATAAGAGGCTAAACTGTTTTCCTCTTTATAGCTTGTACTCTGTGATATTCCTACTTTGGGGATAGGCCCCCCCTCGAAAACCCTTCTTTCAATAGTACCCCCCCACCTCACGCTGCTAGTATTGGACACAGTGCAACAAAACACAACAAAACAAAACAATTCAAGACAAAACATGTGTTATATTAAGTGCTAACCTAGTCGCTATAAGCGATCTTTGTCTCTCATCATCGGTTGTGCCTTAGCGCTTTCTAAAAATGTTCAATTTTGTCTATGTTTAAAGCCAAAACCTATGTAATGTACTTTATATTTCACAACTTGATCCTTACGAGGATATTTTTGTATTGACTGAAAACCCCAATAAAATATGTTAAAAAAAAAAAAAAAAAAAAGAAGGTACCATGATTGATTCTTGGCATCCCAAAGTCATCCCTATAGCCATCCAAGTTTAAACCCTAAATAAAGCAACAAAAACAAAGTACCGGCATGTTCAGTGACTCCGGGTGTGTAAAAATCGTGTGATTGAGGGCAGCGGGCAGGTGGACCACAACTACCAGCCACCCCCAAGGGGGCACATGGCTACATAAAGAAATGTATAATCGTATAAACTTATAAGCATTTCAGCTGTCTGTGCAAAGCATTCCACACTTTCAGGAATGTTAAATGCCTGAGTCCCTCACTACATGCTTTGGTTCCATCCTCCAATCTTTGTCTATGTTACTACAGGACACATAGGGGCTAAAGGATGGAAACACAGCACAGGGTGGAAAAGGCAGGTATCAGACACACCCAGAAATGTTGAATGCTAAAAAGTTTTATGAAGGCTGCAGCACAGGAATGGATTGACCATAGGAGACATGGAACACCAGAGAGGTTTAATTGAAGAGAACTGGCATCTCAATTTTGTTAGGCAACCTACAGGGTTGCAATAAGTAGAAATAAACACAATCACTAACATTTAATATAAAATTTTACTTTTTAAAGTCATTTTAAAACTAATTTTCAATATATTTAAATGAAGATATATGTTCAGGCAATTTCTATAATAGGGTTAAAATTCTCTGTTTCTGTCTCCTGCATTGTTACATTCGCTTACCCAGCTGTCCTAGCACATTTCAGCAAGCTGTACTTGGGGGCCCTTTTTCCTTGACGCCATAGTATTCCCAACAAAGTCATTTACTGTTTTTTCAATGCCAACTGCTTTTTCTGTCATATACAGAACACTTATGCCTTGATGTCTGACTCTGGTCAATTACTTCTATGTATCGTTATTGTCCAGTAAAATATGCACACTTCAGACTCAGTGGGGAGTAATTTACTATAGCACCAATATGTGCTCTTGCAGTGCATGAAAATAGCACCCAATTAAAGGCAATCAAGACTCAGAAACTGGACGGATATGCAAATGGAACAGTACACTATTGCCGGTGAACATGCCTGTCAGATCACATATGCGGGAATAGTGGAAGTCAATGGGACTGGAACCTGCAAAATCCAAAGTCGTTACTGAAAGCTTGTATGCAAGTTATTGGCCATAAAAAGTGTATGGGGACCTGGGTACTGCCCTGGGGGACATGTATCAATAGAAGTTTTTAAAACAATAGTTTTTTAAAGGAACAGTGATTTTAATGATGCTTAAAGTGAAACAATAAAAATGAAAAATTCCATTAAATATCGTGCTTGGGGGGTCCTCTTAGACTGCCTGTAAAGTGGCATCTGTGCGATGTGTAGAAAATGCTGCAACAATAATGACATTTCTAAAGGAAAAATTGTCATTCAAACTTGCTTGTGGCTGTAATGTATTGCCAGTTCCCGGCAATATAGATGTAAAAAATGTTTTAAAAAACGGCGTGCAGTCCCTCCCAGTCTATACCAGGCCCTTAGGCTCTGGTATGGATTTTAAGATAAACCTTACTCCAAAACGCAAAAGAAAATTGACGTGCACCATCCTCCCAAAATCCATACCAGACACATCGGGTCTAGTATGGATTTGAAGGGGACCCCCCACGACAAATTTTTTTAAAAAGTGGCGTGGGGTCCCCCCAAAATCCATATTAGACTCTTAACTGGGCATGCAGACTGGAGGTCAGGAAAAGGGGGATGAGCGAGCGCCCCCCCTCCTTAACCGTACCAGGCCACATGCACTCAAAATGGGGAGGGTGCTTTGGGGTCCCCCATAAAGCACCTTGTCCATGTGTTGATGAGGACAAGGGCCTCTTCCTGAAAACCTTGGCCAGTGGTTGCCGGGGTCTGCGGGTGGAGGGCTTATCGGAATCTGGAAGGGGGCCCCCAGATCTCAACCCCCCCATGTGAATGAGTATGGGGTACATTGTACCAAAATTCACCAAAAAAAAAATGAGTGTACTGTGACAAAAGACAGTAGGCAGTTTTTGACAAGTCCTTTATTAAAAATCTTTTCTTCTTCCCTGCTTCTTCCTCCGGTCTTCCTCTGGTCTACCTCCATCTTCTCCTTCCCCGCTTCTTCCTCTAGTTTTCTCCTTCTTCCTCCAGCTTCTTCTTCCCCACTTCTTCGTCCTGTGGTCTTCTTCTTCTTCCCCTGCCACTGCTTCCACCACAAACCCCGCTGAAGATTAAAAAAATAGCTTCCTCCGATGATGCGATGGGACGGATGACGTTATTCAGAGGCAATTTCCTCCTGTGACTTCACCACCTATGATTGGTCCGTGATGTTGCAAGGGGGCGGGGTCTCCAGATGATGTCCTCCATTGGCTACGCCCCATAGTTATATATGGCATGTGTACCATGGAAGCTGACAGATCGGCAGGCCACAGCATCAGAGGAGGGTCATTTTTGGATCTTCAGTGGGTCAGTGGCGGGAGACCAAAGGGAGAAGAAGACCAGAGGAAGAATCGGCGAATGAGAAGACGGAGGAAGACTGTAAGAAGAAGCGGAGAGAGAAGATGGCTCATAGCTATTTCACAATAAAAAACTGCCTATTGTTTTTTGTCGCATTACATTACTTTTTTGGTGAATGGGTAGGGGTACGATGAACCCCATACTCATTTACATAGGGGTGTGATCTGGGGGCCCCCTTGTTAAAGGGGGCTTCCAGATTCCGATAAGCCCCCCGCCCATAAACCCCGACAACCACCGGCCATGGTTGTCAGGAAGAGGCCCTTGTCCTCATCAACAGGGGGACAAGGTGCTTTGGGGGAAACCCCAAAGCACCCTCCCAATGCTGAGAGCATGTGACCTGACCTCCAGGCTGCATGCTCAAATAAGGGTCTGGTATGGATTTTGGGGGGACCCCATACCAATTTTTTTTTTACATTTTGGCATGGAGCTCCCCTTAAAATCTTAAAATGCCAGACCCATGCCAAATTTTGTTTAAAAAAGTTTTTTTTGGGATATTTTATTCTTAGTTTGGTGCTTAGAGAGAATTCACATTTAATTGACATATTCCATGGCTTACCTAGTCCACAAATTAATTAGTAGACCCCTGAAATTCAGTTATGGAGTAGGGATTTTTTTTAAGGCTTTTTTTAGGGGGGTTTTCTTCACCCTCCCCTCCATTACACTTTCTACTCAAGAACTTGCATGTGTGCACAACCAAATACTTTTGTATGCAACTAAATTGAATGCAGTTTTGAATAGGTATGAATTGTTTGCACTTCTAAAATATGTATTTTGAGTCTGCAAAAGTCAAACATAAAGCAAAAAACAATAAACTTTTTATTTCAACATTAGTATAAACATGTGTTACATTAATGCATTTGGGCCAAAAAAAAAGGCATGAAAATGATGCTCAAGCATTTGGCAATATAGTTAGAAGGGTCCTGCTCAAAAGAGCTTACAATCTACAAGGGTAGGGCACTAAAATTAGACACATTAAACAAATCACATTAGAAAAGCAGGGATACAAATCAAACTAATAACAAGCATGACTAGCCTTTTTTGTGATCAAAAGTCCCAAACCCCCAAAAAAATGGCAGAATTATCATAAGCAAAAACAGACAAAATTAATACAAAAGCCAAAGGAATACACAAACTACACCATTACATAGCAGTTGTAAGTCTAACATGTGAGATTTAGAAGCAATCATCAAACAACGGCCTTAGTAGGCTGTGGGTCAGGAAGCATGCACACCCCCCCCCCCCAAAATCCACATCTATTTGTAACCCAATATTTTTTTTTTAACCACTTCAGGAAACTTCATCAAGAGACTATACAGCTTGACGCTCATTCACTGTCTCCAACAAGGTCTTACATCATCATGGTATAGACTTAATTTTTAATCAACATCTTTCATTTTTTTAAACTTCCAGATGTCTTTAGCGTCCACACCCTTGTTTTTATTCAACACAAAAAAGAAATATAGCTTGCTTAGCCATAATCCTATACATTGTTTACTGTCTAACTAAACATTTTTATATGAGGCGTGGTCTGCATCGGCATGTGAGAGGACACTCTTCACAGAGCTCCCGCTGGTGATCCACTCACGATCCTTCTCTCGGCACCCATCTGGATCCAAACCGGCTCACCACAGCACCCTATAGCCCCCAGGCACATGGGGGACCCATTACAGCAACACCAGACCCAGAAGATGTCCTGCAAAGGGGAGAAAGAAGCCACGATCACGGCCGCTATGGAGGCCCAAGATGGCGCCAGTGGCTCTCAGCCTCAGCGAACACAGCGGAACGCTGACAAGCAGAAAGAAGCGGGGGTAAGTCTCTCAAGTCCTCTAAAACACAGGGCAAAGACCCCCCCCCCAGGAACATGACTTACTATACCCAGAAACTCTCTGGATCGAATGGCTCCCTCCCCATAGTATCCCAGCTCTCCCTCCGTGATCCTGAGCTGGCTGATCAGGAAGGCCCTGGAGGCCTGGATGACACTGTCCCTCTGGAAACTTCCCCTGTGCCCACTCCTGACATTTTTAGTATGGCTGAAGAGGACTCTGCTCAACTCACCCTGAGTGACATTCTGCATGCAGTCCACAAATACACTGCCATCGTCCAAATCAGGAAGAGCTGTGACAACACAGGTGTCCAACATCCCAGGAGCCAACCACGTATTTAGCAACATGCACAAACTGTCTCCATGCCGAGAGACGTTGATCCTTTCCTATCCAATGCGTAGAGAAACATCTGCCTTCTGACTTTTTCTCCCTCACTTGTTTTTGGTGAAATAAGACAAAACAATGTGCACCAGTTCCCCAGATGTGCTACAAGTTGATCAATCATTTCTTCTGTCCCAGAGACAGCACGTTTTGTGCCCTGTTGACACACAAACCTTACACTGGATAAGACTAGAGCAACCAGAGAGGACCGGACACATCCGATGCCATACCAAGGTACGATTAGTTCAACTCCTCTCCCTGGATCTGCCCTCTCTGGACTGCTACCTCCATTGCTTTACCACCTTGATGCACTTCACACTGCACTCAATGCTTTGTAATGCTCTAGCTCACACAGTGCTAAATTTTTGGCCGAGTTTCCCCCTAAGGATGACCCTAACTAACCTCTTTACATGCTCGTACCTCTTCACCATACTCCTAGGCGTGGCCTTGGTGCCAATCTTTATGCTGCAAAATCATGGCTGACAGGTCATTCACTCCAATGAATTCCTTGAATGTTCGGGGTGTAAAGGATCCCCTCAAACATACCATGATCGCTTCCTGCACTTGCAAGTTTTACCCAGCCATCATAGGGCTCCGAGAGGCCCATTTGACCAGGGACACGGTAGATCTTTTAAAGTACTCCTGGGTGGGCAAGGCCTACTACTCTGTATATTCATCCTACTCTCATGGGGTGAGTGTCCTGGTGCATAGGGCCTTGACATACCAGGAACTGGACTCATTAATAGACCTATCGGGTCTCTTTGTGTTTTTGTACTGCAAACTTTACACTTTGCCGTTAGTCTTGGCATATGTCTACATTCCTCCCCCATTTTCTAGAGAGGTTTTACAATTGCTGCTGTCGTACCTGGCTGATAAACTGGACATCCCGGTTGTAATTATGGGAGATTGCAACTTCTGTCTTGACCTCCAACTAGATAGGCATCCCCCCAGTGCAGGCGGGCACTCAGGGAAGGGGTACCATCCTCAGTCGTCTCCTTGTAAATGGGTGGATATCTGGTGATTTCATAACCCCGGGGTTCACCAGTTCTCCTGCTTCTCAAAGTCACATGGCTCATTGTCCCGCATCGACCTCTGCCTGGGCTCGACACATATTCCCAGCTGCACTAACAATATTGAATATCTTCCCCCTAGGGGTGTCGGATCATTCCCCCTAGTCATTAAACTGGACACCAGACCCATGTCCAGGCTGTGTAGGGCCCCTTGGAAGATTAATGCATTTTGACTCCAGTTATTTCCCTCTCATAGCCGTATCACTATGCTAATTAATGATTATTTCCATGCTCACGTTGATTGTGAGGATGTAATACTTAGGAGGGAAACTTTTAAGGCTTATCTTAGGGGCATATTTATAGCTGAAATTACGGCAGTCAAGCAAAAATCCTCTGAATTGGTGGAACAGGTGGATGACCAGGTAAGACAGCTGGAACTAACCTATGTTATGAATCCCTCTGATTCGGCGAGGGAGGCATGGATCTCGTCCCAGGACTCCCTGGATCGTTTGAGAGCCTCCGCCGCGGAACGGAAACTTTTTTTCACTAAACTTGCATTTTATAAGGAGGGGAGAGAACAGGCCGCCTGTTAGCAGAAATTGTCAAAAATAAACAATCCTCCTCAGCCATTGGTGCTATTCGCTCGCCTTCTGGATGATTAATGAATGACCCTGTCCAGATAGTGACCAAGCTCTCACTTTTCTATTCAACCTTATATGAGCCCAAAGATAACTACTCCCCTGACTCCCTTGATCAATACCTTAAGAACATAGTGCTACCCACCCTGTCTCAGAAAGCATGTGAATCCGTAGACTCTCCAATCCCAATAGAGGAATTGTGGAAGGCAGCCTGTTCCTTTTCCACTAGCGAGGCCCCTGGTGGGGATGGCATCCCCATGGAGGTGTATACCACCTATGGGGAGGCAATCCTACCCAAACTCCTGGAGGTGTTTAATGCCTCCCTTGCAGCGGGCTGTTTGCCTGAATCAATAATTATGGCCAATGTGATCCTATAGCTTAAGCCGGGTAAGGACCCCTTAGACCCTAGTTCATATAGACCAATCTCCCTGTTACAGTGTGACATAAAAATCTTAGCGAAGGTCTTGGCTATGAGGGTGAACAAAGTCATACTTTCCATTATACATCCTGACCAGGCAGGGTTCATGCCCCAGAAGTCACCAGCCACAAACCTCAGATGCCTATTCCTAAATATGCAGACACAGTCAGACAACATGGGACAGAGGGGACTCTTATCCTTGGATGCGAACAAAGCGTTCAACAGTGTTAGTTGGCCCTACCTGTGGGCTGTATTAGCCAAATTTGGATTCGGCCCCCATTTTATTGCCTGGGTGCATCTACTGTACTCCTCCCCGCAAGCCACAATCAGAATGATGGATAGGATGTCCCTGGTGTTTGGACTGGGCAGGGGCACTAAGCAGGGTTGCCCCCTGTTGCCCCTGCTCTTTGCTCTGGCCATTGAACCTCTGGCTGCGCTGCTCCATGACAGTTCATGTGTCATCGGCTTCCAATATGGTGAACTGCATGAGAAGCTTATGTTGTATGCTGATGACATGCTGCTGTTTCTAGGTCACACTTCTGCTTCTTTGTCGGAGGCTATGTCTATAATTGTGGAGTTTGGAAAATTTTCCGGGCTCACCATTAACTGGACCAAATCAGTATTGATGCTCCTAGATAACGCACAAGGCCAGGATGAGACAATACCGGGATCTATCTCCCTAGTGACCACATTTAAATATTTAGATATTCATATCTCCCCAATATTCACAGATTACTGTAATCTTAATATCCGCCCCTTATTGTTGAAATTTAGGGACAAAATAAACATTTGGACCAAACTTAAAATGTCACTGATGGGGAAAACCAATTTAATTAAAATGATCCTTATGCCTCAACATTTGTACTCCTTGCATAACTCCCCGGTCGTGATCCCCCTTAAAACATTTCGAGTGGTCAATTCCCTCTTCAGACTTCTACTTTGGGGGACTCTCCCCCATAGAATTAAGCTGGAGCAGTTGCAGTACCCCAAGGAGGGGGGAGGCCTTGCACTCCCCAATCCCTGGCTCTACTATATAGCTGCCCAGGTCCAGCATCTTGTCGGCTGTATGACACCTGAAGCTAAAAGCTCCTCTGCAAGTCTCTTGTGTATAGGTGTTGGGGTGAAATATATCCTGGAGGGACTAGAAGCCCAAGCATTCCTTAAATCCAACAAACAAATGCCCACTTGCAACCTGGTCCAGAAGCTTTGGAACAAAGTGAGGAAGCTCCTATCCCACCAGGGCTTCTGCCCAATGGGAAGTGGATGTCAGGGAGTTGACGGGTGACCAGTGGGAAGAGGCCCTACAGTCAGTCAATCCATTGAATAGGACAACTATCATCTATATAGCAATAGGCTAAGGGAGGGGCTGGTTGAGTGATCAGACTGCGGAGGAGCTGGCTAAGTAATCCGATGTGGTTGCTAAGCAACGGACAGCTATAACAACGTCAGACCATAAGACATACCATAAGGAGCTGATAATAATGAAGGAAACTTATAAAATCATAGGACAAGAGCACAATAATAAATCGGACTACCAAAAATCATATAACTGAAAAAGAACTAAAAATTATGGGCAACGGATGTAATTGGGAAATTACTGTGCTAGACACTACTACAGATATAATAGATAAATAATGGCTTGACCAATATATATATATACACAAATAGATAATGTCAATAAAAACTAAGTGTTTAGAGGGGGGAAGAAAAAAATAATAAAAATATTAAAAAGAAATAGAAGTAAAATTGATTATTAAATTAATCAATTGGAGATTAAAAATTAAAATTTAAATATATGCATGTGTGTAAATATATGCATGTGTGATAGATGGAGAATGGGATGTGGCACGCATATCTAAATAACGATGGTATACACGATAGGATGGTATACGTATTTTACCATAAGCATATATAACTGAAGGCCCTGTGCTTCTTATAAAAATAATAAAAAAAGAAGGGGGGAGATTTGTGAATCAAAAATAACTGTAATAGATAAACACATATATATATATAACCAGTTCGGTAATAAATAGATAATATAGACATCATCACAGATCGTGTCATTAAAG
>BLSH010393843.1:151383-178375 GCA_018402905.1 Glandirana rugosa
ACATGGGGATATAGGTATATAGTATACTCTCAAGTTTCATACACATATACGTGAGAAATAGGACTATGCAACTATGACTGTCGGCCCATGCTCCAATATAGAGAGAAGCACAGGGCCTTCAGTTATATATGCTTATGGTAAAATACGTATACCATCCTATCGTGTATACCATCGTTATTTAGATATGCGTGCCACATCCCATTCTCCATCTATCTCATGTGGGCATGAATATGAGTGTACATGTGTGCACATATATATATATGTATACACACATGCATATATTTAAATTTTAATTTTTAATCTCCAATTGATTAATTTAATAACCAATTTTACTTCTATTTCTTTTTAATATTTTTATTATTATTTTTATTATTTTTTTCTTCCCCCCTCTAAACACTTAGTTTTTATTGACATTATCTATTTGTGTATATATATATATTGGTCAAGCCATTATTTATCTATTATATCTGTAGTAGTGTCTAGCACAGTAATTTCCCAATTACATCCCTTGCCCATAATTTTTAGTTCTTTTTCAGTTATATGATTTTTGGTAGTCCGATTTATTATTGTGCTCTTGTGCTATGATTTTTATAAGTTTCCTTCATTATTATCATCTCCTTATGGTATATCTTATGGTCTGACGTTGTTATAGCTACCCATTGCTTAGCAACCGCATCGGATTACTTAGCCAACTCCTCCGCAGTCTGATCACTCAACCAGTCCCTCTCTTAGCCTATTGCTATATAGATGATAGTTGTCCTATTCAATGCATTGCTGCCTGAAGAAGAGGCACGGCTCTCGTGCCAACTGAGCCGGACGCCTAGGAAACGCGTCCACTCCCATGATGTCACTTGTCCGTGTCTGGTGTTCCTGTGTCTCAAGCCTCGTTCTTGATCCCGCCGGCATTTTCAATCTCATCGTTCCGAACGGCTTCTCTCACTCGCCTGTGCTTTTACCAGCTGCACCTGGACCCATCTGTGACAGTGACGCTGCCCTGGACTGTTCTTTTATGCTTATTTTACCCACCCTCATGTGAGTGTTTTTAATCCTGATGTTCTCTAATAAATTGTGCATATTACACTTAGAGGTGCCTCTCTCTCCTTGTTTCTTGCAGTGTTTGGAGTCTGGTTCAAGCTCTATTGGGATGGCTGCCTAAGTGCTCATGGACTTATGGACTGATGGTTGCTTTTTTCACATGTAATAAAATATAGTTATATTTTCTTACTGTATTACATGTGGTATTATGTTTTACATACTCTGATCCATTTTTATATCTGTATGTACATCCCCACAATTTGGATCCATATTTATATCTGTATGCACATCCCTACAATTTTGTTCCCATCATATCCCTGTCCCTATTTTTTCCTTTCCCCCTTTTTTTTGGGGGAAAAGTGGTTGTGTGCATATACTTGCCTTGTGTTTTTACATATTGTTTAGAGCCCACTATACACCAGTAAGACTTCATAAAATGGGTGGCCTATCGGACCCATATGTGGTAAATGTAGACAGACAACGAGCCACTTCATCCATCTCCTATGGCGGTGCTCCAAACTGCATTGGTACTGGCAAAAGGTAGCGGCCACCATCAATGGAGTCTTCCAGGCAAAGGTCCCACTGAACCCCATACAGTGTTTGCTTGGCATCTTGGAAGAGGCAGTACAGGATGAGACAACTAAGATAGCTGTTTCTAGGGCCCTATTCCAGGCCAGGAAAGTAATTCTCCTACATTGGAAATCCACTAACCCCCCCACCAGTTAAAACATGGGTAACACATATGGAAAATACACTGAGGCTGGAGCGGTATATCTACCAACACAGAGGTCGGGTCCACAAATTTGAGAAGCTATGGTCATCATGGCTAGACATTCCAGGATTGTCTCCCAGAGTGTTAGTAATGATGAGACTAATGCAGGGTTGATGGACTATGTAGAATTGCAAGGGTGTATACCCCAAGAAACTTTATATTGCTGAGGTCAGGAAAGGGGGGAATTTGCTTTCACACGTGGTGAGCTGAAGGTTTGTGTAACTGTCAATTGCTTGTGACGTTGTCAGTCTGTATTTCATGTATGATCATGTGAAATGATGGTGAAATGTTTGTTTGATGTACATCGTGTTTCAATAAAACCTTTCTTTGATTCAAAAAAACATTTTTATATACATACAAGTTACATGTATCCCACAACACTTTGTTTAATGTGCATAACAATAACCACAACACCCTATGTTTATCCTTTTCCAGTTTCCCCAAGCCATACATCATCATTTTCCACCCACTCACCTTTACTCCTGTTAATTCTTTCACCAAATCTTGACTCTTATTGATCACATCTTTTTCTACACCACACCCCCAGAACACATGCTCACTGTCTTCCACACACCCACGATTCACTCTTGGACAAATATCAGACACAAACAAATTCCTCCTTTTCATAAATAGCCTCGTAGCTACACATTCATGCAGCTCATCCATACTTTCTCTCTCTGCACATTTGTCGCCCCATACACACTCATTTTCTTCCATACTTCCCCTGCCACTGACACATTATCTCTTAAGGTTACACACAATTTCCTTGTCTATCAACCACTTTCTCACATTCACTTTATCCCTCTGCTCTTCTCCTAAATCTGACAACCTAAACTCTATGCTAAACTTTTCTAATACCCAGTAGTCACATGCCAACACAAAGGCCACTGGTATCCTTGAATCCTTTCCCAACCACCCCCATCTCCTAAACAACCACCCATCTGAAAAAACTATCATCCTAGCGCACACTCCACCATTCCTCAAAACTTTCACTATGCAAAACCAATAATGCATTAACAGAAACACTCTCACATTCAGAAAACCCAACCCACCATTTACGTCTACATACATATTCTCTCTTGACTCTTTCCATTTTAGACCCCCATAAAAAGTAAACAATACCTTATTATTTTTCCTCACTCTATTGCTTGCATACAAAATTAAAGGTAAGATTACTGCCTTTACTGCTAAAACTTTCCCACAATTTTCTTAGACACCAAAACCTCAACTTCTTAACTACCTTTTCTCCCACTTCATTCCAGCATGCTTCCCCTTTCATTCTTTGGTCAAACACAATACCCAAAAACCTCACTCCATCCTCAGACTCTGATCATCCACACATTCCACTTGTCTCCCATTCACCCCCAAACTACACTTATTCCAATTCACACTCATTCCCACACATACACAAAAAATAGACAACAGTAACTTCACCCTTCTTACGCCCAACACCAACTGACAAACTGCCACATGTCATCCATATAACCTAAACATTTCACAATTTTCCCCCCACTACTTATCCATCTGTATCATCCTTAAAAGCAGATCAATAAAACAAATAAAAAGAATAGGGGACAAGCCTGCCCCAAAATCCCATTAACCGAAACACGCCT
Source organism: Glandirana rugosa (assembly GCA_018402905.1). Lineage (NCBI taxonomy): Eukaryota > Metazoa > Chordata > Amphibia > Anura > Ranidae > Glandirana > Glandirana rugosa. Next base: position 154,804 of record BLSH010393843.1, read on the forward strand.
ACAAATCCCACAATACAATCCTTTCAGCCCTGGAAGGATTTACCCCCTTCCTGACCAGAGCACTTTTTGCAATTTGGCACTGCATCGCTTTAACTTACAATTATGCTGTCTTGCGACATTGTACCTAAACAAAATTTCGTCTTTTTTTCCCACAAATAGAGCTCTCTTTTGGTGGTATTTGATCACCTCTATATCACTTCTGATCACCGCTATAAACAAAAAGAACAGTTGAGAACCACTGCTTTAGACCATGAATTTTGCTCAACTGCAGTGTAGTCCATAGACAAATATCTAGGACCTGGCTGTGCTTTTTTGGCAGCAGTGCCTGTACCAGTCTGGTAAGAGAATTATACATCTTTTGGCAATTAAATAATTTCTTAATAATGCATTTCAACTGCTTTGTTTAGTGTTTAGCTTTAACCACTTCAGCCCCAGAAGGATTTACCCCCTTTCTGACCAGGCCATTTTTTGCGATACAGCACTGCGCCCCTTTAACTGAAAATTGCATGGTCGTACAAGATGTGCAGCACCTGAAACTACGGATACTGGAAGCCTGTGCTAGCATTTCTCCTGCGGTGTTGCTATCAGTGTGTGAAGAGTGGGAGAAGAGGGTTGCATTGCCAATCCAACACAATGGGCAGCACATTGAACACATTTTATAAGTGGTCAGAAACTTGTAAATAACTCATGAAAGAATAAAGTTATGTTAAAATCAAGCACACCATTGTTTTTCTTGTGAAATTCCCAATAAGTTTGATGTGTCACATGACCCTCTTCCTATTGTAAAAACAAAAGTTGGATTCAAAATGGCTGACTTCAAAATGGCCGCCATGGTCACCACCCATCTTGAAAAGTTTCCCCCCCTCACATATACTAATGTGACACAAACAGGAAGTTAATATCACCAACCATTCCCATTTTATTAAGGTGTATCCATATAAATGGCCCACCCTGTATATTGGCAAAGGTATAATAATTTATTGCTCAAGTTCAAAAATCACATAAGAACAATAAAATAGTTAAATTCTATTTGAATACTGCAAATACCTTAATTCCCTTATTCAACAACTGCTTGGCTAGCTAATACAATGTACAAACTAAAAAACAGCGCCTCCACAGCAATCAATAGTGCTCAAACTGTGTTGAAACCAGAGTGTGTTCCCCGTAAGGGCCACACCCTTGTATCGGGGGGCAGCTCACCTTGGACAGAATCCGCTTATAGATGACAAATGCTTTAAATATGAGCGCCTCATCTCAATAGTGATAACACAGAGACATTGAACGCACGCCGCTGATGACACTCATTGCATACCAGGCGTTCTTTTATCAGTGATCCTGTAAGTACAATTTATGGCGCAATAAAGTGAATTGTTTTAACAGTCTGCACATGAGGTTGTTTCTTGTTTATTTGCGTTAATCGGAAGACACCTCTCTGCATGAAGATTTAATACACATTCCAGAGGTTCAGGACTTCCTGTTGTTCCAGTCCAGTCTCTCCCCACTGGCACAAGCTTGTCTGACCTCTGACTGAAAAGCAGTAGGTCAACACTTTTTGGTGAGTGGGGATACATAAGGGGTCTGGCACAGTTTGTCACGCTGCACCTTGACGCTGCACCTTGAATGTTACTGGAGCACTTTTTGAGCACTTTACAGCACCAATCACTTATTGGAGATCATGGATTGATAATTGTGTTTACATACATCACCCGCACTTTTTGGGACTTTGGACTGTTCATATGTTATCTATTAACACGTGATTTTTATATATATATTTTTTGGTTTGTTTGTGACTATAGTTGGTTTGTATATATTTATACTTTCACTATGTTATCACTATTGAGGTGAGGCTCATATTTAAAGCATTTGTTAGCTAATACAATGTTATATCTATAGTAGGACATCAAGACAGAAAATGTGTTTCCAAACAATAAAAATGATTCATGCACTGGATTGAGGATGGCTTTATTCAGTCCCCGGTGGGAGGTTTTCCCTAGGCTTACTGGGGATCTTGGAGCTTTGGAGCTATTCAAATGTGTTTGCTGCCTTACATGCTACATATTAAAGACTCTGTCATACTTTCTCTTCACCGTAATATCATGGTGATTACCAGCGTTGGCAGATCTATCTCAGAGAAGCAAATGGGATATCAGGTATGCTGGATCAACTAATGGTTTAAAGTGCTCCAAAAAACGATATAAACTCTCTGTAGTCTTTTGTCTGGTAGCTTTGTTTTTGATTTACAGCATGACTGAATAAATGGTAACATATATACACCTCCATACATATATTGATGAAGCAGATCCTCTGATCTAGGAAACTCATTGAGTTAAGCCATCCTCACCCTACTGCATGAATCAACTTTCATGATTGGAAATACAATATTTATCTTGAGATATGACAACATATTACCTATCCAAGCAATAGTTAATTGAGGGTGGATAAGGAGGTATTATACAACTTGTGTCAAATATATGTCATGCAAATTACATTTTTTTAATGTTATATTCTCAAAGTATTAATAGAATATATTTCTATAATACCGTTTATCTGCATCTTATAATCCCATTAATTGGTGTATAATTTGAATGTTCCAACAAAGAATGTGGTGTCTTGATTTCCCACCAGTCCAACATATTATGAATTGATTGGAGAGATTGCCTTTTTTGTTTAGCTTGCTGGAATTGGCATGGGGACAAATTTGTCACCTTCAACTGCCATTGTGCTTTGCTGGGCTTCTGGTGTGTTGTGCCTTTAAGAAAAAATGGGTTTCCTCCAGGCATACCTTCCCTCAATGTATCCATTGCTATATATGCTCCAATATGGAGGCTCTCATAGACTAGAGTTAGGGACCACACTACATAGAGGGGCCTTTACGAGACAAAAATGGCTGTAACAAAGTCCTGGCAAGTGCTAGAGGGCTGCAAAAGGAAGTAAAATGGGGGTAAGAGTGAGGCAAGTGCCCTACAAAAAAATGGGGATAGGGAAAATAAATTAACATCAAATAAACTAGGAGAGGATTTTTGAACAATAATGTGTCACTTACAGCTGCAGCTAGAACCTCTCCCTTTAGAACTAGGAGATGATTTTTGAACAATAATCTGTTCCTCTAAGCAGAAGCCTCTACCTAGTGCAGTCAGATCGCTCAAAGCAGCAGTATGTGAAATCTCAAATTACTCCCACAATCTGATCGTTGTGTACAATCCCACAATCTGATCGGTGTGTACGATCATAGCGATCGTTGTGTTATGCAGAGTTTGATCTGCAATCTGTCACTCAAAGCAGCAGTATGTGAAATCTCAAATTTCTGCAATCTGTTCCTCAGAGCAACAATAGTAGTAATCTCAGAATGCAGGATCAGATGTTAAAATGTCTGCAATCTGTCCCTCACAAAAACGCCGGCAGCATCCTCTCCCTACAATAACCCAAGAGCATATGACATGCAGCACTGTGACTCCAGCCTCATATAGAGGCTGGGTCACATGATGCATTGGCCAATCACAGCCATGCCATTAGTAGGCATGGCTGTGATGGTTTCTAAGGGCAAACCAGTGAAACGCTTGTTGATTGGCTGCCCTGCAGCTATTCAACATGCGTGATCAACTACCAGAACCCAGAACCTGAATGTTTTTTGAAACGTCCGTGTTCGGGTCCGGGTCCCGGACACCCCAAAGTTCGATACGGACCCGAACGTTACAGTCCGGGCTCTCTCAACACTACTAGTGATCTGAAGGAATATGTAAATTGAGTAACAAAGCACAGTTAACAATCAAGTACTGTTTCACCCTCCCCCTTGAACAGTAAATTAGTTTAGGTCATATTCTAGCTGCAAAATGTGCCTTAATTTCAAATACTATAAATAAGACATTTATAAAAAAAAGAATACAATCTACGATCTAGTTCCTTATACAAAAAAAAAAAAAATAGTTGATAAAAGTCTGGAATAATGCAGATTGTTAAAGAAAGCAGTAAAGCAGCACTATTTCTATAGTAACAAGGTTAATTGCAGAGTTCATTCATTTCCAGTTACAGAATGGACTACATAGAGAAAGTCACGAAACAAGCTAAAACCATCCATAAGAAAATGTAGATATTACATTGGCTTGATTTTACAAACTGCCGCAGAACCACATATTAATGAGTATTTAAAAAGGAGATACTGGGAGATCAGTTTGATACAAAGTTGAGTGTTGTAATTCATATTTGATAAAATGTGCTACTATTTGATGATTAAATCTATTTTAATACAGCCTGTGTTATTTTGCCAACCTAAAGAAAAATATCACACAAAACATTTTATTTTGTTTTAGATTCAATGACACACCAAACTTGCTGCTATGGCTGCCTTGAAAGATCCCCTTCCAATTCTGGACCAGAAGTGATAGACACACAAAACATGACGTCATGATACCACATGGATGACACGAGTAAGGTCACCAAGGACGCAGCCTTAATGTCTGCCCATGCTCAGAGAATCAACTGAAGTAATCGGGTTCCATCTTGGTGAAGGCACTGTGAGCTTTATTATACAGATGAATGACCCAGACCGTGGACACCACTTCAAGCGACCTAACCTATGAGCTGGCGAGCTAGAGAGCACCGGAGTCTCCCCCAGCTATCCAGGAGCTAGCACAGCTCGGACACTGCATATGGGTGAGTAGATCTACAGATACTAATTAGCTGAGGTGCCTACTTGTGAAGCACACTGACTGGGAGCTCTTTAATGCATATTCAGCTGCTGGACATTAGTTACTTCCTCAATACATTGTGTGTTGAACCGACTGCATCAATACAGTGTCAATAATCACTGGAGTTAATCAGCCACACTGACTTGACTGCATATACCTATCATCCTATGCAGAGGTGCTTCAGTTATTTACATCCCAATGCAGCCCTGCAGGAGTAGGATCATTATCCAATACAAGTTCAGTGAGCAACTAGATTGATTTACTGAGACCCACACTAGGACCTGGTGTTGCCTGTGTAAGTTGGGAACATATATGTGCTGTGCACATTATATACTATGATGGGTGGCACAACACTTGCAATTGGACGTCCCTATTTGGCAGCGCCTGTGGGCCGGTGTGAGCCTTTTGTAGCCAGTAGTATATCCAGTCATGATGGCATGTGTGGAAAGTGAGGGCAGCTGCAACATTTTAGACAACGTTGTCTGTTTAATTACAATTGTGGTGAAGGGGGTGGTGGAATTTTTTAAGTATTTTGTACTTCATATTTTTCAATAAAGATCCCATGACTTTAAGCTGCTTGGTCCTTTGTGTAACATCCTTTTGTTAGGGTTTCCATCCCAATCTTTCTATGTGACCTGAAGTGATATCCAGAGTGTGGTTCTTAGCTGATCCTCCATGGTTGCCTTCTTTAGAAAGAAGGTTTCTGAGATTCCTATAGAAAATCCACTAGACTCCCAGTGTCTGGTGTCAAAGTCCTCTCATAATATTTGGAAAATGCATTTTGTAGAAGGCAAGAAAAACGTGCAGTATAAACCCAACTCCTGGATGCCACATCATGACCAGCAGTTGAAGGAGATCTCGCTGCTTAAGTAAATCTAGAATGTGTTCTATAAAGAATCCAGGATGTAACCTTTACATCATTATCCATATTTATGTTTAATGAATGCATGAAAAAGAGTTACAATACATGTTTCATATTACAGGAGGTCCCCGGGTTACAAACAAGATAGGGACTGTAGGTTTGTTCTCAAGGAACAGTTACATTTTTTAGGTGTAGCTACAGCCAAAAAACTATTTTTACGCTTTTTGGATAGCATAGGGAAGGGTTAACATCCCTGTAATGTTTGTATTGCTGTCTGTGTTTCTGTTCAGAAAATTTCACCTCACTTCCTGTCCCAGTGATAATTGTATTTTGAAAATTTTAGGGTTTTTTTGGAAAACAAACCTTGGGATAAAGCATCAGTGGAGAAACCTTTTACCCATAATAACTCTTACAGGAGTGAATTTCCCTTCCTAGGGGTAGATTTCCTCTCACTTCCTGTTTTCTACCGCCATTTGTAAGTAGGAGTCGTTTTTAAGTTGAATGTTGGTAGCTAGGGGACCGCCTGTACACATACTGTAGCTGCATGTTTTAAAGTCAAATAAATAAATGTACCTTTATGCTGAGTCCAAATCCTCCTACAGTTTGTCTTCTAATTGCTACTGTTCTTTCCTAGAAGCACAAAGTAAACAAGGCATGCTCAAATTTGTACAAGCTGTATAAGTTATTGACAAAAAAAATATTTATTATCAGAAACAGCATGTGCAAAATCTTTCTCATTTCTATAGTGTTGTCATAGTACTAAGTACTTTAAAAAGCACACATAACAAGTTCCATTACTTTTCACTCTGCACACCTACAATGTATAATGATGTCATACCACACTTATACAGAATGATAGAGAAATGTAAACAAAGGGGTGGAAATTGTTTGAAAAAATATTAGTGACTTCCCATTCCCCCGATATTCAGACTTTTTAAGTCTGTTATAGATTTTAAAGGGTATCCCAAACAAAAAAGGTGAGTGGTCCCATCCTAATATTCATATTAGCCCCTTCAAGTCTAGTGTGGATTTTAAGGGGAATAATAAACAAAAAACAAGGAAAAAAGGGCCTGCTCAAAATCCACACCAGACTCTGACTCAGACCTGCCAGGGCTAGACTAAAAATGGTCTTTTCTTTTGATTTTCTTTTCATGCATATTATTACACGTAGTGAATATGGCACTGAATGGTGGATTAAGAGTAGAAGGACCACAAGCACTGTCCACACTGGAGACTGTCATTTTTTGAGGAGTGATTTACTTTATATCACAGACTACAGTGATTCATTGGACTGATATATGAACTTTTTATGTTGTTTTAGTTAATATATATATATATATATATATATATATATATATATATATATATATATATACACACACACTATATTACCAAAAGTATTGGGATGCCTGCCTTTCCAGGCACATAAACTTTAATGGCATCCCAGTCTTACTTTGTAGGGTTCAATATTGAGCTGCCCCATCCTTTGCAGCTATAACAGCTTCAACTCTTCTAGGAAGGCTGTCCACAAGGTTTAGAAGTGTGTCTATGGGAATGCTTGACCATTCTTCCAGAAGCACATTTGTGAGGTCAGGCACTGATGTGGATCAGTGATCGAATATATAGATACAAAGGCCTCCTTCATTTTTACTTGAAGGTAAAGGAGGCCTTTGCATTTATATATTCGATCACTGATCCCTTCCAAACCTCTGAATACCTATTATTTACAACACTTTCCTACCTTTGATAGATAACCCCTTCAAGTCTGGATCTTGATAAACCCCTATGCTCGCCCCCCTGATTGCCGTCCTGAGCCATGGGGAGTTATACATAAGCGCTTATATGCTGTACATGCACTATAAATGATATAAGAACTACTAAATTGTTAAAATGAATTTTCACTACATATATTGTACTTATCCTTACTGTTTTTGAGTTATGTTAATTATATTATTTCTTTTTTGACTAGTTGTCTCTGCAACTGACAGCCATATTTTTGGAGTCCTGAGGAAGCTCATAGCGAAACATGTTGACTCCTTGTTTGTGTATAACATACTGTGGCTCAAGTATTTTACATATTTGTATAGTGTGCTTTGGTTGGGGCTCCTCGACGTATCACTGGAGGCGACCCTACGTGAGGTCTGCACCACGTGGCACTTCGGGGACTCCCCGCCTGTTGCTTCTTTTTATCGTTTATGTTTCACTTTTTCTTTTCTTTATGTATATATATTGTGTTGGAAATGTATTTCCTTATGTAAAAATAAAATATAATTGTTTTTAACAAAATCAATCTCTGCTATCTCGTGGTGTGCCCATTTGAAACGTCCGATCTACGTGGGGTGTCCCACAATTTTGTTTGTTTGGTTTGGTAATATAGAATATATATATATATATATATAGATAGATAGATAGATAGATAGATAGATAGATAGATAGATAGATAGATAGATTTTGCTTTTACTTCAATTTAAGGCACAGTATATCATTTGTGTTGTGTACTTATCATTGTGTAGTGCGGCACTAGTAGGTTTGTAATATGTCATAGCACATTTATATGGGAATGTGGTGGGTGTGGGCAATAAGCAATTGCATACTCAGTATTCACATAGCAGCTCGCAAGATTATATATTGATTTTTTTTTTATTTGCATTGTCTTAATACAGTTGTGCATGCATAAATAGGCCCTGGGAGCCACCTCTAATAGTTTTTCCGCTTGACATTACCCTAACAAACGGAACTTCTACCCTCTACTTTGCATGGGATATCTAGTTGATATTATTATTATATATTGAGTTTTGTTTTCTATTAGAATTTGTTATCCTGTGATTTATTTTATTCTTCTTATTTCACTCCCTATTCTCCATTCCTGGGACCCTGTCCTTTCCCTTTATTTCTACTTCCCCCTATTTTTTCTTTTATAAAATAATCCTATATCGCTCTGAATAAAAAACTGTTTTTCCCTTTCTGCCTACCCCCTTCCCTTTAGGGACTTTTATTTTTTTTATTGTTTTTACTGGTAATGGCAGCAATCTGCGAATTTTAGCGGGACTGCGACATTGCGGTGGACAAATCTGACCCTAAGTGACACTTTTTGGGAACCAGTGACACCAATACAGTGATCAGTGCTATAAAAATGCACTGATCACTGTAGAAATGACAGTGGCAGGGAACGGTTAACACCAGGGGCGATCAAGGGGTTAAGTGTATCCTAGGGAGGTGCTTTCAAACTGTAGGACTGACTGGGAGTACAGAGAGATCGCTGTTCCTGATCACTAGGAACAGACAATTTCTCTCTAGTCCCCTGTCAGAACGGGGATCCTCCTTGTTTACAGATCCCCAATATATGGGATGTGGTGTCACGCTCAGCAATACCTGCCTCTAATGTCTTCCATGTACTTTTATTAAACTCTCAAGTATCTTCCCAACTATAGAGGTTAAATTAACCAGTCTGTAGTTATTTAGGAAATACTTTGATTCCTTTTTAAATATAGGCACCACACCTTACGCTAATCCAGTGGCACCATGAAAGTCATTAAAGAGCCTCTAAAAAATTGAAACAATGGCTTCAATATACCAGAGCTCAGCTCTTTGAGGATAAATGGGTATAAGCCATCTGGTCCATATTTCCCCAATATATTTACTAAGCAGAAGGATGTGATTGCCCAGCCAGAGCTGAGCTCTAATGTCACCCAACTTCTATGGTCTTTTGCATTACATACAGTGCATCGTTATTACTGTTTTTTATAAGCATTGATGGTTCTCCTGCTGTATTTTATAAAACTTTTACCAAACAATAAAAAAGAAAAATTTACTACACAAACTACAAAAAAACTCAACAAATATAAAAATGCGTCACCACCACTAATTTGAAACTAAGACAATGATGTTTAGAAACATGTACTGGCCATTTTCAATTTGGTAATCAAGAGAGCTACTGATTCTAAAGTATACACATAGAACAGGTAAAAAAAAAGAAATGTACAGTATCAGCATGCATTTAACACTACCTGTCGGCATCTAAACATTTGGTATTAATGCATTGGGGTTGACTTTCTAAAGTATTAGAGCATGTTTACTTTGCAAATTGAATTTAAGGAAATGTTCACTTAGAAAATAAAGTGAAGCTGTGTTGACATATGTCATCCAGTCATGTGCAAGCAAACCTACAGTTTTTTTCCTTGCATAAGACTGGCCATTCTTTGCAAAGTGAATTTTTTCCCATATTCACTAAGTTAAGTGAAATTTCCCTTTAAAGTGAAAATATGCCAATCATTTAATAAATCAACTCCACTGTATCCATATATCCATCAAGAGTGTTACATGAGTGAGCATTATACAGCTGAAGGTGCCTCTCTAACTTTAAACAGATTTTTATTCACTTCTTGTCATGTCACTAGGGCAGACAGTTAGGGGAATCCTCCCTAATGGAAGACAAAAAAAAAAAGATAACCAACGCTAGGTCCATAAAGACATGGATGAGTGAGTTTGGGGTGGAGGAACTTGACGGGCCTGCACAGAGTCCTGACCTCAACCTGATAGAACACCTTTGGGATGAATTAGAGCAGAGGCTGAGAGCCAGGGCTTCTTGTCCAACAACAGTGCCTGACCTCACAAATGCGCTTCTGGAAGAATGGTCGAACATTCCCATAGACACACACCTAAACCTTGTGAGAGGAAGCATAGTAAGCGCAAAGAACATAATATAAAAACCGTAGAGAGGAAGCGATATGATAAAATGTACTAGAAAACAATAAATGTGGAAGACACAGTTAGTACTCGTCAGAGGGTAGTACAGTCCAAAAATGTGTGATCACGATTGGTGGTATAGTCCAAAAGCTTGAGGGGTTTTCCTCTAGTGGGGCTGTGTCATCAGCGCGTGTCCGGCGCTCCCTGTAGTCCGAGCGGAGTGGTGCAGCTTGACTTCCGGTGTGGCTCAGGATCCCTTCTGGGCAGCGAGAGGACAGAGTTAGTGACGCGTTGTCGGGGTCTACGCCCCTTCTTCAGGCCATGGCTGACGGTTTACACTTAGAAGGGCGCACGCCTGTGTTCTTATTTCGCATCTAGCAGCTGATGCCACCACCAACACATTGCCACCAGTCACCCGGATATAGCCCGCAGTGGCTGACACTGCCATGCAATTTTCATCTCCATGTTTGTGAGTACCTCTAACCAATTTCTTTACCAAATATACTACATACGGTTTACACTTAGAGGCGCGCATGCCTTTTCCTCTGCTCCTAAACCTTGTGGACAGCCTTCCCAGAAGAGTTGAAGCTGTTATAGCTGCAAAGCGTAGGCCAACTCAATATTGAACCCTACAGACTAAAACTGGGATGCCATTACAGTTCATGTGCGTGTAAAGGCAGGCATCCCAATACTTTTGACAACATTATTTTGTTACATATTTTGTAACCGAGGACAGATGTCAGATGCAGCACGGGCCTGCTTTATATTGCCAATCATGCCTATGGAGCGTGAAGTTACACCTATGCACTGCAACATAGGCAACAGGAGAGCTGGACAGTGTAATGCACATGGTATCTGAGGTCTGTCTGTTATAACAGATAGCAAAGGGATAGGGAAAACACAAACAGGATTTTTAATGTAAAGGTACACCTGTACCTTAATATTACTTTCTCCATGACACAACTTAATTCTATTACACGTGCAGTGCAAACTCTTTATATGAGCTGGGATTAGAAATTTTTAGAGGTAACGGAGGGGCTCCTGTTAAATGTGTGGAGCTTGTTACACCCTACCTTGGTAGCTGAGTAGCTCCCCCACCCTTCCACAGCATTTTATTATTGGCATGACTTCCCTGTTCCTTTACAGTAAGATGCAGCCCCTAGAAAGAAATCTAGGATGTTCTTGTTATCAGAGATTGTGCAGGGTGGTCAGGTCAGTAATGTTTACGCTAAATAATATGCCAATTTGTATGTATTTTCTTACATTAAAGTGTTGCTAAACCTAGGGCCCTGCATTCACTATATCTGGCCTCCCACGCTACACAGAACATGGAAATGTAATTATTTTAGTAAATATAAACTGCTAAATACCTTTTCTCATCAGCAGTACATAGCAGTCTTGTGATTTCTATCAGTTCCTTGTGAAGCTTGTAGGAGGGGGGTTTATATTGCACTGAGTTGTCCTGTGAGGCTGCAGGGCTCCTGACTCTCTGTCTGGACAGTACTGATTGGCCCTGTGCTGATCACATGCACCCTCCCAAGAAAAAAAAACTCTCTAGCAATACACACCAAACTGAGCATGTGTAGCTTGACTCCAAAGGCTCTGTCTGATCTAGACTTGTCCAGGGGATAGTGCCAGTGGGGGAGGATCTGTGCAGACAGGATCAAGCAGCCTTTTTACACAAAGCAGAGGATTAACCCCTTAGGCTCCACAGTGAGTATCACAAGCATGCTTTACTACATATACAGACTGATTTTACTGGTGTGGGTTTAGTAACACTTTAAATGGTGGTGTATCTTTCACTGCTTACTTTAAAATTATATTTGATGATCACCCTTATGTTGAGATGAGCGAACTTCTAGAAGTTCGGGTTCTGCCGGTTCGGCCGCACTTCGGGGCAAAGTCCGGGTTCGGGTCTGGACAGAACCCGAACTTTGCCCCGGACCCCGAACCCCATTGAAATCAATGGGGACCCAAACTTTTAGGCACAAAAATGGCTGTAAAAAAAGTCCTGGAAAGTCCTAGAGGTCTGCAAAAGGAAGGAAAATGGGGGTAAGGGTGGAACAAGTGCCCTACAAAGAAATGGGGACAGGGAAATAACTTTAAATATTTAAAAAAAATAAAAACATAAAAAAATCAAAAATGGAGGTGGATGTGGACCATCTTCGAACTGTGTGTGAAAAGTATTAATTAACGGTAGAAGACATATCACTGTTCTAAAATCATTTTCAAACTGTGTGAAAAAAGTATAAATTAGCCGGGAGTACCCATATCACTGTTCTACAATCATCTGGAAACTGTGTGTTAAAATTAAACTAAAACCGGGAGAACCCATATCACTGTTCTAAAATCATCTGGAAACTGTGTGTTAAACTTAAACTAAAACCGGGAGAACCCATATCACTGTTCTAAAATCATCTGAAAACTGTGTGTGAAACTATTTCAGAGCGAAGCCATATTCCTGTTCTTCTCTCTGCTATATTTTCACACACAGTTTTTAGATGATTTTAGAACAGGGATAAAGCTTCGCTCTGCTATAGTTTCACACACAGTTTTTAGATGATTTTAGAACAGTGATATGGGTTCTCCCGGTTTTAGTTTAAGTTTAATACACAGTTTCCAGATGATTGTAGAACAGTGATATGGGTTCTCCCGGTTTTAGTTTAAGTTTAACACACAGTTTCCAGATGATTTTAGAACAGTGATATGGGTTCTCCCGGTTTTAGTTTACGTTTAACATACAGTTTCCAGATGATTTTAGAACAGTGATATGGGTTCTCCGGGTTTTAGTTTAAGTTTAACACACAGTTTCCAGATGATTGTAGAACAGTGATATGGGTTCTCCCGGTTTTAGCTTAAGTTTAACACACAGTTTCCAGATGATTGTAGAACAGTGATATGGGTTCTCCCGGCTAATTTATACTTTTTTCACACAGTTTGAAGATGATTTTAGAACAGTGATATGTCTTCCACCGTTAATTAATACTTTTCACACACAGTTTGAAGATGGTCCACATCCACCTCCATTTTTGATTTTTTTATGTTTTTATTTTTTTTTTAATTTTTAAAGTTATTTCCCTGTCCCAATTTCTTTGTAGGGCACTTGTCCCACCCTTACCCCCATTTTCCTTCCTTTTGCAGACCTCTAGGACTTCCCAGGACTTTTTTACAGCAATTTTCAGAACTTTTAGTAAAATTACCAGAACCCCGGACCTGAACCCGGACTTTTTTTGAAAAGTCCGGGTTCGGGTCCGGGTCCCGGACACCCAAAAGTTCGGTACGGACCCAAACTTTACAGTCCGGGTTCGCTCAACACTACCCTTATGTCTCCTATATCCAAACAGATGTATTTTAGCTAGTCCTCTATCATGGGATACTAAATCAGTTTCAATGACACGTAAAGCTATCAATCATCAATCTATCCTCTACCTATCAGCTTGGGAAAAAACTAGCAGCAGATGCTAAATTCTATATTAAATTCTATATTACCTTTTGAAAGAACCGTTAGCAGCACAAATTATTTTTCAATAAGATAATGGCAGTGGCACTCAAAAATGCTGAATGTGCAGAGTTCTAACACCTTATATGTGGCTTAACATTTAGAGTGGATTTATGCTTTATTATGTGAATATATACAGTATATATATATCTTTTATAATTTGATCCCTTGTAACTATTGTGAACTAAGCCCCAGGCTACACAATCCGTACTTCCTACGATAATACGATAAATGTAAATACTAAAATTGATGCAAACTGCTAAGCTTCTAAAATGTATCTGTTGCGCAAAAAGGTATGCAACAAATATATCATTTATTTTTTACTGCCATGTAAAAATGCAGCCTTGATTCAGAAGAAACAGTAGGCAATATACAGTATTCCCTTTTAATATTCTGCTGCAGATTTTAGATAGCATGATATACCAAGATACAGTAGATATTGACAAAACTTATACAGTAAAGACTTGCACAATATACAATAAAGGTAACCATCTTTGAAATGTTAAATAGCAGGGGTTTGAATAAACTCACTTGGGTCCCAAAAGCAAAAAGGAGACCAAGGCACATAATATTTATTTAGAAATACCATGCAGACTAATGTCCCTGCAAATATAATAGGATGTTTGTACTCACTATAAAATCCTTTTCTTTGTGTTAATTGAAGGACCCAGGAAATCTTTAACCTTTTGTTATACTGCCACCTACAGAAAAATTGGACACTGGTAAATGAAAAAACGGTAGGCCAGCCCAAGATAACTCCTGCTTAAAGCAATACCAAGAGCATATTCATATACACAGGGGTCATGGAATTCGGGTCCTTGAATAGACTCCAGGAAATTTTTTAGTGAATACAAAAATTCTATTTTTTTTCTTGTCCATAGGGAAACACAGGACGTTTTTAACCTTTGAGACATCATAAAACAGTTAAACAGAGGTGTGGGCAACACAGGAAACAAATTCTAAAAAGCCCAAGAACACAAGAGGGAGCTAGGAATTTCCTGAAGTTCAAATAGTCCTCTTAAAGACCCAAAGCTGGCAGGAGATAATGTTGCAAGGACCACTTGATAGAACATGTGTACAGAAAACTAGGTGGTTTCCTTGAAAATCTGTGAAACAGTTGCTTGAGGCAGTACAATACAAGACGCAAACACAGATCTAGTAGAGTGCACATTGACAGGAAAGGATGGAACTCAATCCTTAAAGTGGCACAATTATAAGTCACTGGCAGCCCCACTATTATACTCAGGCATAGCACACTGTATATGTGTTTTCTAAAAACGTGGCTCAGGCCGGTCACATGACTTGCGGCCGCTTTTCAGCTCCGAAACATGGCTTCTGCAGGAGAGGCCGATATCTTGCTCTGACGTCAGCCGGGGAGATCACGTGGCTTCTCAACCCCTAACACATAAGCCTTGTCTCAGAGCTGTAAAGCAGCCGCAAGTCATGTGACCAGCCTGAAGAGAGCTTTAAATAGGTATTTACAAGCCTTGTTTTTAGAAAACACATATACAGTGTGCTATGCCTGAGTATCATAGATTGGCTGCCAGTGACCGGTTAAAAGTTTTGGATTAGTACAAATACCAGCGGGGAGTGGTGGGGTGGAGATGAAGACACACAACAAGGAGCTGACAGGCAGATAGGAAGAGGGGATTAGGGGGAGAGATGAGAGCAGTGCAGGGCTGGGGATGACGCAGGGACGTCTCAGACAAGGATGGGCAGGGCTCAGCAGCCCTGATTATCTTGGTCAGAACAGCGAGGGGATACAGGAAGTGGCAGGTTCAGACAGGATTTTTTTTACAGTTTAGAGGGGGCAGAATACACAGCACAAGCACTGTGCTATTTATTCTGCTTTAAGGGACCAGGATATCTTTTTTTGGGGTTAACATACACTTTAAGACTGGGGTTAATCCAGGATTATAGAAAGAAACCAGTCTTCCTGACAGAAGCAGTGACTAAGAGACAGACTCACAGCCTGAATGACATTAAGACAATGGAGAGAAATGTCCTTTTAGTAAACTGGAACCAGACAGAGGGATGAAAGAATATGTCCTGACTGAGGTAAAAGGCAGAAATGAGTCCTGGGTCTTAATACCACCTGGCCCCTATGCAGAACCAAAAAGGGTACCTTGCAGGATAAGACTGCCAGTTTAGACACTCACCTCACAAAGCGGATGGCTACAAAAAACACCACTTTATGGGTAAAAGAGGAATATCTATCATTGGTTAAAATAGTGGCTTTTGAAGTGCAGAGAGAACTAGATTCAGATCCCATGGAGTCATAAGAAAGAGACAGGAGTGCTGTCTCTTTCTCATTGTAGGAATCACAGCATTGCAGGAATCATAGGCTCAGAGATGCCTCTATCCCCCAGAACACAGGAAAGCCAAGCCTTTAAAGCCAGCAACTGTGATACTGATGATCAGGGAGAGCTCATGTTTCATTTGCTAAGCCCAGTGTCCAAAAGTCAAGTCCAGGCTATCCCTGTAACATCCAGTCCAGTGGGGGCTAGAAGTGGTTCTCCAAAAGTCAGGTGGAAGACAATCATACAAGGAAGTTGCAATCAAAGAGACAAAGCTCCAGCAGCAATGCAGAGGGATCTTGATTGAAAAAAAAAGCAGACAAAAAGGGTGCTAGCAAAAAATATGCCCTCCTAATAAAACTAGCAAAAACGAAAGCATTCTAGTAGCAAGAGGGGTTATTCTGGGTTTGCCTACAGTTGTTTTATTTGTCAGCGTTGAATCTCCTGAAGGCAGCAGTATTCCACAAAGGTTAAAGATTAGGCTCAGAGATGCCTCTATCCCTCAGAACACAGGAAAGCTAAGCATTTAACGCCAGCAACTGTGACACTGATGATCAGGTAGAGCCCACTAGAGCCCAGGTAGTGACACTATAGCGCTTCTGCAAAATAGCTGCAAAATTACAGTGATTTGTGGTAAAGAGCGCTAAAATGGTATTCACAATAGCGCTGGTGGCAAATAACTCCCAAAATGGAATTCACGATTGCTCCCAGGTCACAGATAAAGACCACCTCCTTACTCCAGTCCAGACCTGGAGTATTGCAAATAGAAATAATGTTTGGAGCATGATCTGATCCCCTAAATTGTACTAAAATATGCAGTATATTGTTTAAAGATAGTCTGCTTTTAAACTGTGTGAAAAAGTGATTTCTACACTGAAATACCTTAAAAAATCTGAGAAGAGATAAATTCCCCGTCTCCTTACTCCTAGGTACAGAGCACGTCTGAGCACAACTGAGCATGGTCAGACACAAAACAACTCTTAAAATTACTCTCATGGAGTAATTGCTTGAGTAGTTAGTAAATACCATAATGAGAGTTATTTTACACAAATTTTTTGGGAGTGAAGGTGAGAGTTATTTTACCAAATGCAGGTTTCAGCTATTCATTCTAATGGTGCAATTGTTACTTTATCAAATAAATCCATTTCATGTTGAGAAGAAATGTATCTTTATGTCAAAGAAATTGTCCTGGCAACAATGTTGCAATTTTCATAATCTATTTTGTTTTTAAGAATGTTAAAGTGTGAAATCTCTTCATGTTTTGTAAATATTTTTTTCTCGGTCACTTTCACTTGCTGCAGTCCATGTCACAACAATATTTAGCCAAACTCACACAGGTGTCTTTACAAACCCCAAACAATACCGTTGCTTAAATACGAAATGTAAAATTAGTCCCAATGATCCTAATTTGAGCCCCAAAAATGTGATATGTGTACCAACATCATAAATAAAAATGTAATTACCAAACATCTGAGGATAACATTACTATTTTATGCTCACGCAGCAGGAACCACCAAAAATCACAGATTACACTTATAAGATCAACTCCTGACTAATGTACGTTCTATAAATTCCTAGACATGCAGTATCTGTGTATTTATGTGTAGGAGGACTTGACGTGTGTAAGCCCCTGTGGTTTAAAAGGTAGCAATTCTGTCTACCATTGTAGATGTCCTGAGTTTAGAGTTGAGCGAACCCGAACTGTAAAGTTCGGGTCCGTACCAAACTTTCGGGTGTCTGTGTACCGAACCCGAACGTTTGAGAAAAACGTTAGGGTTAGGGGTTCTGGTATTTTATCACGCATGTTGAATAGCTGCAGGGCAGCCAATCAACAAGCGTTTCACTGGTTTTCCCTAGAAGCCATCACAGCCATGCCTACTAATGGCATGGCTGTGATTGGCCAGCGCATCATGTGACCCAGCCTCTATATGAGGCTGGAGTCACAGTGCTGCATGTCACATGCTCTCAGGTTAGTGTAGGGAGAGGATGCTGCCGGCGCTGTGAGGGACAGATTGTGAGGGACAGCTTGCAGATCTAATAATTAGGTAGAGATTACTACTACTGATTTGAGGGACAGATTGCAGTGATAATAACTAGGTAGTAGAGTTGAGTGAACCCGAACTTCGTACCGCACTTTGGGGTGTCCGGGACCCGGACCTGAACCCGGAATTTTCAAAAAAAGTTTGGGTTCGGGGTTCTGGTATTTTATTCCACGTGATGAATAGCTGCCAAGGGCAGCAAATCAAAAAGTGTTTCACTGGTTTGCCCTTAGAATCCATCACAGCCATGCCTACTAATGGCATGGCTGTGATTGGCCAGTGCATCATGTGACCAAGCCTCTATATGGGGCTGGAGTCACCGTGCTGCATGTCATATGCTCTCAGGCTAGTTTAGGGAGAGGATGCTGCTGGCTCTGTGAGGGACAGATTGCAGATATTATATAACATCTCATCCTGCATTACTGAACCATCTGATTGTGGACTAGGTAGAGATTACTAGTACTGCTGCTTTGAGGGACAGATCGCAGACCTCATCCTGCTGCACAGAATGATCTGACTGGACTAGGTAGAGTCTACTGCTTAGAGGGACAGATTATTGTTCTAAAATCATCCCCAAGTTCTATAGGGAAAGGTTCCAGCTGTTGCTTTAAGGGACATATTATTGTTCTAAAATCATCTCCAAGTTCTATAGGGAAAGATTCCAGCTGTTGCTTAGAGGGACAGATTATTGTTCTAAAATCATCTCCAAGTTCTATAGGGAAAGGTTCCAGCTGTTGCTTTAAGGGACAGATTATTGTTTCTTGCACAAAATTAAAAAGTGCATCTACATTGCTGGTTTAAAAAAAAAAAATATTCCAAAAACTACATTTGTGGCCAACGGTGCATTTCTTGCACAAAAGTACAAAAAATGTCTACATTGCTGGTTTAAAAAAAAAAAAATTCCAAAAACTACATTTGCAGCGAACGGTGCATTTCTTGCACAAAAATAAAAAAAATGTCTACATTGCTGGTTTAAAAAAAAAATTCTAAAAACTACATTTGAGGCCAGCGGTGCATTTCTTGCACAAAAATAAAAAAAGCAGTGTTGGCTACCTCCTCCCCCGCCACTTCCACCGCCTCCTCAACCTCCAACTCCACATCCACCTCCATTTTTTATTTTTTTTATGTGATTTTAGCTTAAAAATTATTTTAAGTTATTCCCCTATCCCCATTTCTTTGTAGGGCACTTGTCCGACTCTTACCCCCATTTTCCTTCCTTTTGCAGACCTCTAGGGCTTGCCAGGACTTTGTTAGAGCCATTTTTGTGCCTAAAAGTTCGGGTCCCCATTGATTTCAATGGGGTTCGGGGTCCGGGATAAAGTTCGGGTCATGTTCGGTCCCTAACCCGGACTTTTTCCCGAAGTTCGGGAAAACCTGCCGAACCCGAACTTCCAGGTGTTCGATCAACTCTACTAGGTAGAGATTACTACTACTGCTTTGACGGATGGATTGTAGATCTATAACATCTCATCCTGCATTACAGAATGATCTGATTACAGAAGGATCTCTCATCCTGCATTACAGAACGATCTGATTACAGAACAATCTCTCTTTCTGCATTACAGAATGATCTGATTACAGAACGATCTGATACTGGACTAGGTAGAGATTACTACTGCTTTGAGGGACAGATTGCAGATTTAATAACATCTCCCATTTTTCTTCCTTTTGACTTCAATGGGGTTCGGGGTTCGGGATAAAGTTCGGATAACGTTCAGTACCGAACCCGAGCGTTTCCGCGAAGTTCGGCCGAACCCGCCGAACCCAAACATCCAGGTGTTCGCTCAACTCTACTTGAGTTCAATTCCCAAGCACGTCACTTCATGTAGATATGTTGTTTGCCCTCTCTATGTTGTTAAACATGACTAAGGGCCTTACCTAAATTATGTCTAAATGTAGTATTTATGTGTAGGAGGGTTCCACCACTATTGCAAATCTGCTAATGCTTGTGTTGAAGTTTATAATAAACCCCTGGTTGGGTTTCTCACCACAATCCAAATACAGGCTGGCATTTTATTAGCCACTTGTCCAAATAGTCTGTAATGTAAGCAAGTTATTTTGGGACTTTAACCACTTCCCGCCCGGCGTATAGACAATTGACGTCCGGGCGGGGGGTTCATTATCCTGACTGGACGTCTATTGACGGGGGCGCGCATCGCGGCGATCGGTGGTGCCGTGGGTCAGGCTGACCCACCGCATTACCGACCGAGGTAAACGGCTTCGATCCAAAGCCTTTTACCATGTGATCAGCCGTGACCAATCACGGCTGATCACAGTGTAAATAGGAAGAGCCGTTGATCGGCTTTTCCTCTGCTCAGGTCTGCAGACTTGAGCAGCGGAGAGCCGATCGGCTGCTCTCCTGAGAGGGGGGCTGCGCTGAACATTTATCAGCGCAGCCACCCTCAGGATCACCCCACTGGACCACCAGGGAGCCGGATAAGGGCCACAGGGAGCCCCCCACCGGACATCACACACAGGCCGCCCAGGACCACCAGGGAATGAAAACAGAGGCCGCCCAGGACCACCAGGGAGCCCCCACTAGACCACCAGGTAAGTGCATTATTGTGCACTGTAGTGATGGCACTGTGCCCATGTATGATGCCTGCCAGTGCCATCCCTAACAGTGCTTGTTGCACCTGTGCCCACCACTGCCACCTATAAGTGCCCACCTGTGCCCACCCATGTCACCTATCAGTGCCCACCTGTGTCACCTATCAGTGCCCACCCGTGCCACCTAAAAGTGCCCACCTGTGCCACCTAAAAGTGCCACCTATCAGTGCCCATCAGTGCCCAGTGCCACTTATCAGTGCCGCCTAGGAGTATCCATCAGTGCCGCATATCAGTGCCACGTATCAGTGCCCGTCAGTGTTGCTTGTCAGTGCCGCCCATCAGTGCTGTATATGTGCCCCATCATCAGTGCAACCTTATCAGTGCCACCTCATCAGTGCCAATCTGTACTGCCTCATCAGTGTCTGTCAGTGTAGCCTCATCAGTGCCCATCAGTGTAGCCACATCAGTGGCTGTCAGTGAAGGAGAAAATGTACTTTATACAAATTTTACAAAAAGTGACAGAAACAAAAAAAATGGGGTTTTTTTTTCAAAATTTTCGGTCTTTTTTTTCTATAGCGCAAAAAATAAAAACCGCAGGGGTGATCAAATACCACCAAAAGAAAGCTCTATTTGTGGGAACAAAATGACAAAAAGTTTGTTTGGGTACAACGTCGCACGACCGCGCAATTCTCATTCAAATCGCAACAGCACTGAAAGCTGAAAATTGGTCTGGTAGGGAAGTTTTCTAAGTGCATGGTATTGAAGTGGTTAAATTGGAAGCTCATTGCAGCCAGGGACTTGGACATTTCAAATTGTAGTGTTTACACTGCACAGGTACATCTGGTTAGACAACTGTTGCTTGGATCAGCGTTTCTCAACTTCAGTCCTCAAGGCATCCCAACAGGTCATGCTTTCAGGATTTCCCTCAGATGAAACAGCTGTGATAATTACTAAGGCAGTGAAACTGATCAAATCACTTGTGCAAAATAATAGAAAGCCTGAAAACATGACCTGTTGGGAGTACTTGAGGACAGGGTTGATAACCACTGACTTAGAATTTTGTCCTGGAGTTATACTGATCTGATGAACATAGCCAATGGTTAACACAACAAATAGTATTAGGTATTGCAGCCTCTCAGGTGAAATACATTTAAAAAGACGGATTCAAAGATACTGATACTGGTGGGCGTGTACTTCTATTGGGCATGTGTCAGTGCTAGCTTATATAAGGAACTTCAGTAGAGGGTGTTGGCTTGGCCTGATGAGAGGTCAGGTTTGTTGCTCTGGTTTTTGTGGGAGAAGGAATGCTATTTTACTAATGACAAATGCCTTACTAGAGCTGTTTGTTTGCTGAAATTATTGTGCATTTTGACCATCAAAAGTGGCTTGATTTTACTATGCTGTCCAATTGGGGTGTGTATTGTTTGTCTTACCATGCATTCTTCTAGGGGAAAATGCTCACCAATGTAAGTGTGTAGAATTTCGGGGTGGTGGGGTGTTATTGTTTTAATATGTGCCTTTTTTAATATTATGTTGTAATGCTTTGTTAGAATGGCTGTTAATTATCTTTCTGTAATTTTGCAGCTAATAATGTCATGTGGGTGTTTAGTCATTTTATGAAATGTGTGGGCGGTTATGCACGGTGAAACTAAAACTGTGTCCACTGTAAGGTTTAGTCCAATTTTAGATTGTAAGCTCATATGAGCAGGGCCCTTCAAACCCAATTGCTAACTGTTTTGCTACATACTTGTGTTTCTGCTGGCAAAATAAAATGAAATTGATTTTGCTTGTTGTTGTTCTCTTTTGTAACTTACTTTTTTAATTAGTTTTGGGGGGTGGTGGTTTTGGGGAAGCGGATTACCTTCCTTAGGGCCGGTTCGCACTGCTGTGGTGTCCAAGATCGGATGTGATTCGCACCGCAGTGCAAATCACATGCGATCTGTGCTATGCTAATTCAGCCATAGAGATAGTATGACTGAAATTGCATCGCATCCTGACCAAACTCACACAGGACCCTTTTTTTTACGCAGCAAAATCAGATCACATGGATGTTCACATCCATGCAATCCGATTCCTGTCCAAATTTGCAGTTTGCAGTGCGATCTGCAAACTGATTTGGGGGTGTCATTAGCTTGCCATTGACACATCCAGCAGTTTGCATATGGCAGTGTGAACTGTCTAAGCCGGGTGTGATGTGGGAACCTGCGGTGGATTTGCAGGCTTCCCGCATTGCACTAGTGTGAACCAGTGCTGATAAGTCATCTTCTCATTTATATTTGCATAGTCCTTACAGATATACATCAGTGTGAAGTGTAATGTGGCTGTAAACAGGAAGTGCTATGTGCACAAGGGTTGGAAGCAATTGTGTGGTGACGCCAAATAAATCAATGAACCCCACCCACACCACATATAGCTCCCACATCCTTCCCTACATTGATCAAAAATGTAATTTCAACTTGCGGCTATAATGTATTGTCCCCCCAATCCATACCAAACCCTTTGGCTCAGGGATGGATTTTAACCACTTCCATACAGGACACTTACACCCCCTTCCTTACCAGACCAATTTTCAGCTTTCAGCACTCTCACATTTTAAATGACAATTACTCAGTCATGGTACACTGTCTCACGACTTTCGACTTTTAACCAGACCATTCCTTCCCCCACATTCACAGGACATACCTTCACCAATTTTAGGTAGGGACTCGGTTTCCCAAACCATACCTAACCCCCCTGTTATGTAATATCGGCGTTCAACTTTAATGTAAAAACTAGTTACATCCCTTCCTACACCCTCGATATACACCACACCCACCCCAAGTAACTAAATAAACCGCAGTGGTGTGTTAACGAAGGTTGGGAACACGTGTATCGTGAAGGACAAATGTCGGTGTAATGTGAAGTGTGACTACATATAGACATTCCTGATACGTTTATATTTACTCTTCTACTGA
>BLSH010393843.1:186557-199037 GCA_018402905.1 Glandirana rugosa
GGCTTGGGGTAACTTTAGTGTTACAAACAGTTTCCAGATGCTTGCAGAACAGTGATATGGGTTCTCCCGGCTTATTTATACTTTTTTGACACAGTTTGAAGATGATTTTAGAACAGTGATATGGCTTCTACCGTTAATTAATACTTTTCAGACACAGTTTGAAGATGGTCCACATCCACCTCCATTTTTGATTTTTTTATGAAATTATTTAAAAAAAAATGCTTTTAGTTATTTCCCTGTCCCCATTTCTTTGTAGGGCACTTGTCCCACCCTTACCCCCATTTCCTTCCTTTTACAGACCTCTAGGACTTTCCAGGACTTTTTTACAGCCATTTTTGTGCCTAAAAGTTCAGGTCCCCATTGATTTCAATGGGGTTCGGGGTCCAGGACAAAGTTTGGGTTCTGTCCGGACCCGAACCCGGACTTTGTCCCGAAGTTTGGCCGAACCAGCAGAACACAGACTTCCAGAAGTTCGCTCAACTCTAGTTGTGACGTCGCTTATGGAATTTCCTGAAGGAGACCCGATTGGAGCCGATTATGGCTTCTATCAGGTCTCCTTCCAGCTGGCGGAGGCGCCGGATCGTCGCTCTGGTCTCCTGGTGGGACGCGAGGCTGGAGAAGAGTGGCGGGAGGTGGCGGGAGGGGGGATGTCCCCTCCCACCCCCTGGGATAATGACCGAGTGGCTCCCAAGCTGGATCGGTCATTACCCCTGGATAGCCGAACGCCAGCTCTAAAAAATTATACCGGGATATAGCCTGCAGCTGCAGGCTATGTCCCGGTACAGCCACTCAAAGCCAGCCGCCGCCTATTTATGGCTCTGGGGCTGAAGTGGTTAGAGGAATATTTAATCGTGTTTTTGTTTTTTTTCACTTTAACTATAACTAAAACCACGGCTCCTGAAAAAAAAGTGATTTATAACCTTTTTTTATGGCAATGAACTTGCATACAAGCATTAAATGGAGGAATTCTGAAGCCACAAGTTTGATTCCAATTGACATCCAGTGCATAGAACATGTGATCTGAGAGGCATCTTCCCAGGCAAATAGAGCTCTGATGCGTGCAGATTTCCTACCAGTTTGTGAGAGTTGAGTTAGTAATTGCCTTTTATTGGGAGTTATTTTAAGGCACTGCTGGAGTAGATTTGGGAGGTATAGTAAATCAGGACCCATGTGTTATATGCTGAGCTCGTTGTCCAAAAGTCAAGTCCAGGCTATCCCTGTAACATCCAGTCCAGTGGGGGCTAGAAATGGTACGCCAAAAGTCAGGTTGAAGACAACCATACAAGGAAGCTGTAATCAAAGAGACAAAGCTCCAGCAGCAATGCAGAGGGGTCTTTGTTGAACAAAAAGCAGAAAAAAGGGTGCTAGCAAAAAAAAAAAGTCCTCCTAAAAAAACTAGTAAAAACATAGGCATGCTGGCAGCAGGAGGGGTTATCCTGGGACGGCCTACATTTTTTTATGTGTCAGTGTCGATTCCCTTGTAGGCAACAGTATAACCCAAAGGTTAAAGATTTTCTGTGTTCCTCAATGGACAAGAAATAAATAAAACCTGTGAGAAAGTGTCTTCTAGCAGATATCTGGGTAACTAGTGCATTATTTAACTGGTCCTAAAACAATTACTTACACCAGAGTAGAACGGTTCACCAGACACACAGATAACGTCCTGCTCCTGAATCATCAGTATGTCTTTGGCTAAGTGGAGTCGAACTTTGAAAGGCTCTTGATTACCATCTTGCAGCAAACAAATTCCTGTCTTTGCCTTAAAACAGAAAGAAAATATGTTTTATGATAAACAGTATACAGTGTACATGCAATAAAGGTTTTCTGTGGTATATGCAGCATAATTAGAGTATCTATAGACAAAAGTTTTTTACATTTTTTTTTTTTAGTTTTGGATAGATTAGTTTCTTAGATCCTCTATCATGTTTTATTGGTGAGAATGTCGCCAGTAGAATAGCTTCATCTCCATTTGTCCTAATGACCATTTTTACTGGGACACAAAGAGATGCGAAATGCAAAAGTGCAGAATGTCACTGAACAGGAGGTGTGGGTAAACCTTCAAATGAGGACATCTGTTTGAGGCATAAATTGCATAGCCACACACTGATATAAGGAAATGCCAAGACGCTTTATTTTAAAGTAATTTAGCACATCACAGCACCGCATTTCTCACACATTTAGTGAGAATTGTCAAAAAAAGGAGTTTACTACCATTCTGAGAGATTGAGTTATCCTTATTTCTTATTTTGTTTCTGAGACAGGAACTGTAAGGAGACTGAACAGAGACCATTGAAAAAAGTGGCTTTAGCCATTACCTACTCCAACCACAAAAAAATTGGCTATAGGTACACCTTACAAATACAGTAAACTCAAGGCACAAATTGAAATACATGTGTGTGTACTGTCTTATTTGGAACATAGTTAGTACTAAATGTTTTACTATACTGAAAATCAACAAAAATCAGAACTCATCTTAACCTCTATCAGCTTTCTCTGACCAGCTAAAGCTAAAATATAGACTGAAATTACATTCATGGGGCTAGTTTCCTGCAAGAATGGAGTGACAAGGTAGCAGAAGCTAAATCTGTGGAAGTATACCAGTTACAGATCAGAAGTACCAATTATCGAAATGGGTTACACTAGTTCATTAAGTGAGCTTATTCCATACAAAACAAAAGCTAGAAAACAAAGTGTAAGAAAACCTACATTTTTTGGTGTTTTTGTTTTTCTGTGTGCATAGAGATCCCGTCAATAAGAACACTTCCTGTTGCAGGCACACAGTTTTAAGCCACTGCCTTGCAATAAGAAGCAGTATTGTCAGCCTGCTGTGCAAGCCCTTTCAGTTGATTGTTAGGCCGTCTCTCTGATAGATCTCATAGGCAGCCAATGTCAAACTGAAGGATGGCTCATAGCAATGTTGTTACTGCTAAATATGAGGCAGTGACTGTCAGCCTGCAGCAGGGTGTTCTGTTCCTGGTAATATCTCCAGGTAAGAAATATATCAGCATATTTACAAAAAACATATTTTACAGTATACTGTTAAATAAGCAATATAATAGGACTTTTGCCTTACCAGTAAAGTCTATTACATGAAGTGACAAATTGATAATACTGTTCACTTACCACAAAACACAGATTGCATTGATTAAGAGGAAAGATGGGAATGTGTAAGCATATTGGATGTCTACTGAAGCCCAAAAATCTCCCAGAAGAAGGGAGGCATTGACCGACCTGGCTGATTTCTTCAGACACACAAAGGTAACTGCTCCAGGTAAAACCTTAGTTGGCTGCAATTGCATCAGCATCAGGTGGGGTGCATGCTCTGTCACTGCTGCAGACATGAGTAAAGGTAGCTTTGATGAAGCATGCCAGCCGTGTGAAACGCGTCACCTTTTGCCCCGCCATTGTGCCTTCTGACATTGCTCGCCTGTACATGTTTTTATCTCTTCAATAAATTTGGAATTTTGCATCAACTTGGGTGTGCAGCCATCCTATCTTCTACCTATACTGTCTGATTTCTAGCAGAACTTTTTAACCCACAGGAACAAGTTTAGAATTTTTTTGATCCATAATGAGAAAAAAACTTCTCCTTTTGGCTTGGGAACTGTGGATAGGTTTAAGTAGATATTTTGAAAGCATTCCTGGGACTGGGATTAGAGCAATGACCCCTTGAAAAAGGAGTTGCTGAACAGAACAAGATCTGCCCATCTTTTTGGGAAGAGTGGCAAATATGAGAGCACAAAATGGGGAGGCAGAGTTTAAAACTCCACTTTGCAGCCCTTGGAAATAACCCAGGTATTTGGGATTTTCTCAAAACTATGACAAGTGGGGGCACTTCTTCATTAATAAGGGGTTTGAAATCAGACTTGACTGGTTGGAGAACCAGGTCTTCTGACAAAAGTATAATTCAGACTTGGCTTGAAGCTAGAGGCCTTAGAGGGACATAGGAACTTTTCCTAGCCTAAGCAGTAGATGGTCACAAGTCTTCTTTTCTGGTGGAGGAATAGTAATTCTAACTCTTATGATCTCCTTGATATACTTATTTAAAAAAGTAATCAAACATGCATTCCTTTTTAAAGAGCAGAGGCTCTAGGTATTTCTTATACATGAATTCTGCTAACCAGCATTTTAGCCAAAGAATCCTGGATGGGGAGAAGGCTCATCCTGGAAATCTTGTTAAGCATATCTACCAAGCTATTCAGGCAGTAGGGCAAGGCCACAGATAAAGGTTGTAGTTGTTGGTAGGATCCATTAAAATAGAGCTAGAATACAAGGCCATGCTCTTAGTGCAGACAGCATGGGTCTGGCAAACGGCCATAGTAACAGCTGTAGAATGCATGGCAACAGCTGCAGAATGCATAGTGAGGCCTGCCAAGAAAAAAAAAAAGCTTTGAAGAGGGCCTCATAGTTTTTATCCACTGGGTCATCCTTGAGCACAGGAGTATACGCTACAGGGGCCATCCATTTTTGCATTAAGCTTCCCTGAGCAAAATGTTTGGAAGAAAAAAAAGTTATTTGGGGTGATGTCAGCGATATATAGGGTGGGCTGTATGAATGGGTGGACTGGAAAGGGCTTATCAAGCTTGGGTAATTCTCATGACCCCATGTGGGAGCCTCTGGGGTAAAAAGACTCAGGATACTCTATTTCCAAACAAGAGTATACATCATCGATAGGGGAAGCAATGATGATGATATCTTTAGGCAACCCTTCCTGATCCGATTTCTCAGAAGGAGAGGGTGGATTTTTTCATCTGCCTAATCCTCATGCATTGTGTCTATAGTCAAAGCACAGTCAGAAATTGACTCAGCAATGGGGAAAGAAGAGACTCACTTGTGACTTCTGTTATTTATTACTTCTAAAACTCAAATTCTGACAATGAAGTCAGACATTGTGGTAGAAAATTCCTCCCAGAAGGGTCAGAGAATTAACCTGGGGGCAACCATGTAACCAGAGGGTGGAGATAAACTATCATTTGCTCTCCCCTGGATCCATGTACTGAAGCCATTTGAACCTTTACCCCTGAACTTGTGATCTGCCATTTGCAGTGCAAAAAGTATCCCCAAGGGTTTACTCATGACTTCTAAAGTTGTGAAGAGGGAAGGGTTAAGCCTTCTGTGCCAGGTGGATGCTGCACCCTAGAATAACTGTGATGTACTGTGGAGGGAGACATGGGGTTGCTATTGCTTACCAGAAGAAAATGCACCCAGAGAAAGAAAATGGTTTGCACATGCTCAGTGAAGTACCTTAGAATAAGGGAGCACATGAGCAGTGGCACCAGATGCAATAGACTTTGGTCCAGACTGAGGCCTAAAAATGGTACCCATTTAAACAGCTGGAGGTTCCCATTCGTGTCTACAACACACACTGTTCAAACTATTGATGCTAATGCTCCTCAGTGACCAAGGTATAGGAGCGCCAGCAGCTCCAGGGGTGCAAGCTCTATACTTACCATGACAAATGTCTTGGGATAAGATACAAGGTATGAAATCTCCCAGGGGTCACAGACTGCAATAAACACTTGAAAAAAATATTTATCCTCCTAAGTCTACCCAAAGCTACCCAAAGAAAGTTTGCCTGGTTTCTTTGCTAACTTTAGTAATTGTATGTCCATTATTAAAAAAAAAAAAAAAAAGTAGCTCAATAGTAGTAGCGTACCTGTAGCTGCTATTACTAAACAAGCAAACTGTGAATAGATATAATATCTTAGTCTTGTAGTATAGCACAAAAAAAAGACGAAATATGACAATATGATCATATTTATTGTAAATATTTCATTATCTCTATCTTTACATACAACTGTGTCGAAGCACATATGTCCTGACTATATCCACCTACATACGTCACTTTAGAATAATATGAGCATCTGTGCCTGAGGCGATTGAAAATAAAGTAACTTATCTTAGGCCGCAAGGAATTGATATGGACACAGTTTACAGTTTGTACTGTCACATTTGGCAGATTTTGACCTGAAGCTATATGTGTCTATATTATTTTGAATGAAAAGTGCTCAAGGATTAGAGTGTAGAGAAAAACTGTTCCATTTGTGTGGAAATTATACTTACTGTATTGAAAGAAGTAATGTCATATACTATTAATAAAGATCTGTAGAAAATATGGCAGTTTTAGTGCCTTCTGCTGACCTCCTTCTGCAAATACTACTTGTTTGGCTGTCATGCTGAGTCTGTTGCTTCAAAATCATCTCAGCCTCTCTTGTTCTTTGGCAGTGACTCAAGATATTTGAATTCTATTTTATCCAGCTCAATTCCAAGCAATTGAAAAAAAAGAGTCCACATTTCTTGCTCAACCACTTAACAAAATACCTTAAGGAGGTTACATTTGTAACGTAATTGGCACTCTTCCACACAGAATAAAGGAACAATAGCTATTGAAAAGTGCCTCTGCCTCTGCATATCAAAATATACTCCATCAGTTTTGAGGCTTCTCTTAGACTGGTAATGAAAAATACCCATATGTCAGATAACATTGAACAGCTCAGCTGAGTGTTCAATCTGTATGTATGTTTGGACCAAACCATTAAAGTGATTGTAAAAGTTATTTTTTTATTTTTATTAAAATGTCAAACATGTAATACTTACCTGCTCTGTGCAATAATTGTGCACAGAGCCCCCGATCCCCTTCTTTTCGGTTCCCCTGCTGGCGTACCTAGCTCCCCCCCCCCCCACGCTGAGTTCCCTCACAGCAAGCCACTTGCTATGTAGGCACTTGTGAGTGTTCACTCCCGAGCCTTGCTCTGTGTTTCCACAAGACGCACGGAACAGGGCTTGGTCCTGCCCCGCTCCCTCATTACTGGTTCTGATTGACAGCAGCGGGAGCCAATATAATTGAGCCAGAGAGGAGTGACAGAGCTGACAGAGCTGAGGCTCTTGTGCACATCACTGGATCGAGATCAGGCTCAGGTATGTATTTATAGAAGAATTATAATGCAGTAAGTTAAAACAAATATCTGCCTTTACAACCACTTTAAAGTAGGACTATAGGTAAAAACTTTTCTTTTCATCTTGGATAGAGTAAGGTAGGGTAATACTCCCTGTCATTTTTTTTTTTTTGCCATCTGTGTCCCATTGTGGAGATTTCCCTTCACTTCCTGTCCCACAGTCAAAAGAGGAAGTGAGATGAAAACCCTGCAAATTGAGGAAATCCCTTGGGGCCCCCCAGGTCACCAGAACTAGTGCCCCCTTTGGAAGATTTCCCCTACTATTACTTTTCTGGGGACAAGCCAAAATTCTGGATTTTTTTTTACTTTCACTTTCAATGTTAATGGCAAACATGACAAACAGAAAGGATGAATCTACCTAATGGGGGCCCAGACAGCAATAGAAACTGACAGGTGTTCTGTACTTTAACCCCTTTAAGACCGTCCTCTGCAGATATACTGCAGAAAGGCAGCTCTATTGCGTGAATTATCATACCAGTACGGTGCTTCGTGTAATAGATATAGCGGGCACGTGTGCGGCCCCCGGAGCCGATGCACGTGGCCAATGGCCGTGATGTCTGCTGGCCACCCACGATTGCTGCACAGAGATGCAGTACGGGGATCTGCCTATGTAAACAAGGTGGATCCCCATTCTGGCAGGGGAGTAGAAAGAGATTGTCTGTTCATAGTGATCAGGAACAGCGATCTCTCTGTAATTCCAGTCAGTTCACTGCCCCTACAGTTAGAAAGCACCTCCCAAGGACACACTTAACCCTTTGAGCGCCCCCGAGTGTTAACCCCTTCCCTGCCAGTGTCATTTATACATCATCACTCCCACCTTCTGCCTGCCTGACTGGCCTGGGCATACCACCTACTCTCATATCGAGCGAGAGCAGATCTCCTACTTGCCGCTCACACACATGCAGTGTCACTCACTCCCACATTCTGGATCCGGCGGCGCCTATAATGGACATCATACATCCCAGGATAGTGGCATTGGGCCAGTGTAACGTGCATCAACGTGCTTGGGTGTTTGGGGCTAATAATACGGTTATGCATGCCCGAGACCAGAGGCTTTTTGGGGGCCCACTTGGGGCTCCAGCCCCCCTCAGCCCCCTCCTGATGCCACTGCATGTTGGGAAAACTTCTCAGAAGTGACTCATGCTGATAACAGAGGAACAAACCACCAGAGAGAGAGAGTTTGCTGCACAATATTTAGAAAAGCCTGTGAAATACTGGGAGAATATAGTCTGGTCAGATGAGACCAAAAATTGAACTCTTTGGATGCCATAATACACATCATGTTTGAAGGTCAAATGGCACTGCACATCACCCCAAAAAAAACCATACAAACAGTGAAGGTTGGAGGTGGGAACATCATGGTGTGGGATTGTTTCTCAGCATACAGTACTGGCAAACTTCATATCATTGAAGGAAGGATGAATGGAAAAATGTACCAAGACATTTTTGATAAAAATCAGCTGCACTCAACTAGGAAGATGAAAAAAAGTCGGACGTTTCAGCAAGACAATGATCCCAAACACAAAGCCAAGGAAACTCTCAATTGGTTATAAAGAAAGAAAATAAAGCTGTTAGAATGACCCTGACTTAAATCCAATAGAAAAACTATGGAGAGAACTAAAGATCAGAGTTCATAGAAGAGGCCTGTAGAACCTTCAAGATTTGAAGACTGTTTGTGCGGAAGAATGGGCCAAAATCACACCTGAGCAGTGTATATGACTAGTTTCTCCATACAGGAGGCATCTTGAAGCTGTCATTACCAACAAAGGATTTTTTACAAAGTATTAAATAAATTTTAGTTCAATACTTTTTCCCTGTGTCATTCCATTTTATTATGCATAACTTAATTTCTGAACTTTGATTTCTTTGTATGTATGGATTGCATGGTTTGTTACATGTGGTGAACATTTCATGACGATAGCTCCTTTAGAACTATATTTACCTCGAAAAATGGAGACGTGTTCAATACTTATTTTACCTGCTGTATACAGTATGTGCTTAGTTCAAGGATTTACAACCACTTTAAATGTTTGATTTTACATTAATGATGTCCAAGAAGACAATATGTTTAGAGGTGAATCAGAGTTATATATATGCCTATTACAATCATTTTGTATTTCAGGAGAAACTGAAGAAAACTGTTTTTTTTTCCTCTCAGTTTTTCTATCAAAAATAACCATGAATTAAAATGTTAACTATTAAAGCTGTCTCTTCAAATGTTACTTTTTATGAAATCTACTGGATCAAGAAATGGTTAAATAAGAGTCATTAAACAATACCCTATTTTATATCCAGCCTCATCTATTAAACTATGAAGCCTTCTGACCCAGATGTCCAATACAGATGGCCCCTGCAGACACAAAGACATAATGAAGTGATGGTTTGCAAAGAAAAAAATATTCTGACACATTTATAAAGCACTATAATGTTATTTACATTTTTGTTTGGGATTTTGAAGCAAATGAAGCCCCACTCATTTTAATAAACAATGAAAAAAGTGCTGGGTGAAGGAAAAGAACCCACTGATGTGACTGAGTACTTCTGTAAGCATGGTAAGTCCTCTGTAGCTTTACTGAAACACTATGAAAGATGCCACATGTTCCATGCTGCACAGTATTTTATGAATGATGCATGAAATGCAGACGCAGGGTGGAGTAAACATGGTGGTGTCTGGCTGAGAACAGATAGCAGTGTTTTCTCTCAGAAATTAACTAGTAGCTCAGTCACCTGACATTTTATAAGTGTTGCTTGTTATGTCCTTTTTTCGTTACGTCCTGCTATAACCCTCCTTTTCTTTTTACTTTAGTGTATCATGGCTGGAATATGGATGATGGCTCCATGTAAAGTTCAATTGTCATGCTCAATATGTGACGGCAATTGCTGGTGCCAGTTTTGCTGCCGCTCATGATATGAGACACAGAGCAGAAGAACAAATGTATAGCAATTCCACAAAACAATAGTCATGAGACTCC
The DNA here is from genome assembly GCA_018402905.1 of Glandirana rugosa. Classification (NCBI taxonomy): domain Eukaryota; kingdom Metazoa; phylum Chordata; class Amphibia; order Anura; family Ranidae; genus Glandirana; species Glandirana rugosa. Next base: position 196,486 of record BLSH010393843.1, read on the forward strand.
AGCAGTGAGATATTAAACGTTTTGTCTGCCAGTTGCCCAGCTATCTACTTACCACCAATCAAACACACCTCTCAGATCATCTAACTAGGACAGACAGTTGTAGGGATTAGTTCACAGCAGATGTTAAATTGCTAAGACATACTCATATAATATTTTGTTATTACACAGTATATAAGTTATAGAAATGTGCATGAAACCATATACCAGTATCAAAACGGAGTCCTCTTGCTTGATGCCCCCTTTGTTGAGCTATAGCAAAGGCCTAAGATGCTTTGCTATCAATTCATCTTTTCTCCTTGGCTTCACAGATGGCAAATTTTTAAGCCTTATTACCAGCATCATGTACAGTACCAGCAGTGAAAGATTGATGCATCATCTTGAAAAGCTAAATATAATGTAATGGTGGGCTTGCTTACTAGTGTCCTGTGCATTTTTGACACACATAAAGAATCCGCAGGCCTTAAATTACTTAGACTAGTGAATTGGTTTGAAAACCACAACTACAAACATTTATATTCTTCTGATCATTTGCCTGTTGATTTGTGCAATCTGGAGAGAATCATACAAGTCGTGAATTTGGATGGTTAGATTTCTGAACTGTTCCAGTCTTTACAGATCCCTGAACAAATATTTAGGAGATTTGGAAAGTGATAAATTAGCAATTCTATTGATTAGCCCATCTATAGCTAATGCTCCCGGCAGGCAATTTGAAGAGTGAGCTCTTCAGCATTGCTTGGCAGGAAGCAGAGGTGCTGGGAATTTCAATGTTCCTTGTTTTATCTTCTAACGCAGAATGAATTTATATAGAAATCTCCTATTATTAAGTAAAAACGCTCATTATTAAATACAATCCTTTTTTATGTCTGCCCTTTGTAATTGCAGACAATGACATTTTAGAAGAGCACTCAGCCTATAAATCATCACACAAACTCTGTATCCGCCTTCTCGATAATTCAATTGCAGAAGCCCAAACTAATAAGGTAATTAAATCTTTATATGGATTTTCTTTTCAAATCTAGAAAAGATCTGCGGTTGGACAGGGATAGAGGCAATGCATTTTTTTAAAAGACACTTTTTGGAATTTTAAACATGAGAACAGTCACATTGGTTATGTAATGAAACAATAAATTGTAAAATTACTGTCACATTCTGCAATGTAAATACCAACAAACTCCATTAAAGACAGAAATAGAGCAACCTCTCCAATGTATTATTTATATGCTGTTTTATCTGCAATAATAGGAATTTCACATAAATGTCAGCCACAGCAGAGCGACTTAAACAGCCATTTCAGCCAAGCAGTACACCAGGTAATTAGGATTGGAACATACTGGGTTTTCCTTTCTTGTTTGTGCAATGATAGTACATTGTACATTCCTTATTTAAAGCAGTATTAAACCCCAAAACAAAAAATAAATACAGTTTATTGCAGCTTACCAATTACTAGATATGGTAACTGCATTAGCTTCCTTTTTATGTTTTTTATTTTATTTATACCTGTTGATGTGGCAATTCCTTTAACCACTTGCTGACTGCCGAATGTACATAAACGTTCTGTTGGCAAGTGGTTGTTACAATTATTTTTTTATGTTTAATAGAGTTAAAAAAGTGCAAAAACTTTTTGAAGAACCCTTGTGACAGGAATACACACCTCATGTAGATATGTGTATATATGAGTAAAATATACAATGCAATTTCATATGAAAACTGACAAGTATTTGGCCATATTCCATACTTTGGGCTGTTTTCAGAGGGAGGCTTATTGTGTATACATGTGTGTATATATTGTAGAGAGGCAAGCCCGGGCCACTGCTTATTTTAGCAGTTTACACCTGATTTTTGGAGAGGCAGGCACGCTGATTGTTCAGGTTTGGGCTGGATTCATAATAGACCCAGGGTTAGAGCTCAGGGCCCCACCCAACAGACAGGAGGTCTGTGCCTGGGAGCCAGGAGAACTCCCATTCTCTCTAGGAGTCAGAGAGGCTGCATGGGACAGCCAGAGCGGGCATGTCTGCAGGAGGTAAGTTTAATCTGTGACAGAGCAGCAAGAAGCTGATTGTGAGTAAGCTATGAGAGTGCTTGTCTTGAAGGAAACCTTTGAATTGGTCTGAGGAGCATACCTAAGGCCTAGGCATGAGGCCTAAAGCAGCTGTGTGGCAAGAGAGTAAAAAAAAAAAATATATATATATATATATATATACAGTATGTATACATGTGTGTACACATTATTATTATACAGGATTTATATAGCGGCAACAGTTTGCACAGCGCTTTACAACATGGGTGCAGACAGTACAATTACAATACAAATCAATACAGGAGGAATCAGAGGGCCCTGCTCGCTAGAGCTTACAATCTAGAAGGAAGGGTCAAGAGGGACAAAAGGTAATAATTGTGGGGGGTGAGCTGAAGGAGAAAATGAGAATAAAGTTGTTAGGTGTGGGTAGGATAGGCTTCTCTGAAGAGAAGGGTTTTTAGGGATCAGGGATTTTTGGGAAGAGAAGTCTCTTCGGATAGGATGGGTGTGGATTGTTGAAATAAGAGTAAAAGAG
>BLSH010393843.1:199047-209953 GCA_018402905.1 Glandirana rugosa
CTCGGAGAGGTTAGGATACCTTACGGAATGGGGTTTGACAGGCTAATAGAAGATGAGATAATCGAAAATCTAGGGATTTTTGGGAAGAGAAGTCTCTTCGGAAGTTTGGGGTAAGGCATTCCATAGGATTGGAGAGGCTCTGGAAAAGTCCTGGAGGCGAGCATGGGAGGAGGTGATGAGGGAGCTAGAGAGCAGGAGATCTTGAGAGGCACAAAGAGAACAAATAGGTTGGTATTTAGAGACTAGGTTAGTGATGTAGCTGGGGGCTAAGTTGTGGATGGCTTGGTACAGCCTTATTGCTCTTGGACTAGGAATTACCACCATTATAATCTGTATCAGACAAAATCATCACTCTGATGTTGGATTATACCCATCTAACCCCCACCACTAAATTTTACAGTACAGACTAGAACTTTATGCATAATTGTATATACATATATCCATTATGCTTTTTAACTTTGTTTTTTATAAGTTTTACCTAAAATCACCACAACTAAAGAGCCTTTTTATCACTTTTTAAATCATATATATGTTTTACTGTATATATCCCCAACCCTTTGGATCCACATTGAAAATATTTCTGTCATATTTTTATGTATTTCACCCTGTGTACTGTACACCTGTTCCTGATGAAGTGGCCAATAAAGAGCTACAAAACATGTTGAAGATGTTTTAACCTGTTTTCATGATCAATAAGTACCAACTTTTCTATGGAATATTTGGGGCCCTATTCTATCTACTAAGAAATACAATTTATTTATCTTTTTATTTGTTTGGGCTATGCTGTAGTTCCCCCCCCCCCCCGGCTGAAGCCCAATGTATGGGCATTCATATTTTGGAGCTACAACACAACACTGAGTCCCTGCCCCTTCTCTAAGCTGACTGATATTTGACCCTTCCTCTTGCTGTGCTGCCAGATGAATGCTGCCAATCTACCCTATTATATATTCATCGCCCTGCTAGCGGCATGATTGAAAAGCAGTAGGGGGCAGGTTACAATGTTTGGCCATGCTGCTTAGCAACCAAAACAGGATCAAGTATTACATGCCCTTGCTCCCTTGAGGAATGTTTTTTTTTAATAAACGTGTACTGTTCCTTTAAGAAAAAAAAAAAGACACGGGGTTCCCTTTTAAATTCGACACAGGCCTTTATCCAGGCATGCCACCTTGGTTGCAAGGAAAGAGGAGCAGTGAGGGTGTGCCACATACTAATGTCCTAGTGTTTAGGGACAGGGACTTATTGCTTACATCCAAAGACCTAAGAAGTACGTGGAGGTAATATGGAGGGACTAATAGTGGATTCTGAAATCCCCTTTATAATAAGGGGGTACCCAAATTTCTGCTCTCTCCAAGGGAATGAGTGCAGGGGTATATTAGTCCAATATCCCAAAGAATAAAAAGTAAATAAAAAAACATTATTGAAGAAAAACACGCACAAAAAATACATTTATTTACATCCTTCTATGTATATCCAAATGTGAGTCACGTGATTCAGCCATGTAAATTCACTGACAATCACAATGATCTAACACCCACCAATGTGTATGCATCACATCACATTGCAAAATGAGAGATCTTTGGTGCTGCAAAAATGTAAACACATGGCCAGGAAATCCGAGTGACATCATTTACCAAATATGGTGATGACCATAATTGGCAAATTACATCACCTGATTTCCCTGATGCTGTGCTTTATATCACACTGCAGCTTTGGGCAAGTGGATGACTGCAATAGTTTGGTAGTTCTGTGATCAATAAACAGGCAAGGTTCATGCCTCAAACCTGACCCAAATACACACACACACATATGTGTATATATATATATATATATATATATATATATATATATATATATATAGTATCTCACAAAAGTGAGCACACCCCTCACATTTTTGTAAATATTTTATTATATCTTTTCATGTGACAACACTGAAGAAACAGCACTTTGCTACAATGTAAAGTAGTGAGTGTACAGCTCGTATAACAGTGTAAATTTGCTGTCCCCTCAAAATAACTCAACAAACAGCCATTAATGTTTAAACCACTGGCAACAAAAGTGAGTACACCCCTAAGTGAAAATGTCCAAATTGGGCCCAAAGTGTCAATATTTTAAGTGGCCACCTTTATTTTCCAGCACTGCCTTAACCCTCTTGGGCATGGAGTTCACCAGAACTTCACAGGTTGCCACTGGAGTCCTCTTCCACTCCTCCATGTCAACATTACAGAGCTGGTGGATGTTAGAGACCTTGCGCTCCTCCACCTTCCATTTGAGGATGCCCTACAGATGCTCAATAGGGTTTAGGTCTGGAGACATGCTTGGCCAGGCTATCTCCTTTACCCTCAGCCTCTTTAGCAAAGCAGTGGTCATCTCAAAGGTGTGTTTGGGGTCGTTATCATGTTGGAATTCTGCCCTGTGGCCCAGTCTCCGAAGGGAAGGGGTTCATGCTCTGCTTCAGTGTGTCACAGTACATGCTGGCATTCATGGTTTCCTCAATGAACTGTAGCTCCCCAGTGCCGGCAGCACTCATGCAGCCCCAGACCATGACACTCACAATGCTTGACTGTAGGCAAGACACACTTGTATTTCTACTCCTCACCTGGTTTGCCACCACACACGTTTGACACCATCTGAACCAAATGAGTTTATCTTGGTATCATCAGACCACAGCACATGGTTCCAGTAATCCATGTCCTTAGTCTGCTTGTCTTCAGCCAACTGTTTGTGGGCTTTCTTGTGCACCATCTTTAGAAGAGGCTTCCTTCTGGGACGACAGCCATGCAGACCAATTTGATGCAGCGTGCAGTGTATGGTCTGAGCACTGACAGGCTGACCCCCCATACCTTCAATTTCTGCAGCAATGGTAGCAGCACTCATATGTCTATTTCCCAAAGGCAACCTCTGAATATGATGCTGAACACGTGCACTCAGCTTCTTTGGTCGACCATGGCGAGGTCTGTTCTGAGTGGAACCGGTCCTGTTAAACCACTGTATGGTCTTGTCCAGCGTGCTGCAGCTCAGTTTCAGGGTCTTGGCAATCTTATTACAGCCTAGGCCATCTTTATGTAGAGCAGAAATTCTTTTTTTCAAATCCTCAAAGAGTTCATTGCCATGAGGTTCCATATTGAACTTCTAGTGACCAGTATGAAAGAGTGAGAGCGATAACACCAAATTTAACACACCTGCTCCCAATTTACACCTGAAACCTTGCAACACTAACAAGTCACATGACACCGAGGAGGGAAAATGGCTAATTTGGCCCAATTTGGACATTTCCACTTAGGGGTGTACTCACTTTTGTTGCCAGCGGTTTAGACATTAATGACTGTGTGTTGAGGTATTTTGAGGGGACAGCAAATTTACACTGTTATACAAGCTGTACACTGACTACTTTACATTGCAGCAAATTGTGATTTCTTCAGTTTTGTCACATGAAAAGGTATAATAATATATTTACAAAAATATGAGGGGTGTACTCACTTTTGTGAGATACTGTATATATATAGTGTAAATAAAAATATAAAAGATATCAAATCTGGCAATAGGATATACCACAGTAGAGGTAACTTTGTTTGCAAACACAAAATTAAAAAATATACCCAGAGTTCTGCTTTATAATATAAAACACTATCAATATGTGCATTAACCACATACAGTCATCAGAATACAATACTTTTCATGATAGTGCTATTTTCAACCAATATTGGCCTTTTTAATGGGTTTTCTATCTGTTTTCACTGTTATATGAAATTTTGTGCATGTCGGCCACAGTTCTAGCAGTTGAACACTCATCAAAACACATCGAAGTTGTTATGCTTGAAATTCAGAGTGTTTTTTCTACCTATATGTTTGTACAGTACAGGTAAATATTAATGGTCACACTGAATTAATCTCTTCATCTACTCATCATCCCATATACACAGAATCACTTTCAGCATTTGAACATATAATATACTGTATATACACCGAGATCCTAAAAAAGCCACTTTAAACACTTACACTCTCTATTAAGAGTAGATGTTATTTAACTTTCCATAAAAGCAATACACATGAAATAATCAAAAGAGAAAAAAACGATGTATAAACACACATATACACTCATTGCAACGCTGAAACATGCACTGTACCCAATTTGGCGCTCTCATTAAAAATTGTTAATCAAGGGGGTGTGGCCAGCGAGTGGACAAGATAAACGTGTGAATAAAGAGCTCTACACACAGGATCATCCTAACCAGCGTTCACCAGCTGTCCCACGGAGATTTATGTTTCCCAGCACCGTCGCACAAGTCCCGCTACCTCCAAGGAGACATGGCGCAAAAAAGAAAAGAGAGCAGACTCCCGAGGAAGCTGATGAAGTACATGTTTCAGCCAGCTGCAAGACACAGCCAAATGGCGCTGCAGTCGGATGCTCCACAGAGACGCTGTCAGTAGCTCTTTCTGCTCACCAGCCTGAACACTCGGCGGACCCGCTCTACCAATCAAGGGGACCTGCATACCACAAACTGGAGCCACTACAGTCCCCTCCACACCCTCCAGCCTCTGGTAGCCGCCCAAAGGCTAAAAGGAGAATGGATTTGCATGCTACATCAGGAGAGGTGAGCCATTACTCTTACATCCCCCATACACTGCCACCTTCCAATACACAAGCTGACTCATTCACCTTATTCCCCACTGTGTGACAGCCAATGATAGATACCACAATCAAATCAATGTTGGTCTCACTGAGAAGCTCCCTGCTAGCCAACATGCTGTCTGTCATACAAAACCTTGGGCACGGCATTAACATATTAGGGGACAGAATTACCCATGTTGAAAAAAGCACCAACAATATGACCTCCACAGTCAAAGACATTATTGACACTAAATAGTGTCAGGAGACCCAAATGCAAGATAATAAGTGGATCAGAGATAAACTGGCAGATATCGAGGAAAGGTCCCGCAGGAACAATATTAAAATCTGCGGAATACCAGAATCTGTGCTTCCTGCTGACCTATCCTCATATGCGCGAGGCCTAATTAAAATCCCTACTGCCTGAACTAAAGAACACTGAATTGGTCCTTGACTGCATACATAGCCTCCCGAAGCCATCTTTCCTTCCAGCATCAGTCCCTAGAGACATGATCCTCCATATACATTTTTATCATGTGAAGGAGCAGCTCATGATAAAAGCCAAGACCATGGGAACTTTACCCGACCCCTACGGCCAATTACAAATCTTCCCAGATTTATCTCAACACACATTAAGTCAGCGTAGACAACTTAATTTGATTACTAAGGCCTTGCACAATCACAATATCCAATACCAGTGAAATGCACTAGCAAAAATGACCATCACGCAAAATGGATCTAAACATGTTGTGTCTTCCATTCATGAAGGGCTCCAACTTCTTCAACAGTGGAACATCATCCCTGAAACACCAGGATCAGACCAATGGAGATCATCCACAAAACCAACCACTACCCCAGCGATTGAGCAATCGTAAGTCTTGCTAAGTAACAAGCATGGGACTGATTGATTAACCCAGACCCTGTGTGCACTGAGGCCTTATTCGACTATTGAACTTACACCCCACTCCTTTGACCTTTTTTAGCACCAGTTGTGCCTTTATACAAAAGGTTGTTTACAGGCTACAGGTTCAGCCTCCTAGCAAGTTTTTTTTCTTTTTTTTCTTTCTTTTTAGTTCACTCTCTAGCTCCCTTTCCACGTGTCCTCCAAACAGCTATATAGCACCTACACTGGGTTACCAAACTTTCCTATTCTGATACATCTTAATGAGCATTTGGTTCAGTAGACCATCTTACATTGGCTACGAAAGGAAACTCTCACCCAACCATACGATAACTCAACATACTTATCACCTCTAATACCTGCACAAGGCTACCTCTGTAATGACCATTAAATTCCTAACTTAAATTCCTAACCTCTGTAATGACCATTAAATTCCTAAATATCAATGCCAAAGGACTTAATCATCCGGCCAAACGTTCAACCCTCTGGAAATTAGCGGAACAATCCAAGTGTGACATTCTCTGTGTCCAGGAGACTCACTTCCAGGCATCCAACCCCCCTCGCTGCACGAACAAAAATGTTACCAACATTTATACTGCCTGTGCTCCAACTAAAAAGAAAGGCATCCTAGTTGCTATTAAAAACTCACTTACCTTTCAACTAAAATCCTGCACAACAGATCAGGAAGGAAGATACTTAATTCTCATCTGTGCTATCAATGAACAAACCTACATCATTGCCACAATCTATACACCGAACACGCATCAACTACACTTCCGCCGCAAACTTTTTTAAAAAGTCCATCGCATACAAGGAGCAATCGTTTGGTGCAGAGACTTCAACATCACCATTGACTCTACTCTTGGCTCAACCTCCACCCCTCCATGGCATAAGCCATCACTGGGACCTCTCCTACATGAATTACAACTACACGATATAAGGTGCTGTCAATATGCAGAAGAAAGAGACTACACCTTCATCTCTCCCTGTCACAACTCCTATTCTCACATTGACTTTTTCCTGCTTGATCAATGGACTCTACAAAAGATTTCAGAATCTACCATTCATCCTACTACATGGTCAGACCATTCACCAGTAAATATAACCATATTTGACCCTCCTCCTGCATACCTATGGCGATTAAACACCAAGATCCTCCAATCCCCTGAACAATCACCAGCTTTACAAGATCTTTTTCCTGACGCCAACATGGCAGCATACTAGTGATAGAGCTCCGCCTCTTGACCACTCCCTCAGGACCAGTGAATAGCATAAAATAAGGCATGGTTAGCCGCCCCCCATTCTTCTTTTTGTCCTCATACCTCCACGCACCAGTGAAGAGTAAGCAGGTCTATGTCCCTACCGCTGCCTCTGTGCAGTAACCATCTGTCTCCATGTTTGTTTGTGTTCTGTTTGCCCATGTGGCTAGACCATGCTGCCTGGGGTGTTTTGATGACATCATTGGGCTGCTCTGGCCATCTTGCTTATGGGCAAAAGCCCACTATTGCTAGAAATGAAGGATGCAGTCCTAGGGGAGCTCCCCCTGCTGATTTTTAGCAGGTAGTACACCAAAGAGAAAAAAAATGTGGGTGTGTGTGTATATATATGTATGTGTATATGTGTGTATATATGTGTATGTGTATATATAGATATATATATATATCTATATCTATATATACATATATATATATATGTGTATGTATGTGTGTGTGTGTGTATTTATTTATTTTGATAAAAAAAAAAAAATGTTGTGTGTGTGTGTGTGTGCATGTATGTGTATATATATATATGTATGTATACTGCATTAATTTGTTTCTTTTACTTAAAAAAAAAACAAAAAAAACGAGAGAAGTGTATGTATATGTATGTGTGTGTATGTGTATATGTGTGTATGTATGTATATGGGTGTATATGTGTGTGTATATATATATATATATATATATATATATATATATATATATATATATATATATATAAGTGTGTATGTATACATGTGTATATATATATATATGTGTATGTATTTATTTATTTTGGTAAAAAAAAAAAAAACTTTTATTTTCTGTTTGTTATGGAGGCATATATTTTTTTCTCCTCTTTTTAATATCAAAAGACCTTCTCTCTGTAGTGCTATTTTCCTTTCTGGCTATCCTCATTTCAGCTGGCCGTCCTATCTGTCCTAAAGCCATGAGTCAGTCACCGCTTATGCAAAAAGACCCTCAAATTCAAAGGTACGGGACCACCGTGTTGGTAAGTTTGCAGGAAAAGAGTGCCTCCTTATGCGGATTGCTTTGAGAGTGTTCAGCCCCGCATGCTCATGCTCTCAAAAATCAAGAGCCAGGGAAAGGCGGACGGTCTTCATAAGAGTGTAACTGCAGATGCCGCATCCACTCAAGGGAAAAGGCTCCAAAGAAGATGTCTTATTGCCTCTTCCCCAGAGCAACGCCAATGCCCCAGCAAGAATCCTGCAGGGCCTGTGGCACAGCTCCTGTAGCCAGTAGGCTGGTGAGTAAAGATTGCCCGGAGGAGTTCGCAGTTAACAGGTAACACCAGATATCTTTATTAATTATGACGTAAGATGCTATTTTGGACTCCCAGTGCGAAGACCCAGTGCTCGGGCCGCTAAATGCGCTAAAAAGCCTGGGTGCCCCTTCTGTGGGTCTTGATGGGGCCCTGCAGTGTTTTCTCTTTAGGAACAAAATCTGCCATTATGTAAGTGTCTGTGGGCTGAGGCTTGGGCTACCCTGGTAAGTGGGCAGCCTGCAGATAATAGCTCCTCTTCATCAGAGGAAGACCCGAAGCTGCTTGGTTTCAGTTTTGTTTTCCTTCATGGAACAGTGGACCCAGATGGTCATGCAGGCCATTACATGGGCTGGGTGACTAGTGCTTTTTGGGTCCAGGAGATAGAAACAGCCGTTGGAGAGGAAATCCATAACGCTGATATCATTCGAACCCTAGTCAAGATGAATGTGTCTGTGAACTTTATTGCAGCAATAATTTCAACCAGGTGCCTGGCCGTAGCAATGCTATACTCAGTCACGGCTAGGGGGGCCCTATGGTTGAGACCCTGGGCGGTGTCTTGCTTCCTAAAAACAAGATTGGTGTGAGTCACTTTATGGCAGAAGATCTCTGTTTGGTAGAAAGCTGGAGACAGCCATATCATAAGTGACAGGCGGTAAGTCTGATCTGCTCCCATAAGACCGGAAGCAAAAGGAAAAGAAAATATTTCTCCCGGCAGGTTCTGCTTCTCCAGGTCCAGGAAGCCTGGGGCCAGCTGTTAGGCCAGGGTCCCAGGCAGAGGATGTAAGGGAACTCAGGCAACCTTTCACAAGGCCCATAAGTGAAAATCCTTGGGTATACCACAAGTGCCCACTAAGCCCTTTTGATGAGCGCATGCCCAGACTCTTGAGGTAGGAGCCAGAGGGCACGCTTTATGGTTTCTGGACAGCATGTTGTACAGATCCTTGGAGGAAGGTATTAGGCACTCATGGTCACTTCAGGGATTCCTCACTGCTCCTCCTCCTGACCATTTCTCTGCCAAATCCACCGCAAAAGCGGGTGGGCTGCTACAATACTTACAGACACTTTAGACTCAGGGAGTCATTGTCCCAGTCCTATTCACAGGAAACATTGCAGGTTTTCTACCCAACCCTGTTTGTAGTTCGCAGGGGACAGAGGCTAGTGTCCAGTTGTAGATCGAAAGAGGTTAAACCTTGTTGGCCCTCTTGGAGATCTTTAAGATGGAGTCCATTACTTTTACTGTAAAAAAAAGAAAAAAAAGATGGAGTCCATTAAAACAGTACAAGCAGTCGGCTGAATGCTACTGCTGGATTGTCAGGATGCACATCCTCACATCCCCAATTTCCTTTTCTTTCCAAAATAAGTATGTTTGGTGATCGATTAGATGCATCTCCACTTTGAATGTTGGCAAGGGTCTCAGTGCCGTGTCAGCTCCACTCAGAGAACAGGATCTCTGGGTTTGTCACTACCTGGACGTCATTCTTCTTCTATCCAGGGGACTGGAACGATTGATGTCGCACCAAGAGGTCCTCATACATACCCTGCAGAGGTATGGCTGGGTTATCAACTTAAAAAAAAAAAAAAAATTTGGGGAAAGAGAAGCTGAATTTCTCCAACCCAACAGTTAGTGCAGATGGGGGTGCTCTGCTAGTTCCTCTGTTTTGCTTACATCAGAGAAAGCAGTGACAGTCAGGAAGAGAATTCTGAGGACAGCTACCTTCACTTGTTTGATGGCTTCTCAGTGCCTCAGTCTTCTGGGCTCAATGTCTTCATGCATACTGGTGATTCCATGGGCGCCTGCGCAAGTTTCAACTAGGATTCTTAGCACAAGGGAAGAAACAGGATCGAGCACAGTTGAGAAAAGTGTCACTCAGTATGAGTAGCGGTCCATGGTAATGGAAAGACCCTGAGGAAGTCACGGCCCTTTTGAACCATTACACTGGGTCATTGTTATAAATCATGTAGGCAAGATAGCCTGGGAGGCACACTGTGAGGGACTGTCAGTCAAGGCAAATGGACATTTCCAGCCAAGGAGGGTAGTCTTGAATGTGCTGGAAGTTCAAACAGCCTTTTTAGCACTTTAGCCTTGCTACACAGAATCAAGGGAAGACCAGTCTCCTTGCAGTTGAGCAACAGGGCAGCAGTTGCCTATATTCAGTTCCAGGGAGGAACTCTCCCTATCAGCAGTATGCTACTGAGAGAGGTGAAACCCATAACATCTGCGATGGAAGATCACTAGCAAATTCAGATAGCAGTTTACCTCCCAGCAGACTTTTGAACACATAGGCAGACCTACTATCATGCAAGCTTCCCAGAGCATAACGAGTGGGTCTACATCCCAGGTCTTCTCTGAGCTGGTCAATAGGTGGGGCCTACCACAGACAGACCTCTTCCCAAATGTGGGTATGTCTGGCCTTGTTTCCGCACCCCAAGGTGCAGGGGGCATACGCTCTTGTCTCTCCTTGGGGCTGCAATCTAGATTATATATTTTCCCCCCAACATCTCTTGTAATGAGATTCCTCTAGTGTCTGTCAAGGGAGTACATGGTTGTCATAGCCAATCCTCCATATTGGCCATAAGGCCCTCGGGTTTCCTTAGCCATTCACTTCAGAGGGTTCCTCTCTGTTCTCGCATACGGGGGACGTGGAACCCCACGCCTTTGTTCCGGTCTGTATGGGTGTAAACCCTTCTCCAGACAGACACCATCCGGGGTGGATAACTGGTCGAGTCTCTTCTGGACCCTACATCTGGGTGAGCAATACGAGACCCTTCGAACGTACTATCATCCAGACGGATACACAAGTTTTCAGACGACCCTCCATTTGACGATAGACTTAAACGATCACTAGAAGGTAGCGTCTACAATACCCAAAGTGGAGAGA
>BLSH010393843.1:226031-238481 GCA_018402905.1 Glandirana rugosa
GAAAACAGGGGGTCAGTAGGGCAGGGTACAGGGGTCAGCAGGACAGAGGAAAGGGGGGTCAGAGGGCAGGTTACAGGGATCAGCAGGACAGAAAACAGGGGGTCAGTATGGCAGGGTACAGGGGTCAGCAGAACAGAGGAAAGGGGGGTCAGTAGGGCAGGTAAAGGGGTCAGCAGGACAGACAACAGAGACTCAGTAGGGCGAAAGGCCGGGGGGTCAGTAGGGCAGGGTACAGGAGTCAGCAGGACAAAAGACAGGGAGTTAGTAGGGTAGCATACAAGGATCAGCAGGATAGAATGCAGCGGATCAGTAGGGCAGGGTACAGGGGTCAGCAGGACAGAAGACAGGGGGACAGTAGAGCAGGGTATAGGGGTCAACAGGACAGAGGACTGGGGGTCAGGGTACAGGGGTGAGCAGGACAAAGGAAAGGGGGTCAGTAGGGCAGGGGTCAGCAGGATGGAGGACCTGGAGTCAGTAGAGCAGGGTACAGGGGTCAGGATGGAGGACCTGGGGTCAGTAGAGCAGGGTACAGGGGTCAGCAGGATGGAGGACCTGGGGTCAGTAGAGCAGGTTACAGGGGTCAGGATGGAGGACCTGGGTTCAACAGAGCAGGGTACAGGGGTCAGCAGCACAGAGGAACAGGGGGTCAGTAGGACAGGGTATAGGGGTCAGCAGAGTGTAGGACCTGGGGTCAGTAGAGCAGGGTACAGGGGTCAGGACGGAGGATCTGGGGTCAGTAGAGCAGGGTACAGGGGTCAGGACGGGGGACCTGGGGTCAGTAGAGCAGGGTACAGGGGTCAGGATGGAGGACCTGGGGTCAGTAGAGCAGGGTACAGGGGTCAGCAGAACGGAGGACCTGGGGTCAGTAGGGCAGAGTATAGGGGGCCAAATACCCCCCATTTTTCTTCTTAACCAAAACCCCCCTAGTCTATCCCCCTTTACTCTTACACTCCCCAATGACTGCCCCCCTCCCCCATCACATGGGACCTCGATCCAGGTACCTTCAGGCTGACAGCAGCTCTATCTCTGCTCTTGAGTGCAGAGATCAGTGGGCAGAGCTTTCCGTCATGTCATGTGTCACTTACACAGACCTTTCAAATCACCGTTCTGGCAAATTGTCAGCTTGTCCCCAGCACAAAGAATAATGCTGGAAACATAAATAGACTGCTGGCAAGATGGGATTAAATGTTTTCCATATCTTACCCACTTCTTAGAATTTAAAAACAGTTAAGTCCCTTTTATAAAACATGTATTGTGGTATGGTTTGCTTTCAGTCTCTTCAAAAATGATAATCACTGAAACATTATGCTACAATACAAGGCACTTCTCTAAAGGATTTAGCCAAACAGGCAGACATTTATGTTTTAGTCATTCTATGAGCATCTGTAAACGTATACCACTTTGGAAAATTTTTAAAGAATGTTGCTTTGGAAGAATATTAAGCAGCTAAAGTTTGAGTCAGATTTCCAGTACTGAAGCTTGAAGGTATACAAGCTTTACTGCCGAATACAAAACCCATCTGCAAGCATTATTCATTTAGCATGAACTTTTTTGTTTTAGTGGTCCTAACACAAGTTATAATATTGCGACAATGTGCAAATAAGCCAACATGAAATGTCCGCATTATGATGAAAAATTTACAGCAATTAACTAAATATGGAAAAGCCACCTCTTTACGTTTGTTGCCAATGGGCTCAAGCATACAATGCCTAATGGTAAATCCAGTCCCTGGCTATAGATATGATACAGAATTATTTATTATGAGTCCCCACTCCAGAACCTCCATCTACACATACCACTGTTATTTTTAGCGGCTACAAATTGTATTAATTTGCAGCTACGCCTTCTAGATCAAACTGAAATGACCACACTGGAAATTCATCCCCATTCATACTCAGCTTTCACAGCAAACATATTCATATAGAAAATCCCTTTTTGCAATATAAAAAACACACTGGATCAGGGATATGCAATTAGCGGACCTCCAGCTGTTGCAAAACTACAAGTCCCATCATGCCTCTGCCTCTGGGTGTCATGCTTGTGGCTGTCAGAGTCTTGCTATGCCTCGTGAGTAGAGTTGATCGAACCTCTGGAAGTTCGGGTTCTGCTGGTTCGGCCGAACTTCGTGGGAGAAGCCATAGCAGTGTTCTAAAATCATCTTCAAACTGTGTGTGAAAAGTATAAATTAGCGGGAGAAGCCATAGCAGTGTTCTAAAATCATCTTCAAACTGTGTGTGAAAACTATAAATTAGCTGGGAGAAGCCATATCTCTGTTCTACAATCATCTTCAAACTATGTGTGAAAAGTATAAATTAGCCGGGAGAAGCCATATCACTGTTCTACAATCATCTTCAAACTGTGTGTAAAAAGTATAAATTAGCGGGAGAAGCCATAGCAGTGTTCTAAAATCATCTTCAAAGTGTATGGGAAAAGCCTATTGCAGGGGGATAGAGCCATATCACTGTTCTACAATCATCTTCAAATTGTGTGTGAAAAGCCTATTGCAGGCGCATGGAGCCATATTAGTGTTCTAAAATTTAGAACAATAATATGGCTCTCTATGCGGCTGGAAGAACAGTAATATGGCTCTATCCCCCTGCAATAGGCTTTTCCCATACACTTTGAAGATGATTGTAGAACACTGCTATGGCTTCTCCCGCTAATTTATACTTTTCAAACACAGTTTGAAGATGATTGTAGAACACTGCTCTGGCTTCTCCCGCTAATTTATACTTTTCACACACAGTTTGAAGATGATTGTAGAACACTGCTATGGCTTTTCCCGCTAATTTATACTTTTCACACACAGTTTGAAGATGATTGTAGAACAGTGATTATGGCTTCTCCCGGCTAATTTATAGTTTTCACACACAGTTTGAAGATGATTTTAGAACACTGCTATGGCTTCTCCCGCTAATTTATACTTTCACACACAGTTTGAAGATGACTTTAGAACACTGCTATGGCTTCTCCCGCTAATTTATACTTTTCTCACACAGTTTGAAGATGGTCCACATCCACCTCCATTTTTTATTTTTTTATGTGATTTTAGTTTAAAAATGCTTTTAAGCTATTTCCCTGTCCCCATTTCTTTGTAGGGCACTTGTCCGACTCTTACCCCCATTTGCCTTCCTTTTGCAGACCTCTAGGACTTACCAGGACTTTGTTACAGCAATTTTCAAAACTTTTATTAAATTACCAGAACCCCGGACCCGAACCCGGACTTTTTTGAAAAGTCCGGGTTCGGGTCCGGGTCCCGGACACCCAAAAGCTCGGTACGGACCCAAGCTTTACAGTTCCGGTTCGCTCAACTCTACTCATGAGACTTGTAGTTCTGCAACAGCTGGAGGTCCGCTAATTGCGTATCCCTGCACTGGATGCACTAATTCTTCACATTTTTTAAAAAGTCAACAAAAATGCACTGAAGGAGTTCATTAAAAAAAATAAAAGCCCCCCCCCCCACCACAGAGCTTTTTGTCCTAATTTGCAAGCTTGCACAGCATATATACATATAATGGCAGACATGTCTAACAAATTGATCCCATCCAGTGTTGCAATGTGGCCTTCATAGCTGGCGCTTCTATCTTCACCTAGTCTTCTACTTGGTTCAGAGTCTTTTGCCATATTGGCATGGCCAGGATGATGTAACTCCTGAATTTTTCCAAGCACAGAATCATGCCCGGCAACCTAGGCTACACACCAAGGTAAAAAGACCCTGAGAGGCAGGGAGAAGCATTTACAACAGGACAGACATATTGAGTCTCTTCTATCATAAAAAGCCCACCTATCATGTTTTTTTAAGGCATTTACCTCTGATTTAAAGTAAAACTTAAGCTGGATGTTTTATTTCCGTTTTAGAGTTGGGATGGGCTAACACATCTGTCAGGGTTTTATTGGTATCTATGATGACAGAAGGCAAAAGGAAATTCCAAAGTGTATGGTTACTGATTTGAAAAATGTTAATTCAATTCCTGCCTATGGGAATTAAGTTAATATGACGTCCAGGGAATTTTTGTTGACTGTGCCCATGCTCTTTACATACTAAAGAGCTTAGAGCAGGATATGGTTCCTACTGCAATATGTTATAACGTATTGTTTCCTGGTTCAGGACTCGTCAGGAACATGCAACACAGCCAAAGCACTTGATGATGGCTCAATATTTTATAGGCAAGAATGATAAAGTCTACACATACACTGAAAGAGCACTACCTCCTCCATCCAATTAGTCTGAGTCAGGACACCGGCTGGCAAACTCTAATATAAAAACCATAGAGGAAAAAGCCAATACATAGATATTGATCCTTAAATAACTTTGTCAGTTTATTGTTACATATTTCTATCGATGATGTCTCATCAGTTAAAATGTGTAAGTTGCGTTATCATGCCTGGATTGTAATTTTGTGTAAATAAACTTTTTTTAAGGATAAATATCTATGTGCTGTTTTTCCCCTATAGAATGGTGCAGTTCTGGAGTTCACCATTGGCTGTCTCCCAGTGGCAAACTGAGTTTAAATAACCGCCTGCTGAGGCTGGCTACTGGGAGACACCCATTGGTGGACACCAGAACTGCACCATTCCTGACTAAGAACTAAAGCGCCACCAGCAGGTGTTCTGTCTGTGCTGCATATTCCTGACAGGGCTGCCTAGCTACAACATAATGTGGAGGAGGATGCTGTATACAGGTGTTCTTTTTTATTTTTACAGATGTGCCTTACTGAAAGAGACACAGAGATAAAATAGACTTTTTTTGTTTTTTTGCCTTGGAAGAGAGGGACCTTGTCAGTTTTGACCACAGAACTCACATGTGCTTCCTACTGCATTCTTTCTATTGACCTTATTGTTTTTGCCCCCTCTGCAGTAGGACTGGTTAGGCAAACAATCTGCCTAGTTCAACTACTAGCGCAAAGACACCATGTTAATTCTAAAGTGGAATAACCCAAAGCAAACATTCAGAACTTGTGTAACTAAAGTCAGACCAGTACAGATTTTTTATTATTACTTCATTTTGAGCCTTAAATCAGAACTGAAGTTTTTTTTTTTTTTTTTCAGACAGCATTTTTATGACAGAAGAGATTCAATGGTGTTAAATTCCTAAAGGCAAAAGGGGAGTATACTTTGCAAGGGAATTATTTTCACTTTGCAAGGGAATTACCCCTTAGCTTAGTGAATATAAAGGTCTGATGACTTCCAACTTCTATCATCCAATCATAGGCAAACAAAAATGCTGGGATTTTTTTTGTTTGTTTTTTTACTGACTTGCATACATGCATAAGTTTGGATATTCTCTGCAAAGTGACTAGTCCATTTGCCTTTAATAAATCAACCCCTGTAATTCTCTACTGTCATAAATGTTCTTACCCGCCTGTAAGCATTTTTTTCTTTTCATAGTGTTCACTGAGCTGCACATATGCAGCTCGGTGTACAGTCTCGGTACATATGTCTTTCGGCAGTTTAGCAATCTCAGTCATTCAAGTTGGTTAACAACTCAGAACCGAAAAGATTATACAAAGATGGAAGCATAGACAATGGAGCAACAACTGAGATTGGGGCTACTGCACTAGGCGTATATGCTGAGCATGGTAAAAGCTCATTGGGACCCAACATTTTGTTAGCTGGTTTTGTTCAGTTTGAAGGTTTGGCACTACTGTAATTTATTGCATATATCTTGAGTAGATCTTTATGTTTTATAGATAAGAGTTCATTGCCTAGCTTATCTAGTTTGAATAAATAAAATCTTAACACTTAACTTAAAGTGGATGTAAAGCCGATTCATGAAATTTTAGCTGGGCACATATATCTGCAGTGTTTTCTTATCTCTCTTGCAAGCACTAAGTCACATGGCTTTATCCTGCTTTGCTCTTCTGTTATCAGCCTGATAACTTCTGACAAGTTCTCCGACACATGTAATAAAACCAGGCTACATTTTGTGTCGGGAGGTTGCTATAAATAGATTAACAGACAGCTTGCCATGTCACAGGACAGCTCTGAGAGTTTCTGCCTATGTGAAGGAGGGATGTGTGCCTTTTCTCCAATCAGCTGTCTTGGCTGTGTGCCCAGACTTCACAATCAGTGCTGAACAGGAAGAGAAAATCTCTCAACATGAACTGAACTTTTTAAACAGTATATAAAGCCGAAGACAGCAGATATAGATTGTTTCATCCCTGTGTATCATCTGAGGCTGTTCACTTCACTGGGTATATGTGAGGGTTTACATCCACTTTAACAATTGTAAATAAAATCTTCCCTCTGGACTACACAAAAAAGTGTAAATTTCTTTTGTTTTTTTCTATCATCTAACATTTATGTTTATGTGTTTTTTAACACACTGTCTGATTAGTATGCAAGACGAAAAAAACCCTGGGGTGGGACTTTTAAGGCACATCAAAAGAATAATTTGTATAATGTAATAAAAATGTATAACATTTTATTTGTAAACCACTAATAAAAATGTACATATAGCATGGAGTGCATATAAATGAATATACTGCAAATGCATATATACAGATACTACAACAATGCAAATGATATCATCCACCCGACCTGTTTCAGGTGCATTCCTTCATCAGGGGTCAAGGAGGCATCAAATGTAATTATTCCAGTACTGTACATACATACATTCCATCACATATTAAGGACACAGTCTCAAAGAGTCATCAGCGAACTCACCCATAATTGATCCATTCAGCTGCAATAAATAATTGAGTATAAACTCATGCCATGAAGAGTGCCAAAGTGGGTTAGCCCCTCATGTGGGGAATTGGAAGATACTGAAGCCAAACAGACAGAATACTTGGTAGGAGGCTCTCAACCTTTTGAATAAGCTAGAGTGTATCCAAGTGTGGTATACGGATATGCCCTTGTATATGGGGAGTCCACATATGTGGAGGACACTGCGTCCACTGCGTCCACTGCATCCACTGCGTCCACAGGGCCAATGTTGTAGTATCTGTATATATGCATTTCCAATATATTCATTTGCACACATTCCATGCTATATGTACATTTTAATTAGTGGTTTACAATTAAAATGTTACACTTTTTTGCTACATTATACAAATTATTCTTTTGAGGTGCCTTTAAAGTCCCACCCCAGGGGTTGTTTAGTCTTGCATTGACATTCGGGGATGTAGCACAGAGGGAGTTTCAATCACCATTAATCTTTACAACAGCTGTCTGACTAGTCTGACTAGTATGCCTAAACAAAATGGTTCTATAAATAAATAAAAGGCCATCAACATAGAGAGACCTGCAAAAAGCATCTTGTCAGGAGAAGTATTCTTGCAAATATCCTACTTCTGTGGTCATTAACCAGTTCCTGCCTGCAATATAGCAGAATGACATGTGCAAAGTGGTTACATTATCCTGACTGAACATCATATGATGTTCAGCAGGATAAGCCACGATCATATGCCCACAGGGGCACGCAGCGTGGCAATCGTTGGTGTGGTGTGTCAGTCTGGCACACCGCATCACCTATCTCGGTAAAGAGCCTGCGATGTAGGCTCTTTACAATGTGATCAGCTGTGTCCAACTACAGCTGATCACAGCGTAAACAGGAAAAGCCATTTATCGGCTTTTCCTCCACTGGCACTGACAGACGCAAGAAGAGGAGAGCCCACCCTTGCCCACCAGGGATGCCCACCAGAAATGCCGACCCAGGACCACCAGGCATGCCCACCATGACCACCAGGGTTGCCAATAAGAGCCCATTAGAGGTGCCAATCAGTGTCCATTAGAAGTGCCAATCAGTGCCTTTTAGAGGTGCCAAACAGTGCCCATCAGTAATGCCTGCCAGTGCCTCCTCATCAGTACTGCCTATCAGAGCCATCTATCAGTGCCCATCAGTTCCATCAGTGCCCATCAGTGCCCCCAATCAGTGCCCATCAGTGCCACCTATAAGTGCCCATTAGTGAGGTCTTTCAATGCCCATCAGTGTCGCCTATCAGTGCCCATCAATGTCACCTATGAGTGCTCATCAGTGCCGCCTACCAATGCCCATCAGTGCTGCATATCAGTGCCCATCAGTGCCGTCTATCAGTGCCAATCAGTGCTGCATATTAGTGCCTCGTCATCAGTGCACATCAGTGCCACCTCATCAGTGCACATCAGTGCCACCTCATCAGTGCCCATCAATGCCGCCTTATCAGTGCCCATCAGTACAGCCTCATCAGTGCCCATCAGTGAAGGAGAAAAATTACTTATTTACAACATTTTGTAATAGAAACAAAGAAAAACATTTTTCTGTCTTTTTTATTTGTTTAGCAAAAAATAAAAACCCCAGTGGTGATCAAATAGCACCAAAAGAAAGTTATATTTGTGTGAATAAAATTATAAAAATTGTGTTTGGGTACAGTGTTGATTGACCGCGCAATTGTCATTTAAAATGTGACAGCGCTGAAAGCTAACAATTGGCCTGGGCAGGAAGGGGGAAATGTATGCCCTGTATTGAAGTGATTAAGCATCCAAATCTTTTTTTTTATACTACATGTCTACAGGTTTGTTGCCAGGCAGCTTAGTTGTAGCCTTGAATAAGAATTTCAGTCCATTTCCTAATATGACCTGTTTACAGGAACAATATATTATTTTTGCTAAGAGATTTATTAATGGAAAGTATAACACAAATGAATGCAAAGTAGAAATCAGTTGAAAGGCCATCTGAATTTCTATTTTCAGCAATTTCCTCCTTGTGTGACACATTTTGATTACATCTAAATAAATCTAAAATGCAAAATTTGTGCTTTAATCAGATGTGCACACATTTATTTTGAATCCCATCATCAAATTATCTAAATCCATAATAACATTGATATAGAGCTGTTCATATCTATACATTTTCCACCTGAAAAAAAAGCATTACGCATATCTCTCAAGTGTCTCTCATTTGGAGGGTCTTCCCTCTTGTGGAATCAAATCCTTGTTCAGTTGTCCTTCCTTAAGCACAAATCTATATTTAAAAATGCTATATAACTACCATAAACCAATAATGTGTATTAATTCTTTGTATTCTTTGTCCATGTATTTAGGATAGGGGGGCAGAAAGTCGAAGAGGTATGTTGTCTACATACAGTACTTTATGCTAAAAGGTATCCTTCTTTCTATTAAAGTTATTAAGTCGGGTTTACATATAGAAAGACAATCTCTTTCTAAAGAATCTGACTACTTCATAGCAATGCTTTGAACCAGCTTAAAAGAAAAATAACACCTGCCACAATTTTGTATGCAGTAAAGCATGTTTAGGTGCTTTGTTCATGATTTTACCTTCTCTAATTTGTATAACAAATTCTAAAGAAAATGTTATTTGTGTTCTTAAAAATGAGTGTAAGGCCTGGGTCACACCAGGTGCAGTCAAGTGCATTTGTAATCTGCAACAAAAAGCATGCATATTGTTTTCAATACATTACAATGGCTCTAGTTCACACTAGTGCAGTCAGTTCCAGCGCAGTCAGCAAAAATAGAGCCTGCTGCATTTTTTCCATATGAAATACATCTGGAAGGCAGCAAAACACATGTACAAGCACTGGAACTAGTGTAAATGCACCAAAGACGCACCAGAATGCACATTGTCCTGAATTAGATAAAGATTTTTCAAGTATCAAAATAAAAAAGATGGCAAAAATGCACGCTAACGCATTGAAAATACATAAAAAATGCATGTGAACACCTATGCAAAAATGTATCTGGAACACAGAAATTGTGGTGTGAACAAGACCTAAATGTGCATCAGTGCATGATAAAACACAAGCAGTAATGTGCATTATCATATGTCTGAAGTATGACTTTTGGCCTGCATTCACATCAAAGCACAGTGTAAGCAGTGCTTCCGGTTCTTTTAAAGCATTTTGTCATGTGTATTACAGGTCTTTTACAGGCAAGAGGAAGAAAGCAGGTCTATGGAAGGGGAGGGATTCTTCAGGCGTAAAAACAGCTGTTAATTTTGATGTCAAATTTCGATTTCGTTTTAGTCTTAGTTTTAGTCAAACCATAGAAGAGGAACTTCTCCATTGGATTTGTGTCTCTCTGGATGTGACGTGGTGAGTATTTCCCCTCCAAGCAAGTTAGCAGTTCTTAGCTGTGTAGTGTAAAATAAGAGCCTCCCCAGACAGTCCAGTTCTCTACCCTTTGCACACACTCACACATATTTGCTTCCCCATCCCCACTTGCAGGTCACCTTAACATTCCCAAAGTATAATGCACCCTGCTCTGTGCACTCTCTCACTCCACATACTTCACACCCCCACTTGCAGCCTGGCATTACAGCCAATAGATTTTACAGTTTTTTTTTTTCATATTTTAAACTCGCATTTCTGTTTGTCAAAGAGCAATACTTGTGTTTGTTTATGAAATGTGGTTTTATTTATAAAGACATTATATATCACAATGGCTAAATCTGTGTCTGTAGTGCATGTTCAAACCTTAATGCCATAAATAATAATAGGATTTTTTGACCATAAAATCCTTTTCTCATTCTTTCATTGATGGACGCAGCCTCTTAATCTTGACATACACCTTTTACCAGGAGTAGACTAGGCAGAACATAGTTCAGACAAAAAGCAAGCTAGCCCCTCCCAGGGGACAGTTCTCACTCTCCATAACCCCCTCCGCCCTGCTAGCACTTCAGTTCATAACAAGCAGTACAAACTCAGAACACAGAGGGGTGGGTGCTGCGTCCGTCAATGAACTCAGAGAAAAGGATTTTTCTCTTTCGTTCATTGACGGATGCAGCCTCTTAATCTTGACATGTGGGGACGTTCCAAAGCAGTGTCAAACAAAAGAGGGGTGGGTAACACAATAACAACTGTACCCAACAGAAACTCTCCGGGAGGCGCCAGACGCGCCTACACTGCCGCCTACAAAACCTTGCGGCCAAAAGCAGTATCCGCAGATGCTGACACATCAACTTTGTAAAACTTAGCAAAGGTGTGCACAGAGGTCAAAGTGGCAGCCTTGCACACCTGAGACACCGACGCTTGGTGACGGAAAGCCCAGGAAGCACTAATCGCCCCGGTGGAATGAGCCATGACCGGAAAAGGGGGTTCTTGACCCCGAACTTCATACACACGGGGCACAGTCTGTCTGATCCAATGCACTTCTATCCTACACAACAGGCGCAGAAGAAGCTTGAGAGGAGGGAAGGCGTCAATGAGCCGGTACCGAGACCATGGAGCCACAAGGGCATCCACGGCGTCCGCCAACAGATCCCATTTCATTAGGAGCTCATTAGTGGAATTTATATGAGCTTCACTATATATATAAAAGAGCTATGTATAAGATGTTACAATGGCATATTAAAACTCCAACAAAGTTGTACACTTCTACAGACTTCCTATGCTACCTGAGTATGGCCGAGTGTGGCAAGGGCCAAAAGAGACCCCAGAGGGAAAAAGGACAAATGAACACCAGGAGATAGAAGTTGAAAGGCCAACAACAGCGTTCTCATGCACCGCTGCCGCAGTTGACGGCATTTGGTTTATACAAGCTATCAGCCTACTGCTCTATTGCAGTGTCTTTTGGAATACTTGATAGCTGGAACTCCAATATCTTTTTTATGAAAGACACTATTTGAAATGGGATCATGATGGAAATGTGTGCTTTCTGTTTTCCTGTATTATACCGTCACTGCCAAGCGAGGATTGTTCCCTTTAGTGGAAGCCAAGTTGAGGTCTATATTTATGCGTTCCTGGCTATTATAATTTATGGCCCAATTGTTCTGGTAAGAGACACATGGTAGCTACTACTTCTTGGTGGTTTATTTCTCTTTCTATATACTGTACCAATGATACTCACTGGAGGATCACACACTGTGGAGACTTTGGGTTGGGGCTTTTATTTTTTTTTATATCAATAACCAATTTTATTCAAGAGTATAAAATAGGTATGACATCACAAGGTATATACATTTCCCGTTTCCATATAGCAAAGAATTTTCATTAATGGACTATAATTGTTTTTGATTTATAAAAACATGAATTTTGGCACATTAATTTACATATGCACTTTAATTTGTATTTCTGCACCTTTGTGGATATGTATGTATCATTTGTAGAGTTGATCAAACCTCTGGAAGTCCGGGTTTGGGTCCAGACTTGACCCGAACTTTGACCCGGACCCCGAACCCCATTGAAATCAATGGGGACCCAAACTTTTAGGCACAAAAATGGCTGTAACAAAGCCCTGGAAAGTCCTAGAGGTCTGCAAAAGGAAGGAAAATGGAGGTAAGGGTTGGACAAGTGCCCTACAAAGAAATGGGGATAGGGAAATAACTTAAAATAATTTTTAAGCTATTTCAAGCCCAGTTCAGACCTGGGTTTGGGCCTGAAGGTCTCCAAACTAGTTGAGATGTTTACTATGTATGTATAGGTGTTTCCACGTCTTTATGTTTAATTTCACGTATACATTTAATTACACGGTTTTAAGTACAAAAATATTTAGTTTTTGTTAATATCAGGTAAT
>BLSH010393843.1:238877-250991 GCA_018402905.1 Glandirana rugosa
ACACGTTGTTTTCGAAACACCCGACCGGTGTATCGGGATTGATTTTAAAAGGAGAGTGAGCACCTGCAATAGACTTTTCCCACACACTTTGGAGTCCGGGTTCGCTCAATTCTAATCATTTGCACTTTACAACCTAAAAAGTTGGTTGTTTACATTTCCACCTTCGATGTTTCATATTGCACTTTTTGCACTTTATAATTGTCATTTTTGATAATTCATATATACTGATACTTTTATAGCACTGCTTTGTTACTTATAAGTTAAAGCATAGATTGCCAGACCTTCAAAGTTGCTGTGACTGTACCTAGAATAGATTGAAGTGGGTACTTCCCATGGAGCAGAGCACCTACTTGCAATACTTGAAGGGCTGCTGTTTTAATCTGAATCCAAGAAAGAGAGTGGAGGAGACCCACCAATGCTTTGATTGTTCCAGTAAGATGGCTTGGGATGAGAGCAGAGCAAAGAGTTGCAAATTAGTAGACACTGTTTTTCTCAAATGAAGAAGTTCAAAAAAGCTTGGAGCTTGTGAAGATCTCCAGGCAGAATAGGTATTGGAAGAGTTTGAAAGAAATATAACATGTGTAGTGAGAGGAAAATTTTAGTTAGGGCTATGTGGCCAGCCCACAAAGCTTTTGTTGCACATAGATTGCGACATATATTTCTAAGTTTTTCTAATAGGATGTTGAAGTTGATAAGGAAAATGTTGGAGGATGGCGTTACAGTACAAATTGATTTCCTAGATAAGATAAGGAAGCAGCCAGGGCCCAAGAAAAGAGGGAAGATGCAGTGATAGAGTGTTTATTTTGAGAATCTATGCATATGTCGAGCATGCACGACTTAGAAAAATTGGTCCTGTTAAGTGAGACATCACTAGAAATTTCAAGTTTGTTTTTCAATATTGGGAGAGAGTCAAGTGGGTTGCATAAGCATAAAAGGACATCATCTGCATAGAGACATGTTCCTGTGTCCCAGTTGTTACACCTGAGGCATGGGGGTTAAAATGTATAGATTTTAATAATGGTTCTATTACTAGGGCAAACATGAGAAGGATAAGGGGGTATCCCTGCCTAGCTCTATTAGAAATACAAAAGGGTTTCAAGAGGATATCTAAGATCCATTCTCTGGCACGTATATAGACCTAATATGGTCAAAAAGGATGTTTTCTGATAGACCAAATTTAAGAAGTACTCCCTTCAGATATAGCCAGTGTACCACATTGAATGACTTCTCTTCATCCAAGGACAGGAGCAAAGAATGCATTAGATGATGTTCTGCCCATTGAATAAGATCTACATTGTAGAATAAGTGGTGTGTTCCCCTGCGCTACCACTAGTAAATTAATATGAATGTGCCAAACAGAGATGGGTCTAAACAATGTGTGAATAGGTAATGTGAATATGCTGCAGTATGGATCTGTGTTCACAGTTACACATATAAAGCATAAAATAAATAAAAAAAATTTAATTTAATTAATTAATATTTAAGGAGTTATGAACTCTTTCATATGCATATGAACTATTGAAATATTAGAGCACTGATCACTTTCATGAATTTTTTGTACTTTCACTATCCATTTATTTGTACTTACACTTGGTACTAATTGGTAGAATATTGAGCAGTATTTTTTTATTTATTTTAAGATCTACATAGTGTCTTGTGCCATTTGATGCCTGTCAGGGAGAAAACCTACTCGGTCTATATTGACCAGTTGTGGAATATATTTGACTAGGCAAGTCACAAATTATTTAACATACATTATAATATCAGTATCAAAGTGTTTTCTCTAAATGTCATTATTTAAGAGGTATATGGGCCTATAATTGGTAGGACGATCAGAAGGTTTGCCTGTTTTGGAGATTGTGTCTATAAGGGCTTCCAATGATTCCTTGGATATC
Organism: Glandirana rugosa; assembly: GCA_018402905.1. Lineage (NCBI taxonomy): Eukaryota > Metazoa > Chordata > Amphibia > Anura > Ranidae > Glandirana > Glandirana rugosa. The sequence continues at coordinate 240,773 of BLSH010393843.1, forward strand.
TGGCCAGTGCTTACAAAGTGATTAAAGTTATGGTAAAGGTGAGGCAGCAGTAGGGGGGGGAGGTGATTTATAATATTCATCATAGTATCCATCTGGGCCAGGGGCCTTATGTAAGGGCAGAGTTGCAATAACCTTTGCAATTTCAGCATCAGTGAGTTCTGAGACAAGGCCTTTGAGCTAATTTGGTGTCACAGTTGGGAGACATACAGTCGGGGGAAACTGCTGAATGGTATCTACAGTACTGCACAGTAGAGTACTCAAGTGTGGAACTATTAGGAATATCAAGTAAAACTCACTATATTGATTAGCAAGTTCTCATGGGTTGATCAATTTGTTCCCTTTTGAAATTGTGAGAAAATACGTTTTAGATTGCGTAATTTTCCATTTGTATTGGTTGGTTAAGAAGGCATCAGGCTTGATGCCTTCAGTGTACCAAGTGGTATAGAGCCTTCTTCTAATATATAAATCATAAGACTTTTGAAAGTGTATGCTCAGCTGAGAACGGAATGCATTCGTTTATTACTCTGTTCTAGTGTGCGAATTTGGTTGAGAATGTAGGAAGCTCTGCGTCTTCTCTTCTCATGGATACAAAGTTTAATCAGTAGGCCCCTAAGGTATGATTTGTGTGGATTCTAAAGAACAGCAGGATTAGAAACTGAGCCAGCATTGATCTAAAAAAAAATGCCCAATACTGATTTGATCTGTTCCTGATATGTTGGGGGGGGTTGGCAGCGACACGTTAAGAAGCCATAAAGCGTGGGGCTTATTTTCAGTGAGAGACTTCAGTTTAACAAATGTCGGTGTGGTCTGACCAAGTAATGAGCCCAATTTGGGCAGACTCATTATATTGCAGTGTGAGTTTACTAGTCAGGAAAAGATCAATTGTTGAATAAGATTTCTGAGTATGGGAATAAAAAGTGTAGTCTCTCTCATTACCATGCAGGCAATGCCAAGAAGCATAGAGGTCTTCAAAGCTGATAAAGGAGGGCAAAGCAGTGGAGCATTTTAAAGGATTTATTTGAGGTGTTAAGAGTGTGGTCAAAAGGCCATTAAAGCGTAACTCCATTTTTGCTAAGAACAAAACATTCCCCTCTGGGTGATCTATGTACATTGCAAGGATTATAACAACTTTTGTTGCAGATTCCTACCTTTTGTTATTCTGAAGAAATCCCTCTATGTTCCTCTGTGTCTCTGTACTGAGTGGGTCTAATGGGAGTGGTTTCATAATTACCAATCAGGTGTGCAGCCGATCCCTTTAGACGTGTTCCTATTGAAAGTATCTTTCCAAAAATTACATTTTTGTTGCAGGGGATGCCTGAAATCTGACTTGTATCTTAAGCAGACTTCTGGGAAAATCGGTGAGCCAATCACACAATCAGGAAATTACGTTTCTGGGGAGTGGTTAATACACATTCTGTATACAGAACAACTCCAGGTAGCCGTATTTCACAGCATTTTCAGAAAATTACAGTGGCTGCAGATTGAAAATGAAAGGTCATTTATACATTCAATTACAATATGACTTGTGTCGCAATTATATGCACTATATTATTTTTTCTTTATTTGCTATTTCCCCCCCCCCACGAAAGTAGAGTTAACCTTTAAAATTGCCACATAAGATTAAGCGATCTAATGGATAATGCTGTAGCTTACCCACAGGGCCAGATTAACATAGGGGCTATTGGAGCTGCAGCTCCAGGCCCCTATCTCAAGATAGGCCCATACCAGTGAGTCATTAATGCTGTTTAGCTCTGTGTGTGTACACCATTGTTATTTAAATCGCGGACGGCAGGCACTATTGTTATGTAAATTAAGGGCGACCAGCAGGTGCTATTGTTATGTAAATTCCGGGCAGTCGGCATGCGCTATTGTTATGTAAATCACAAGCGGCAGCTGAGGTCCACACAGTAGTGTAGTGTAGCACAACATAGAGGCTAACTCTTGTTCCTTCCCCACAGCTTTCACAAAATACCCATTTACTCCAAACTCCCGTCCTACAGTGACAGTCTCACTTGATGGGCACTCATGCTACTCTTTTGCTGGTGGAGGGAGATGAGGAAGAATCCACACCCTCTGATTGGGCAAGGGTACCATCTGTCAATTACACTAGCTCCACCCCCTGTATCTCAGCAGTGCATGTAGGGGAGAATGGCCAACACAAGCAAAGCAGCGCCCAATCTACTTCTCATATAATCAACAGATCTATCTGTTCTATGAACAAGAGCATTCTACAGTACATGATGGTGAGCCATAAATGCTGGTTGTTACTTTCCCACACTAAAAAGTAAATAATGTGTTTTGTGCAAACATCTTCTAGCTGAAAAGGTGACAGCAGCAAGAATGATCACCATAGTAAGGGTATAAGAAAAAAAAATCATGACATCTGAACATCTTCCAGCAAATTTTAGGTGCATTCCTTCCTTATTATTTTAGCAAGCTTTGTACATAATATTTTTTACCTTTAGGAAGAAGGATGCAGACTCACCATAAGTACAGAGGGAAAACAATTACTCTGTGGGGTTTATTTACTATAGTTCTCAGGCGCACATTTGCGGTACTGATCGCTATTTAGCGCCAAAAATGGCAAATGGCACTAAATAGCGCTAAAATGGTATTCAATATAGTGCCCAGGCAACAGATAGCACCCAAATCCTTACTCGAGTTAAGACCTGGAGATGTGCACATGGAAATCATGTTTAGAGAATGATATAATCACCTAAATTGTACTAAAATTTGTGAGATATTGTTTAAAGATAATCTGCTTTTAACCACTTCAGCCCCGGAAGGATTTCCAGCTTTAGGACCGGAGCCCTTTTTGCGATTCGGCACTGCGTCGCTTTAACTGAAAATTGCGCGGTCCTGCGACGTTGTACCCAAACGAAATTTGCGTCCTTTTTTTCCCACAAACAGAGCTTTCTTTTGGTGGTATTTGATCACCTCTGCGTCATTTCTGATCGCCGCTATAAACAAAAGAAGAGCGACAATTTTGCAAAAAAAAACACATTTCTTACTTTTTGCTAGAATACAAATAAAAAAAAAAATATATAAAAAAACATTTTTTCACCGTTTTTGGCCGATTTATATTCTTCCTCATATTTGCGATAAAAAAAATTGCAATCGGCGGTTATTGATTGGTTTGCGCAAAAGTGGTCGCGTTTACGGATGATGAGAATTAATTTTTGGGGTTTTTTTTTATTTTTTTACTAGTAATGGCGGCGATCTGCGATTTTTAGCGGTACTGCGATATTTCAGCGGACATGTCGGACTATTTTGACACTTTTTTGGGACCATTGGCATTTATACAGCGATCAGTGCTATAAAAATGCACTGATTACTGTGTAAATGTCATTGGCAGTGAAGGGGTTAACCTGCAGGGGGCGCTCTAAGGGTTAACTATGTTCCCTGGGCGTGTTCTAACTGTAGGGGGACTGCACTATCTGGGGAAGGGAAGTGGTCACAGCCTTCGTATACAGGAAGGCTGTGATCACAGCCCTTCCCCCTTCACACAGAGCAGAGGTCCGTGTTTACATACACGGACCTCCGTTCCTCCGCTCGGGGGGGCCATCGCGGGTAGCCGACGGCAATCGAAGCTGCCGCACCCGCTCCCTGGCCCTCCCAGAACACAGTGAGCGCGCAGGCGCGCCTCCGGCGGCGCACGCGCGCTCACTAAGCTCGATCCCGCAGCCGCCATCGTATGACGGCGTTTTGCGGGAATGAACCACTTTGCCGCCGTCAGATGCCGATCGGCGGTCGGCAAGTGGTTAAACTGTGTGAAAAAGTGATTTCTACACTGAAAAGTCTGAGAAGAGATAAATTCCCCGTCTCTACTCCTAGGTGCAGAGCACAGCTGAGCACAACTGAGCATGCTCAGACCTGAAACTGCTCTAAAATTTTCTTCCATGGAGTAGTTACAGAGCACTATAGTAAACACCAAAATGAGAGCTATGAGAGTTGGAGCAATGCAGCCCAATGCGATCTTCAGCCATTCATTCTAATACAATTGTAACTTTCCCAAAGAAATCCTCTTCACGTTGAGATGAAATGTATCTTTCTCTCAAAGAAATTGTCATTGCAACAATGTTGCAATTTTGATAATCTATTTGGTTTTTTAAGAATGGTTGTTTTGGTAAAATATTTATTCTTTGTCACTTTCACTTGTTGATATCTGTCTCACAAAAATATTTCCCCAAACTCACAGGTGTGTTTACAAACCAAAAACAGTACCATTGCTTATGAAAATCTAAAATTAGTAAAATTTGATTTATTTTTTATTCTTTCCAAATGATCTTTAAGAGGAAGTAAACCCTGATGGGTTTTACTTCCTCTTTGTTACCCTGCAATTTAAAAGCATAATAGGCTAGTATGCATTGCATACTAGTTTATTATGTGTCATTTACTTGCATTGGAAGCTCGCAATGTTCCTGCTCCAGGCCACATCCATCTTCGCCCCTCTTCCTTCCGGGGCCGCAATCTCCAGCTCTGTGACAGGCTGGAGCCGCGTGACTTCATTCCTGTGCATGAGATCGCTGCACAATCTTAGTCAAGAAACTGCACAGAGGCCGTTTCCTCCCTGCGCATGTGCCGATGATGTGGGCACATGCAAGTACTCTGTATATCTCCTAAACCGTGCAAGTTTAGGAGATATGCAGGGAATCTACAGGTAAGCCTTATTATAGGCTTACCTGTAGGTTAAAGTGGTTGTCCAAAGTTGACAACCACTTTAATTTGAGCCCAAAAAATGTGATATGTGTACCAACATCAGAAAACAAAATGTCATTCCCATAAATCTAAGGATAACATTACTATTCTACACTCACACAGCAAGAAACACCAAATATCACAGAATAAATGAAGAAGAGAAACTCCTGACTAATTTAATTCCTATATATTCCAAGAAATGCAGTATCTATGTATTTATGTGTAGGAGGACTCCACATGCAGCAGCCCTGTGGCTCACAAGGTAGAAATTCTGCCTACCATTGCTGACTTCCTGAGTTTGAATCCCCAGCATGTCACTTCATGTAGAGATGTTGCTTGTCCTCTCTTTGTTGTTAAACATAACTGCTGACTCGGGGCCTTACCTAAATTATGTCTAAATGTAATATTTATGTGTAGAAGGGTTCCACCACTATTGCAAATCTTGGCAGATACACTAGCTAGGCAAAAGTATTGGGACACCTGCCTTTACACGCACATGAACTTTAATGGCATCCCAGTCTTAGTCCGTAGGGTTCAATATTGAGTTGCCTCATCCTTTTCAGCTATAACACGCTCATAAACCTTGTCCACAAGGTTTATGAGCGTGTCTATGGGAATGTTTGACTATTCTTCCAGAAGCACATTTGTGAAGTCAGGCACTGATGTGGATGAGAAGGCCTGGCTCGCAGTCTCCGCACTAATTCAGCCAAAAGGTGTTCTATTGGGTTGAGGTCAGTTAAGTTCCTCCACCCCAAACTCGTTCATCCATGTCTTTATGGACCTTGCTTTGTGCACTGGTGTGCAGTCATGTTGGAACAGGAAGGGGCCATCCCCAAACTGTTCCCACAGTGTTGGGAGCATAAAAAAGTTCACCAAAATTCTCAACACCAGGCCCATGATGCTCTTAATTTGGCCCTGCTTACCCATAAGGAATTTATAGATTGTTTTCTGGTGTGAATTAGATGCATAAATATTTGCTATAACAAAGGGATAAATAATTAAGAAAGCTGACAGGATAATGTAGTGACCCTGATCATCTGTTTTTAAATGGTGAATCTGGAGGGATATAGAATTATGGACTGCTATCATTACTCACCTTCTTAAAGTCATTTGAAAAGAAACTGGGGGAAAAATTCCATGGTGGCATGTAGGTGCTCTATTTCTAGCAAAGTGTGTTTCTTGTCAACAAAGGCTGTTAGCTTTTTAAATGTGTGAGCATCCTTCCAAAGTAGTGCTCTTTTGTATGGAAGGTTAAGCCCCTTGGCGTTTAACATAGTGATTGTGATAGCCATTGGGCAAAGGAAAAGAGGTGATAACCTGGATGGGGAAATTGACCCTACCTTTTACTACAGCCTGAGGTAGGGAGTTTACATCAACCATTACAGCGCACGCAATAGTCCCACAAACAGAAGGTATGAAAGATACAAGGTAGAGTATTTTAGTAACATAAAAAAAACAAGTGTAACAGTGAGTGTGCCTAGCACAAAAAACATCTGGGGTGTGGACCTGTAAAAAAAAAACAACACTGCAAGGGACTAAATGTATCACAAAAGTCAATAAACCGCCCACCTCAGCAGGAGAGCAAAACTGCAAGAGTCATAAAGAAGCAGAAACAGAAAGTACCAGGGAACCTATGGAATGAAGTGTCTCCTATGGTGTTCCAGGAGTTTGGAACATTGGATGGTGTTTAGGCTTGTCTAGCAGGAATTGGTGAGTAGGACGTGACAAGGTCCCTGCTATGGAGCTCTTTGATTCATTTTTTAGGTGCCAGAATCGGAACAGTCTGGGTTTGCTAGGTTGACAAAATTTTAATAGGGTAACCCCACCTGTAAGGAATATTGTGTTGCCAGAGTACTCTGGTGACAGGAGAAAACGGTGGCAGCTGAGATGTCAGCAAAGATGGGGACTTGAATATAAGGATCAAGGAAGAGTTTAAGAAAAAGTTGCTGCAGATATAGGATTATCTTGTTAGATTTTATTGTTTCCAGAATGCCTCTGAAATGAATGTTGTTCCTTCTGGAAAAGTCTTCCAAATAGTCAATTTTGTTTTAAAGATCAAGTAACTCCTCTGTATGGGCCTTGTGTGCATCTGCTATCTCATTGTATGCAGCGGAGAAGTCCCCCATCTAACTGCAAAAGTCAATCTTTGCAACCACAAATGAAATACAAGAATAGAAAACAAATAAACTATACAAGTTTAAACTATACAAGAAAAAAATCTTTTGAGTTGCTGCTGTCACTGAAAACAATACACACCCTTTTAGAGTCCAATTATACCTTAAATAGTGCAGTGCAACCACAAATTAACCCCAAAATTATGAACAATATTTTTTGAACAACAATGTTAAAGTCCAGCGTCCCAATCTGGAGTACCCACTTCTGTGACAGAAAGTGCACAGTAATATTCTGTTATCTTCAATGACACCTACTTAATACACCCGCACTCTCCACCATATGCAAAACACAATCTAATCCCCTCCTTTGAATGACCCCTAAATGTTATGAGTTCACAACCAGCATGATAAACTTGATGCCAATTTCAGATGCCTGTCCCCTTTAAATCTGCCTCCATATATTGTTCCTTATGTGTCTCCTCAAATAGGTAAACATCCAAGCCACATAAAAAGGAAGAAACTAATAGTGTTCAATACAGTTTTTTTTTACTAAAATACCAATAAAAGCTCAACATACACTCACAAGAAACACCAGCACATACATTTTGCTAAACAACCTTATCTCCTTCTCTGTACTGGTTTCCACAGCCAGCAATCCCAATCACATGGCAAACTCACAGCGTGATGGCAGCTTCGGTTCCAAGCTTTGTCCCCTGTATGTGTTATGCCCAAGGATTAGACTCATCAGCAATAAGCCATTTATGTCCATACTCTATCCTTTTTAAACGCAGTTTGGAGATGTTCCATAGCTTGTAAAAACACTTCAACCCATATGACACGTCCTTCATTATCTTTGGAAATATTTAAAAGAGAAGTATGGAAAAAACAAACTTTTACACTCACCTAGGTGTACCCCAAAAAATCTTTGGCCACACTTCTTTTTATGTTTTTTTTTTTTTATTGTTTTGTATATAATATAATCCAGACATTTTACAAATATTTTATATGCTGCTCCAGGCAAGATCAGGGTCCGCACTCCTCAATCACATCTCAGGTGCTACCTCTGCTTGTCTCCACCAAAGGAATTGCTTGTATCAGCAACAGGAATGCTTTTCTGACACAGTGCTTTATTACTAGAACTAGTGTCCCCATTGGAAGATTTGCCATATTCTTTTTCTGGTGACAACCCAGAATTTGGGGTTTTCTTTCACTATCACTCTTGGTGATAACAGTATACAGTGCAAATACAGAGGATGAATCTCGTCAGCGGGGATACAGACAGGAAAAAAAACCCAACCAGTGTTCTGATCCCTCTCCACTATATCCAAAATGAAAAAAAAAAAGTTTTGCATTTAGCTATACTTAAAGTTAAAGAACAGCAGATTTATTACTGTTTATGCAGCTGGCTGCATTTCAGTAATACATCATGAGGCTCTAAAAGAAGTCATATAATTTAGTAAATTTACTTTTTAAAACTGTGATTCTTGCTTGCTTCTCTTTTGGAACTGAAGTTCTAAAATCTAAACCTGCAAAGCTGCACACCAACATTCACAATCAAAGTGGTTTGCAAAAAAAGAGTTGTATATATGATAATAGATGTTATCCCTAACTAAATGACATTTGTCTGCTGTGTATCACAAATAATCTTTTTTTTTTTTTTTTTAATGAAATACCTTTTTCTCCCTTTTGTGTTACCTTATTTTCTTTCTTTGATGCATCTCAGCGCTACCAATTCCCATTAGCCTCTTTACAGCCATTTCTACCCGCATAATGTGAGTTAAAACTGCTACACGTAGTCTCCATTGGAAGCCCATGTGGCAGAATGACAATAAAGGAGCACAATTGGAAGACAAGGACAGGGTGCTGTCAATGTAAATGACTTTGAAATTACATTAAAGTGGAAAAAAATTAAGTTCTGCTACCCCCCCCCCCCCCCACACACACACACCATATTTGGTGTCTTTGTTTCAGGAAAGTTGGTACCTAGTTTTGACAGGTCCCACTTCCGCTCTGCCCAAGTGATCGAAGCAGAAGCTTGTCTCCCTCCATGTCCACAACCTCCTGAAAAACATTACGACATTACGGGTCCCAGGAGGCTGCAGGATCATTCACAAGGGGTCACAGCCAGCTTCCCACAGTTCACACAGAGGTGCTAGGGACCTAAAGACCGGGAAAAGAATCGGCTCGGGTGAGGACACCCTTGGACAAGTAAGTTTCTATTTATTAAAAGTCAGCAGCTACTTTTTTGTAGCTGCTGACTTCTATTTTATGAATCTAGACTGAAGTTCTTCTTTAACATGTCAAACCTTTATGTTATTGGGTTTGCATATGCTTCAATTGTTTACTGTCCTTGTGCACTTTCATTAATGTTTTTCTCTTGTCTTTAGACCCTTCTTAAGACCAAGTATTTCGGATATGAAAGTGCCGTTTTGTTGCCTTGCTGGAAAGTCCCCAGCAAAGATATAAACACATTTAGCCAAATTAATATAGTCCAACTATTGCAAGAGAAAGGGGTACAATATTTACCTAGAATAAATAATTTCCCTATGACATGTTAAAATAATGTTTTGTCAGTTTCACGCTGAATTCCCTAAGATGACATACTGTTTAATAAAGTTCTGGTAAGTTCATAAATACAGGCGCACAGTATCATTGTTTCCTCATTTGGGAATCAGCTGTAGACGTTAAAGTCAGAACAACGACAACTCTAACAACAAAACAGGCACAACCTGTTATTTTATCTCTCTTCTGGGGGACACTAGAGAAAAATCTTTGGGATGTGAAATGAAATTTGCAGATTACGAATAATGTGGTGCTACTTATATGACAATGTTTACAAGACACCCAATATGAACTTTTACGTAGAACTGAAAAATCCAAATCCCAATTGGAATATAAAAGTACATAAAATGCATGAAAAAAAATCTCTATTATAACTGATAATATAAACACTGGTCCCTGAAATTTTACCCTAGCTACAAGTCCTGCTGTACACTACTCCATTCGTGAATTTTACTCATATGTAAAACTTTACCGTGTATGTTATTAAGTCTAGGGATAAAGTAAAACTATGAAGTCTAGCTATAAAACTAAACTACTTGGTTTAATGACACAGGACAAAATACAAACATCGATCCCATTTTAAAGTCCCTGGTCACAAATATAATAGTCAATATTATCTCTAAAAAAAAGTACGTAAAATACATGAAAATATAAGGTTAACCCTAAACCTAAAAAGTCAAGATGCATTTTCAAGTATAACCCACAGAACATTTGTAACAGTATATTCATCGTGGTGTAATAAGCATTAGACGTTTAAAGTAAAGTGTAGGGTTTCTAAAAAGAGATCACAGGGGGTCTTCTCTCTATTTTATTGTCCAACACGGACAAAACAACAATCTCAACAG
>BLSH010393843.1:262904-275116 GCA_018402905.1 Glandirana rugosa
CTCTGAACCCACATAACTAGCTCCTGGACAAATCGCCTCATCTCTCTAACCCAACCCAATCATTCATCCTATTAATACAACAGTCGCTTTTCCGACTAAAAGACAAGACATACCAATATTCCATACGGTCTATAAGAACCCAGACAAGAATAAACCCTACGATTTCCGAGATAATCATCACGTTTATAATTCCCCCTCTCCCACTGGGGATTCTTGCATGAAACTTTACAAAAATTTGGTTTTACGGGTTGGATAAACCAAGCCATTATGGCCCTCTACTCATCTCCGTCAGCGAAAGTTTTAACAGATTTCCTATTATCCAAACCTTTTAAAATAACAAATGGTACACGCCAAGGCTGCCCCCTCTCCCCCTTAATATTTGCACTACTAATAGAGCCTTTAGCATCCCAAATAAGAACAGACCCAAGAATATCTGGCATACCTTATAACCATACAGAACAGAAAATCAGCCTTTTCGCTGACAACATAATTATCCTACTTACTAACCCAACCCAATCTCTCTACTCCGCTAAACAGGTCCTCGATCAATACACCCAAGTCTCTTACTATAAACTTAATGTCTCCAAATCAACAATTCTCAAAATACACCTGCCCCCTCACACCCAAAATGATCTACAGAAAAAGTACGCTTTCTCCTGGTCCTCCAAATCCATTCCCTACCTAGGGATCAATCTGACCCCACACACCGCTCAACTATATGACCTTAACCACAAACAGATCCTACAATCACTTCCTAAAGAACTAAACTCAATACGTTCCAAAGGTATATCCAAACTCGGTCATATAGCCATTGTAAAAATGTTTATTCTTCCCAAATTATTGTACCTCTTTAGAACTCTCCCTATTACCATTCCCAAAAAATTTTTTCTAACCGCACAAAAGCATATCAACCAATACATATGGGAATCCAAACGTCCTAGATGTGTGTCCCATCTGCTATATAGACCGCTAAACAAAGGAGGTGCTGCTCTGCCACATTTACATACGTACTACATAGCATCATTATTGGATCAATTATATTACTGGTGGCACCCTTCTGAAGAAAAAATTTGGTCCTTACTAGAAACATCCGCCTTACACCCAATGACACCCCTCTCCTATCTATTCCTTTCGGCTGCTCTCCCCAAAGCCAAATAATTTACCCACCCAACTATCAAAGCCTCACAACAAGCCTGGACATACCTGACCTCTCTAAATTCACAGCCAGCAGATCACATAAAACTCCATATAAACACACTCAAAGGAATAATTCTGAATTTAAATACCACCCCATGGACACAATGCGATATAAACCATGTCCAACGACTGTATGACAAAAGGAAACTAATCCCATTTCCTGCCCTACAAAAGCACTATAACTTAACGCCTTCTGAGTTCTACACGTATGTAAGAATCCACCACTACCTATGCTCTCACAAAATCCCTGTAGAAATAGATATTCCAACTAAAGTGCATCAGTTCTTTAAAACTTCATCCTATAGAGGACACGGAATATCCTTTTTTTATAACAATATCAACGCAGCAATATTCCCACTCAGAACCTCATCTCTAGAAAAATGGGAAACATTATTAAGTCACAACACAACAAATGATAATTGGCAGAAGGCCCTTCTATACTCCGCCAAAACTTCCAGATGCGCAAATCATTGGGAATCTTACTTAAAAATAATACACTTCTGGTATCTTACACCACTAAAACTTTCCAAAATGTACCCTACTATCCAACCTCAATGCTGGCGTAAATGCGGCAACCCTGGATCCCTTATGCATATAATGTGGTCCTGCAAATCCCTAACTTCCTACTGGGCCGCGACTTTCAAATTGATAGCGGAAGTCACAGGTCTCATACTTAGCCCAGACCCAAAAATAGCACTATTACACATAGGATTAGAATCACTTCCCCATTCTGCTAGACATGTCATTATACACATCTTATATGCTGCAAAAATAAACATCACTAGAAAATGGAAATCTACAGATATCCCTAAAATCTCAGAAACCATAGCAGAAATCAACCACCAATATGACATGGAAAGATTGTTTGCCCAAATCACCCTCTCCTACCCAAAATTTCTCAAAAAATGGGCTCTATGGTCAAATAGCCCCAAATGTTCAAGTAATTAAAACGTCACAAGACTAATTACATAAGAATGAAACTAACTATAGCTCCGACTTTGCAAGAACCCTCTTTCCCCCACCCTCCCTCCCCCCTTCTTGTTACATGTTGACACTTTCTGAGTACCCTTACATAAAACTCAAACAACAAATTGCAGTGTACTATGTATAACTTGTAATCAAGGCTTTTCACATGCTACTGTAAACAATTTTGGATCTTTAAGATCATATCCATCACTGTAATAATCAGTTGTGTACTCTTAATATGTAAAGAATTATACACATTGTTGTAACACTAAAACTCAATAAAAAATATCTTTAAAAAAAAAAAAAAGGTCAATGAGCTTCTGGACTCCTGACCGACCCTTGCATCTTTCATCCAGTGCTGCACTGACATTTCTGGATTCTGAGTCATGGGGAAAGCAAATGAATTGTCAAATGATCTGCAGGAAAAGGTAGGTGAACTGCATAAAACAGGAAAAGGATATAAAAAGATATCCAAGGAATTGAGAATGCCAATCAGCAGTGCTCAAACTCTAATCAAGAAGTGAAAAATGAGGGGTTCTGTTGAAACCAAACCACAGCCAGGTAAACCAACTAAAATTTCAGCCACAAACACCAGGAACATTGTTCAGGAAGCAAATAAAAACCTAAAATTACTTCAGTACTTTCTGAAAACATGTGATGTGGCTGTTTTAAGATGCACAATAAGGAGGGACTTGAAGAAAGATGGGCTGCATGGTCGAGTCACCAGAATAAAGCCATTAGTACGCAAATGTCACAAAGTATCCCACATACAATACACCAAACAGCACAGAGACAAACCTCAAACCTTCTGGTACAAAGTAATTTGGAGTGATGAGACCAAAATTTGGCTTTTTGGCCACAACCATAAATGTTACATTTGGAGAGGAGTCAACAAGGCCTGTGAAACACGGAGGGGGATCGCTGATGTTTTGGGGATGTGTGAGCTACAAAGGCACAGGAAATTTGGTCAAAATTGATGGCAAGATGAATGCAGTATGTTATCAAAAATACTGGAGGAACATTTGCATTCATCAGCCAGGAAGCTGCGCATGGGACGTACATGAATATTCCAACATGACAATGATCCAAAACACAAGGCCAAGTCGACCTGTCATTGTCTACAGCAGAATAAAGTGAAGGTTTTAAAGTGGCCATCTCAGTCTTTTGACCTCAATATCATTGAGACACTCTGGGGAGATCTCAAAGTGCAGTTCAGGCAAGACAGCTCAAGAATTTCCAGGAACTGGAGGCTTTTTGCCAAGAGGAATGGGCAGCTTTATCATCTGAGAAGATAAAGAGCCTCATTCACAAATACCACAACAGACTTCAAGCTGTCATTGATGTTAAAGGAGGCAATACACGGTATTAAGAACTGGGGTATGTAAACTTTTGATCAGGGTCATTTGGGTAGTATCTGCTGTCATCATGATTTAAAAAGAGTAAACACAGTTGATTGATAATAAATGGCTTCAGCCAAACACTAACCATGAGTGAAAGAAATGTTTTTGTGTTCTCATTCATATTCTCTGAAAAACGGACAAGAAATCATGTTCTTTCAGGGTAGTGTAGGGACGTGACATCATAAGAGGGTGGGGCATCCAGATTACATCAGCGGGTGACCCCGCCCCATGCCTATATAACTGATTGCAGAGCGCGCATACAGCATAAGTTCGGGTGATCACATTGTTTCAAAATGGGAAGAAGGACAGAGGGAGAAGACAGCGGCAAGGACAGCGGCAAAAGAGCAGAAGATAGAAGAGGATAGAAGACCCCTCAGAATACCCCACAGAAGAAAGAAGATGGCGGAGAGGAAGAGGAGGCAGAGAGGGGAGAAGACGTCGGAGCTGATTTAATAAATTATTTTAAAAAGCTGTGTAGTGTGTTTTTTTTTACACTTTTTTTCAACTGAATGAATACCCCATACTCATTCACATAGGGTAGGGGGCCAGGATCTGGGGGCCCCCTTGTTAAAGAGTATGTAAAGATAGGGATTGGCGCTATTCAGAAGAAAATGCCATACAATGTGATATAGAAATGACATAGAAATTAGACCAGATATAGTTGTATAAACCTGAAACAATGCCAGTTAGGTAATACAGTCAATTAGCAAAAGGTAGTAGTACACGGTGCTCAAGTGTTGTTTCCTGAAGCTTGCGTGCAGTCACACAAACAGTCTGGCCAGGAAATGGAAATGGAAAAAGTTCCAAGAACAATGAGGACAAATCTTCATATGGTGAGAAGTGACAGTTCAATATTGTGGTGAATCCAGGTATCCCGCCCTAGTGAATCAAAGGCTTACCAGATCCCAGATATATGCAAGCCCACATATATGGTACGCTCTTGTATGGTCCTAGATCCTCCAGGGTTTCTCCGTTAACGCGTCACACACTCTGGTGGGATGTCATCTCAATGGAAATTGAAGATCTCGCGTCCGTCACTCACTTGATGTAATGGTCAGGTAACACTTGAGGTCTCACCAATAGTAGTAATATCCTTGGGCTGTACTCAGATTGCCATTGATTTTCAGCGGGACCCTCAGGATGTAGACCAGGAAGAGCATGAAGAAGAACCACACCGTCCACAGGTACGTCCACGACCACACCATACACGACTTCACCTTAAAGAGGGCTTCCAGATTCCAAAAAGCTTCCTGCCCGCAGACCCCGACAACCACCGGCAAGGGTTGTCGGGAAGAGGCCCTTGTCCTCATCAACATGGGGACAAGGTGCTTTGGGGTGGGGGGGCACAGGGCCCCCTGCCCCAAAGCACCCATACTCCCCATGTTGAGGGCATGCGGTCTGGTATGGTCCAGGAGGGGGGGCTCTCCAAGAGGGGGGCATGCCCGGATAAGGGTCTGGTATGGATTTCGGGGGGCCCCACAACATTTTTTTTGGCGTTGGGGGTTCCCCTTAAAATCCATATCAGACCGAAGAGTCTGGTATGCCCTTGGGGGGAACCCCACGCAAATCAACACACAAGTCATGCCGCAAGTCGGATCATGCAAGTCGTGATCCGACTTCTGGTGCGACTTCTACTATTCAAATCAATGAGCCATAGGGAACCATTGAGTTGAATAGAGGCATGAGAAATGCGGCTTACAGCTAGCGCTAAAAAACGTGCAGAAAAGCTCAAAAGATATGAAAAAATCACTAAAAGCTACTGATGTTTTTAGGACTTTTTTACATCCTGTGTGTATGAGGCCTTAGTGGAAGACCTTATCCGGATCCCTTAAAGATGGATAGCCACAGGCTCTCATATGACCCCAGGTGGGCTGCCTCTAGTACTGTGGCTGAATCCCCATAGTCTGCTGCAAGCCACCTATCGACAAAACCCATTTGACTAGCAAGGAAATATTTTTGCCAGTCTGGGAGAGCCAGCCCACCCTGACTTAGAGGTTCTTGTGATGTTTTAAAGCCTATTCAGGGGACTCCAGGAGGCCATAGGAAGGAGCTCATTAAACTATCCAGTTTTTTAAAGTATGATTTGGGAACCCAAGTTGGTGCGTGTCGCAGGAAATATAATATTACAGGAAGTAGTTTCATTTTAAGTTGGTTTGTTCTACCTATTGAAGATAAAGGGAACTTTTTCCATGCCTGGATTTTTGCCTAAATAGTGTTACCAAAGGGGCTAGGTTTAGGGTCATGTAATCATTAATGTTTGCTGTTATCTTGACTCCAAGGTAAGTAAGGGAAGGTCAAAGAATGCAGCAAACTTGTTTAAAATACTTAGGGACAGTTGGAGAGAGGTCCCTGGGTCTTTAAAGAAAAGAATTAGGTTGCCAGCATATAACGCAAAACATTCACTGATGGATCCCACTTGAATGGCCCCGGATGGGGTCGATGTTCTAAGTGCAATGGCCAGGGGCTCCATAACAAGAGCAAATAGGAAGGGGGATAGGGGGCAACCATGCCTAGTACCCCACCCTATATTGAAAAAGAGGGTGACAGCCAGAACCAGTCATATGGCCACCTGGGGATTACTATATAGCAATTTCATCCACCTTCTGAAGTTAGGCCCCAATCCCATTAGCTTCAGGACCCTGTGCATGAATTGCCAGTCGACTGAGTTGAATGCTTTTTCAATGTCAATCGACACCATTACCCTTGGGGATGAGCCTGCGTTCAGGATGTGTAAACGAATAAACACTCTACGCAAATTAGTGTAGTTGGATTTACCAGGCGTAAAACCCGTTTGGTCAATATCAACAAGTGACAAGATAACCTTAGCCAAATGGGAAGCCAACACTTTAGTAAGGATTTTAAGGTCCATGTTTAACAGTGTGATAGAACGATATGAAGAACAGTCTACAGGGTCTTTGCCCAGTTTCAGGAGGAGGATCACATACGCCTCAAGCATAGACTGTGGCAGGGTCTGTTTATCTAGGCAATATTTGAACAACGCACCAAGCCTAGGGGCTAAGGCCTCTGCATACATCCTATAGAAATCTGCGGGAAAGCCACCAGGCCTGGGAGCCTTGTTTGGAGGGAAGGCAAAGATAGCACCCTCAATCTCCAGTTTGGCATCTAGGAACTCTCTGTCTGCTTCTGAGAGGGTAGGGTAGGTAAGGCACTGAACAACTGATCCAGGGCAGCATGATCATATGGCTGAATAGGAGCATATAATGCAGAGAAGTATTGTATAAATTCAGTTATAATTCCAGATGGGTCTGAAACCATGTCACCCCCCGATTGTTTTGATAGTAGGTATGTTAGGGAGGGGTGGATGATCCGCCACTAACACCTGGTGGATAGTGCAGGGGTGACTTTTACTGATAAGGATTGAAACCCCTCTAGCAAAGGTGGAATGAGTGACGTGCAGAGCTCTCTTCACCCATGGTCTGAATATTCTGCTGCCATCCAGGTGCATCTCCTGCATGATATGAGGCTGTAGTGGCTTAAGAAATTGAAATATTGCAGCCCTTTTATATTTATCGTTCATCCCACGTACATTCCACAAAATTATTTTAAGGGAATTGGTCATGGTAAGGTCTCATCAAAATAGTATCTGAAGGATGTATTAGACATTTGGATATTAGAGAGGTTATCACAGCAGTAAAATGGCCTCTGGGCACATCCAATGAACTGAATTCTATAGAAAAACAATTCATTCTGAAGGCTTTGAAATTTGGTTTGCAACATCATTTCTTCTGGTTTGGAGGGACATACAAATAACAGGAGTAGCTATAGGGGCTAAGTTAACCCCAGTGTGACAAATGCACTTATGGCAAAATTGGAGACAGTGAAAACATCTTTAATAACAAACCAGAACAGTTATTATTTTACAAACGCTATATTGATGATGTCCTTATGATTTGGAGGGATGAAGAAAAAGAATTGAGCCAATTCTGATGCAATTGAATTCTCATTTCCACCAATCTTTTATTTGTTTCCTAGTTGTGGAACTATATGTGAAAAACAAATGTTTAAGTACCAGGTCCTTTTTTAAGGACACCAACAGGAACAGTTTTATTTCTTTGTTGAGTTGTCTTTTTCCCCCTTGACCAGCTTACATTGTCAGGGGACAATTCCTGAAGATGAAAAAGAAATGCACTGAGGATGAAGACTTTTTCAGACAATCAGATATTTTGAAATATACGATTCATCCAAATAAACTTACACAGAGGAAGTGTTAAATAAAGAGATAGAAAGAATGCACAATATGAACAGGGATGCAATTTTACAGAGCAGAAATGACAGATAAAATTCCAGTAGGGGGATATTTAGCCATAGTTCTAGATGTTAACACTCAAGGCTGGTGGAGAGGATCTTGAACAAACATTGGGAGATCCCTAAAAAGGATAAGCATTTAGGAGCTATATTACTAGACACACCATACACCGTAAAGTGCATTCACTAAGTAATACACTCGCAAGGAGTGCAACAGCTCCCCTCGACAGTAGCATAGAAGTTGAAAACAACCTTTCTGGATTGGATAGGTTGCTATGTTTGTGGCCAATGCCATGCTTGTAAATTGGTTAATCCATATGAGAAAAGAAAAAAAGGATTTCACCACTCACAGTAGTAATAGGAAGGTCATTATCAAAAATGTATATTGTGTGACTCAGAATGAGTTGTACACATGTTCCTATGTCCATGAGGCGCCCAATGCATTGGGAAGACCACTAGTAAATTTGTTACCTGAATTGGGGAGCATATTTACAATATAAAAAACAGTATTGCATGACCATAATGTATCAAAACATGTTCGTATCCACCACAATAAGGACCCAAAGGGTCTGAGGTTCTGGGGGGTGGAGAAACCATCCAGGCATTGGAGGGGGCAACTTTAAAAGAGCCCTCTCCAAACAGGAAATCTGGTGGATATATGAAGCTACAATGTATTATGCTGGTCTGAATGTGGACATACTGTAGACTTGAATTTCTATATATGTGACCTGTGATATTATTTTTACCAATATATATATTATATAGTTTATAATTAACCTTTATTCATATTATCTTTATTGTGTTTTATTTAAATTTTATTTAATTTATTTGTAATTTTCTTATTATTGATGATCAATACGATATGCAGTATATTCTCATTAGGTTATGTTATGATAGTGCATATTTCATATCTCCTGTATATATTAGACACAGAGGGTTTTTAAGC
Organism: Glandirana rugosa; assembly: GCA_018402905.1. NCBI lineage: Eukaryota > Metazoa > Chordata > Amphibia > Anura > Ranidae > Glandirana > Glandirana rugosa. The sequence goes on from BLSH010393843.1 coordinate 271,680, forward strand.
AAAGTGGTCATGGATATATGGAGTTGCAACTGGGAGGAGGTTGCTTACTATTTTTTATATATGAGAGTTTGCCCTGTTATTCAGTTATAATCTATTTTGTTTTTTTTCCTTATGTTCAGATTTTGCTTTCATGTATGGTGTTAATGAACCTGTATTTGGCTGTTAGTTTATGTTTATATAATGGCTGTGGGTTTGTTTATTTCTTTGGGAGGTTGGGCAGATCTCAGAGAAATACTTCTCCCCGCTGATCTCCATGCCCCTGATGATGTCATCAACAATGAAACATATTGGTGGAGCTTAGAGCTTAACGATTCAGGATTGAGGTGGTGGCTGTGGACTGAAGGAATCTGTTAGCTGCTTGGTAATATACAGGTTCTTCTGTTTAGAAATAAATTGATTGTGGTGAGCTCTGTTCCCTTTCTATTACCTTTGAACTTGGTTAACTGGTGTATCCCCGAGGGGTGTCTATTAATCTGTCCGATTTGCTGAAGTTGGTGATTCCATGGAGTTGTGTTGATGATTTCCATGGGCTGCATCACATCTGATGTTTACCATTATTGAGTCCATCCATGAGTACCTGTCTGATCCTTGGTTTAAAGAAACATGTGCACTTGACCTTTGTAGTGAAGATCAAAAATCCAAGGTGAGAGAACACGCTTAAGGAGTTGATGGAGATTTCTCATCAGCAAGTACAGTGCTGTGAACAAGTATTTACCCACTTCCTGATTTTTTTATTTTTTGCAATTTTGTCACACTTAAATGATTCAGATCATCGAACAATCATCAAATTAATTTTAATATTACAAAGAGATGAAAAAGAGTAAATCCAAAATGCAGTTTTGAAATGATGCATTCATATATTGAGGGAAAAAAGCTCTCCAAACGGGCCTGGTCCTAATTTAAAAAGTAATTGCCCCGCCCCCCCCCTGCTAAACCGTGAAGTGTAATTAACCACATTTTTTGGAAAGCTGAGTTCAATTTCACTTGCCACACCAAGGTGTGATTGCTGCCAGACCTGCTGAATCATAAATTACTTTAATAGAAGCTGTCTGACAGAGTGAATCATGCTAAAAGAGCTCAAAAAGCAACACATCTGTAGCTGACAGTGAACTACAACCCATATTTGCATTGCAGACCTACCATTACATTTTACACTGCTGCTATGTCAGACGACATACAGTTCCTGCAGCCAGTCAGTCATCTCTGATAGTTCATCAAGGGGATGGCCATTCTGGAATCACTCTTCAGGAGGATCCTATGCTCTTCTTCAGTTGGTGAGAGGGCTTCTGCCCAGTAAATACACACCCTGCCCTACTACATTGCATTGGACACTGTATATAGACATCTTACCCCCTTGGAATTACTTTAAAGATTACTTCTAGTCAGATTTAGTTGTTCTTCTCTGCCTACACACCACTTGCTATATTCAGGATACAGTTTGCTTGAGCTCCAACTGCCGTTGAAGACAATTACAGGCCTTGCACTCTGGACATTGCTGGTTACTGCTATTTAAAGGGGCCCACCCCTGATACTTATTAAACCTGGTCTCCCATTAGGAATTAAGGTGAAATAAGCTGGCCCGGGATTCCCTATTAGTGGTATCACAAAATACAGTAATTACTAGTCCACTTCAGTACCATCCTTGCATTTGATTTCTGTCTGTTCTTATGCAAACTGTTATTCTGTAACTGAGATTCCCAGCTGTAATTCAATTTCTTCAAGGATCTTCTCACCTGAGCCTTGGCTGCTCAACCAGGACTCAGCTGACCTAAATCCTGTTATTTAACTCTCTTTCTGAACCAGTAAAATCAGAAAGTCATTTACTTGCAGTATGTTGGTGTGTCATTTAACTGAGCAACCAAAAATATCTGAACCCAGAGTGCCAGGTGGGCTGGAAGGTTCACAGGGTCATGAAGGTGAAGATAAACAGGTAACTCTAAGCAACCCTCAAGGGGGCAGTGCTACATTTGGGGGCTTGATGTTCTCTGCTGCAGACCCTAGCCAGCCTAGACACGAGCCACAACAAGAGAGATGGACCCAGCTGCTGCATTTGCCTGGAGAAGAGCACAAGGAGCTCGGATGGAGCAAAGCACTGTTCTGGAGGCCCCAGGAAGTGAGTGCACTGAGAAAGAGATCTGATAGTGGGTGAGAGCATTAGTGCGAGAATTCTTACATTCTGGATGTAGAAATAGAGTTCATTCTGGACTATGTTTGGGTGTTGATGGAGTGGCAGGAGGAGATACCTGCCATTTCTGGGAAGAAGAGGTATCCCTAGCTGACGGGGTAATTGCTCGGGTGATCCAACTGCAAGTGGGGGAAGAGGCCACAGAGGAGCCTCTGCCCCAAGGTGGGGAGCAGCGGGGGCAGATTCCCACTGGGCTATTGCCCCTCCCGCCTCGTTCTACACTCATATGAGCCGACTGGTTAACAATTTGGTGAAAAATGGATCCAGGCATGCAAACCAAGTATATCGCAAGTGGGGGAAGAGGCCACCGAGGGGCCATTGCCACCGAGAGCCAAGGTGGGGAGCAGTGGGGGCAGATTCCCACTGGACTATTGCCCCTACTGCCTCATTCTACACTGATATGAGCTGACTGGTTAACAGCTTCATGAAAAATGGATCCAGGAATGCAAACCAAGGATACCGTAGACTCTGGTTCTTTTCAGAGCAGCTACCAATCCCAGCTGGAGAAGAATTTGAGACCTGAATGAGTCAGGCTATTCAGGCAGTACTACACATCATGCTGCAAATTAAAATAATTCAAGAACAAATGAGAAATATAGTAATTGACATGTATCAGCCTGGAAAGGGTTACAAAGCCATTTCTAAGGCTTTGGGACTCCAGCAAACCATGGTCAAAGTCATTGTCCACAAATGGAGAAAACTTGGAACAGTGGTGAACAGTGGTGGCTGGTGAAGTTTTAGGATGGGGGGAGCCAGGCCCCGCTCTTCTTTTTTAACCCCTCCTACTTCTAATAATCCCCACCCCTTATATAATCTACACACTCTGTCCCCTGTATTCCACATATTGTGTCAGGAGTACACAGCTCAGCATCACAGGACACAGTATACAGCTCAGCAACACAGGACACAGTATACAGCCCAGCATCACAGGACACAGTATACAGCCCCTGCATCACAGGACACCGTATACAGCTCAGTCTCACAGGACACAGTATGCAGCTCAGTATCACAGGTGGGGTAAATTGCAGCCAATAACACAGGTGGGGTAAAGTGTAGCCAGTATCACAGGTGGGGGCAAATTGCAGCCAGTATCACAGGTGGGGGCACTTTTGCAGCCAATAACACAGATGGGGTAAATTGCAGCCAATAACACAGGTGGGGTATTTTTGCAGACCGTGACACTGGTGGGGGCACTTTTGCAGCCAGTGACACAGGTGGGGTACTTTTGCAGCCTGTGACAGACGTTTTTATG
>BLSH010393843.1:290767-304533 GCA_018402905.1 Glandirana rugosa
CGCAGTTTTGCGGCGATTTGTGCCGTACGTTTTGCACCGTTTTACCGGCAAAATCTGCGGTCGAAGATTGACAGTGTTTTTTAAAGTCCAGCTGACGCTCCCCATCAACAGTCTCAGTGTTTTTGGATATCTAAACAAGGGAAGCTTTCACAGGTATGTAACATGCATAAAATACATTAAACGCATTTATAATCTTTATGGAAAATTTGGTCTGGTGACAGTGTCTCTTTAAGTATTATTGAAAATAATGAAGGAATATATCAGCATCTGATAGGAACCACTCTGACTTCACGCAGAGGCCCTTGCAATCAAATTGTCACCGGACAATTTATAGCAATAAAAATCTTTCCATAAGATTATATGCACATTTATTGCGTGTTATTTATCTGTAAAAGTCTCTCTTTGTTTGCTCTTTGTTTTCTATCCAAAATCCTAAGGCTCCATTTATATGGGACGCTATTTCAACTTGCCCTGAAATTTTTTGTGACAGTTAGAAGCTGGCGTCTAAAACGGCCATTTTGCCACGTTTTGCATGCCGTGTTTAGCGGCGTTTTGACGCGTTCGCATCTAGGAGCATTTTTTTTTTAAAAATTGTAAACGCCTGTAAACGAAACGGTCCTAGACGCAAGCTGCCGCGTTTAGGCATGTTTATCGGCATTTACAAGCTGTTTGGCATTTCAAATGCCTCTGGACTGGCGTCTGAACCCATTTTTTTGCGTTCCAAAAAATCCTTTAAACTCAGCTGCCTGGAAAGGGCCTTAAACGACCCTGTGTAAATTTACTGATAAGATAACATAGAGGAAAGTTCAGGGGCAGATAAAAAAAATGCCCAAATGCCTCTAAATGTCTGTTTCCCAGCAGCAGTGTAAATGAGGCCTAAGACTTCTGCTGAGCTCCATCATCTTGGTTGTAATATCAGCAGCTGCAGCAAGCTCAGAGCTGTTACTCAAGTGACATTCTATAGAATTCCCCTTCATTCCTCCCCCAGCAGATAAAAGGTTATGCAGGGAGAGGTGGAGTAGCTGGGCCAATACAGAGAGTAATGGACACTCTCGGGACAGGAGAAAGCTATGTCCTGCATGAAGGGAGGAAGCTGTGCTAGGGAACTGAATCTTTTTGCAGTAGTCACATTTTGCAAGTGAATAAAAAAATAATTCATGGTAGGGAAACCACTGTGTCTTTAAAATACTTTTTCTTCAACAGAAATGAAAATGGTTCTAAGGGCAAAGTTTTTTTTTACATTAATTATTTTCTGCATTAAAGCAAAAACCTGTTTTTTCTCATGATCCAGTGCTGTCCCAGCAGCAGCCCACTTTCCTCCTTTCCTCTTGTCACAGGAGACATAAGCTTCAGCAGGGTATCTACCATAAGGCAAACAATGCATTTGCCTTGGGCAACATTTTTCAGGGGGGCGGCACCTGTATCGGGATGATGCCTACATCTGCAGGCATCACCCCAGTACCATTTTTTGAATAAAATAACACCCCCTTGTTTGTGGGACGTTAAAGGTGGTGGCACAGAACACATTAGAAAATCTCGTTTGTCTGAACAGGCATATGTATAGCACATAAATCCATTATTAAACTTGCATACTAAAAGAGAAAAAGACATATGTATATAATAATGTATCATCTGTTAAGAACACATAGACAGTAACAACTTGTTTGGCATCAGCAGTCAGCTATATCTGTATAGAAAAAAGGGTCACATTCCACACTCATATACAAAGGGAAAGAGCCCAACGCATTTCAGGTTCAAGCCTTTCGTCAGGGGCTTAATTGTAGAACGTGTTTACTCAAAATTATCTGTTTATGTCTCAAACAGTTCTTCCACAGGATGATGTGCAAAAGAATAAAGAAATTCTGAATACGTGAAGGGAAGGATTTTTGCTGAGTGGACACCTTCTATATTGATATAATGGAATCTTCCAAACGCTGGGTTTTCATTAGCATTTACTCTTTGCTGCCCCAGGGGGAGAGAGGTGTTTCCTCCACTTGTGATCAGCAGCACCAACACCAGTCCAACTCCAAACAAAATGTGGAAAAAAGGGGGGTGAGAAAAGGGGAGAGCGGGGAATGACCCCCCCAAAAAACACAGATCTCACCCCCAATCCGTAGTTCAAGTGGTCCCCAAGCAAGGAGAACTGTGGTTTGGTCCTAGTGGGTCCTGGCAGACCTCCCAAAAGACCCTGGGGACAGCGGGATTGGCCGCTCAAATCCCCAATGTCGGTGGTGCCTGGTATGGAGAAACACTCCGCCTGCACATGTAGCTGACACTGGCTTGCCGAGTACCTTTTTTTTAGAGCTGGCGGTTGGCTCTCTTGTAATAGCAATTGGAGAGGCTTACTTGGGAGACCTAAGCAACCAGCCAGTGTGTCCGTCGGCCAGCCGGACAGCAAAGCAAAACCAAGATTGTCTTTTATTGGCTGTTCATAACAGTAAACCGGAAGCAATGACATGAAATCACTTCCGGTTTACTCGGACACCATTGCCGTGACACGTGTTATAAAAACATTGGTTTACAGCCCCTACAGGGAAATTTGAAGGCGCTGTCTGTGGCTCTCTAGTAGGTTCAGAGGCCTTTGTGGTATCAATCTCAACTTGTTCTTATGTCTTCGACCACTTTCTCAGAGACTTAAACTGATGAAGAAATTAGATTTTTTTTTTTGGATATTTATTATGACAAATAATAAAAAGAATTGTGTTTTTTTTCAAAATTGCCAGTCTTTTTTTGTTTATAGTGCAAAAAATAAAAACAGCAGAGGTGATCAAATACCACCAAAAGAAAGCTCTATTTGTGGGGAAACAAAGGATGCAAATTCTCTTGGGTAAGCAACCTAACTTTTTACCAATACTTACCATATCCCAGCCCTTTCTTTATCCTTGATTACATTATCTGATTGTATTTTCTGATTGCATTTTTGTGTTACACAGACAGTATTCAAATTCTCTAGATGTTCTATTCCTCATTCTCCTGAAGAAGCGGAATCCTCCGCGAAGCCGCGGTCCAGAACATAAGAACAAGTTGAGATTGATACCACCAAGGCCTCTGAACCTACTAGAGAGCCACAGACAGCACCTTCAAATTTCCTTGTAGAGGCTGTAAACCAATGTTTTTATAACACGTGTCACGGTATATATAAGTTTTGTTTGTATATGTTGCTTTCAATAAATTGTTTTATTTTTATACATATTGTGTGATCCCTGGGTGCATGTCCATACTTCTGAATTGGTAATGGCTGGCTAGTGGGACATTCCATACCACTCCCCATTTACTCAATTATTCAGGATAATGGCACCCCCAAAAACGTACTCAACTCTAATCTTTATACTCTTCTAATTCCATTGTACAGATAGACCCTGCAGGAGGGGAAGTGTCTATGCATACAGTATAAAAGAGCCTTTTTACAGAATGCTGAGGATTAACCCCTTAAGTTCCACAGTGAATATAACAAGCATGCTATGCTGCATGTACAGACTGATTTTACTATTGTGTGTTTAGTAACACTTTAATGACCAGAGCATTTTTTGTAATTTGGCACTGCACTGCTTTAACTGGTAGTTGCGTGATCATGCAATGCTGTACCCAAACAAAATTTGCATTCTTTTTTTCCCACAAATAGAGCTTTCTTTTGGTGGTATTTGATCACCTCTGCAGTTTTTATTTTTTGGGCTATAAACAAAAAAGAAACGACAATTTAAAAAAACACACAATTTTTTTTTTACGTTTTGCCATAATAAATATCCAAAAAAAATGTAAAAAATCGAATTTCTTCATCAGTTTAGGCCAATATGTATTCTGCTACATATTTTTGGTAAAAAAAAATCAATAAGTGTATATTGATTGGTTTGAGCAAAATTTATGGCGTCTACAAAATAGGGGATAGATTTATTGCATTTTTATTTTTTTTACTAATAATGGCGGTGAGCAGCAATTTTTAGCGGGACTGCGACATTGCGGCGGACAGATTGGACACTTTTGACACTTTTTTTGGGACCAATGACATTTATACAGCAATCAGTGCTATAAAAATGCACTGATTACTGTATAAATGACACTGGCATGGAAGGGGTTAACACTAGGGGTGATTAAGAGGTTAAATGTGTTCCTTGGAAGGTGTTTCTAACTGTAGGTTGAGTGGAGTGACTGGGTGTAGAGAGAGATCGCTGTTCCTGATCACTAGGAACAGCAGATCTGTCTCTACTTCCTAGTCAGAACGGGGGATCTGCTGTGTTTACACTGGCAGATCCCCGTTCTGGCCCTCTGTGGAGCAATCGTGGGTGGCCTGCAGACATTGCAACCAGCGTCCTTGTGCATCGGCGCTGCGCTGCAGGCGTGCGCACGCGCCCACTGTATCTATTACATGAAGCGATGTACCTGTTTGGCAATTCATGCAATAGCGTCGCCTTGCCGCAGTGTAACTGCGGCAGCTGGTTGGCAAGTGGTAATAAAAAAATAAATTAAAGAGCCCGTCCTCCCTCCTTGCACGCAAAGGCGAAAGCGTGAGTCCGTCCCCCACACAGGCAAACAGTAATTGTCCTACACATGTGAGGTATCACAACGCATGTCAGATCATGGGCAGTAATTGTAGCCTCAGGCCTCCTCTGTAAAACTAAAGTGGTAACCTGTAAAGGTTTTTAAATAGTTGCCTATGGATTGCATTTTACATCATTTGTCGCTGCTGCACAGGCGTGTGCAATTTTAAAGGGGCTAGGGTGGGACAAATTTAGATGGTGGATAACCCAATTTTAGCCCGGCCTGGTGCAGCACAAAACCAAAATACACCACTGGGCATCAGTAAGAGCCATAGGCTCCTGCTGCTATCAGTCAAACTCCTGTGAGGAGTGAGAGGGGACGGGGCTTACCAACCCTTTGTTTGTCTATGGATTCACACAGCCTGGATTGGGACTACACCTTGACTTTACTATCAGTTTAATAGAAGTAAAACACATTTTACAAACTTATTGATATACAACATGGGTTTCCCAATATTATATTATTATTATATTAAAATACTATCATTGCATACACTTTTCTTTCTACATATAACCAACCTATAGCTTCCTAAATCAACCCTCACTATTCACAGACCACAGTATTGCTGGATAATTGAGAAATGCTTCTACGATGCTATTTGCATGTCACTGACTACCAAAACTACCAGTCGCAGTCAAAACGCAATGCTCACTATTTTTATCTGTGGAGCTGAAAAAAGTAATGTGAGAATATAAGCATCCATTGTCGCCATTTAGCTTGATTGTAGAAGATCAGTCTATTAAAAACAACAAATCTATCTTACCAGAGTTAATTGTGTATTTTTTCTCTTATTCCAAAAATGGAAATTGGTTAGAGAAAGTATAAGAGGAAGAGCCTAAATTAGAGACTATTAATTACCTAAAAATAACAATAGCATAGATTTGACTTACTACTTGCTCATGAAGCACAGCTGAGTTGAAACGGCAATCAAAAATTCATCCAAACATGAATCCAGATTTTGATTTTTCTTAATATTAGGTTGCGAGGAAAACTGCAGACATCTGTTGATGAGAGAAAAAACAGCAATCAACACAGAATTTACATGGCAAGTATGCTCAAACAGGAAAGGGACTGGAAACAATGATGCAAGTAATGTGTTTGGTATATACGATGTGAGCACAGCTCACCCTAAAAAACAATGGAACTAACTTGGAAACAATTTAAGAATATTGGGAAAAGAAGCAGTAAACTGTGTCTGTGTGTGTAATTATTGAGAGAGGAATGGCATGCTGAATAGCTACTCAACATGCAAAGTGTTTTCTGAAATCTCAAAAAGAGGTAATCAGTAACAATAATTAAACTTTACGTTATGCATTCATTTGATGATTTTATCATCTGTCGTGCAGTAGGCCCCCCAAAGATTTAAGAGAGTTCACACACTACTTGTCTGTTTCAAATGTTCTATGACTTTAATGAGCTACTGCATATAAACTTTTGTACATTTTTATATTGGCAAGCTGCCCAGGTAGTGCTCACAACCTGTATCTTTATCCTTAGTCATTTCAGAATATAAGAGAAACATTCATATTATTATGTTAACAGTATCAGGAAATCACTTGTAATTAAATGACCAAAAACATTTTACCGGTAGCATGAAAATAACTTGGTTCCCAGTTTAAAAATATTGTCTTCTTTGGTTATAAAATGAAAAGAAACTGAAGCCTTCTTTGACAAATCAAATGAAGTACCATATTTATGTAAAACAATGAAATAGCTTTGACCCTTACATTTCAGCTATGACTGGGGATAATGCTTATGACCCTTCACAGTCATTAAACACACTATAATGGCTTTAATTAAAGATTTTGTAATTTTCTTCCAAAGCAATTGAGGACATTGCTTACAAAGTAGAGGGTTCCAAACAGTGAAATAAACAATAGCCTTAAATTAGTCATGTTTGTTCTTAAATAGCCATCTGTGCTTCATTGATAATCACTGCAAACTCATTTCAGGCCAATTTGATAGAAGCAGTTTTACATCCATTGTTCGGCATATCAATTGGGGCTGTTCCTCCCACAAATGCAGAGTTACAGCATAACAGACTAATAAAAGGGAATCTGTAAAGATAGGGACATGAGAGCTTTTATTGGTACCTTGTATGTGTGACCTCTGTAATGTTGTGTAATATTTAATATATTATATATATATATATATATATATATATGTGTGTGTGTGTATATATATATATATATATATATATATATATATATATATATATATATATATCTTATATTGTGTGTATACATACATAGGGTATGTATTGGGACAGACACTTGACAAATCTATAATATATTGTGTTGTTGTGCAAAGACGCATTGGTATTTGGGACTGGTCATCTAATTAGGCATTTTAAAAGGGGGTTTTGATTAAAGACAGATAATGCCTCCATGATATGTTAATGTTAATAAAAGACCACCTAGGTGTTTATGATTACAGCTGTTGACGGCTTAGGGTCATTATCTGTCGTTCTTTCAAGACAAAAGGCCTAATTAAATTGGTCAACCAAATTGCTCTGAAGTGGTCTCAATGCTACACTGTTCCTGTCATCAATATTCTCTACACCTATGTTGGATTGTATTATCTCTTGTTGGACTTTGTTCTGTCTGAAGTTAATAAATGCTTCTCTCTCTGGAAGAACCGGGTGCTGCGGAAAATTAACCATCATAATAATAATAACTAAATAATAACATTCGTTCATCCATTACTCCATCACTTCAACTACTGCATCACTACATGTAATCCTGACAGTGACTTCATCAACTAGCAAGCCTGTAGCAAGTATGCGTGACATTAAAATACAAACCCTACATTTGTACCTCTAACACAAGTTAAGTAACAAATTGACTTTTGTATTTCTGTCCTCAGGCTCATATTATTCTACCCTGTGAGTGTTTTAATTGATAGACATCTGCTGTTTTTGGTGACAGTTTGCAATGGTGGTGATGATTCCTTGATTTATCTTAAGGGATTTGGCTCAATGCACCTTATCAGCAGCAGGCATTAGGCAGTGCTCCACAGGCATCAGGAAAGTGTGTATAGTGTGGTATAGTGTATATTCTCCATGTAGTATGCTATTTTGCAGAACTTCTTAAAACACTAATTCAGCCATGATTCTATTTTCATTCTGACATACAGTTAGACGTGGCCCTTAGTAACTATAAAACACTATATGGAACATGTGGAACGTGGTGTGAACCGGGTACATAGGAGACAAGGTATTTTTCCTTGTCCATTCAGTGGGACTGAACTGTAATAGCGTCCCAATGCAGTTCCTCTACATCTGGTGTGAATTAGCCCTTAGTAGCTCTTATGTGTTTGGTTTCAAATACAGTACAGGTAATGCTAAGTTCCCATTATCCATATATTTGGTATAGAACACAACACCTTTAGTTTAAGTTGTCATAGTTTTTCAGCCGAATATACTCAAATTTTTTGGCCTTTGCTACATTATTATGCACTTATTCCTACGAACAGTCTGTGATTAGGTCTCTCATTTTTGTAGCATCCACAGTGTTGCACAGCTCTGGATTCTGCTCATCCTCCCCAGTCTTGGATTTGACAGGTGCCAGCCATAAACCAGACCCATATACAGATAGCCACACACAGATTGTTTCACTCTTTAAAAAAAAAAAAAAAAGCTTTATTCCAAGTCTGTTATCTGACAGTCCCCACTATCTGATAGTACCCACTATCTGACAGCCACATCCCTCCGATGCTCTTCACCCTCTTTGGGCTTAGTTGTAGAGATATTGATTTTAGGTCACTGACTTCATTTGCCTTCAGCAATTTAATAACTTGCCAATAGATCATGTAATACATTCCTTCTATGTATGCAATATTGCAGAAACCTTGTCTTATCTCTTACTTGACTGGCTATGTACAACATAGGTGTATGTCTTTGTCTCAACATTGATGTTGTTGCTTTTTGCTAATTTCAATACAAAAAACATTTTTTTTTGATTAAAACAAATAAACAACACCATAAATTTCTATACAGCACACTCCAAATCTCCATCCTCCCAGTAAGATTTCAGCATGAGGTGGAACTCCTAATGGATGTAAAGGGCTAGATAGAAAATCTAGGGCTGAAACTTTTTTTGTAACATTGCCTCTACTGCTGTTACTTTGACTTTGAGTAACATGAGTTTTCATAGAATGTACTGTATTTTTACCCTCTTTAAATTCTTGGATCACAAATCAGCTGAAAGTACACAGGCTTGTGTATTTTGAAGCACAGGCTTGTGGATTTGAGCACTGTTAGATCATGTTCATAAAAAGCTGTAACAGAGATTTTTGTGATGTCACTCTACAAGAAAGTTATGGGGTGTGGTGGAATTGACTTCATCACACACATTATTTTATTATTCATTTATATAACAAATACTTCAATAATTACAAGTAATTCACAATTATTTCATTTCAAGCAACTACATTGAAGCATTATACTTTAAAGCCATTTATAGGTGTTTTTGCTACAAACCCTATATGTGTTTTTCTATTCTTATATATGTTGAAAAACTATAGAATATATTTATATATTTATATTTCATTTCAGCTTGATTGGTTTACAGTGATACAGGTATTGAAATACATTTAATGACAATAAGTAGCATACATCATAATATTAGACAAAAGCATAGTTAGCACACTAGAAAACTTGTGAAGGTAGACTACAATGACATAATCAGTTACAAAAGTATGCTATGTAGAAAGTCCAACAAATCAGTAAAGGATAAAACAGAACAGAAAGAAAGGGCATACAAAGTACTGGTTACTAAAATTAATTTCTAGTAAATGTACCAGTTTAGGGTATGCAACAAGCTTAAAGCAAGGTAATAAGTCATATGTGATCTACAGTGGAACAAGGATGGTTAAGTCACAGGTTCCATGAAAGATTGAATTTGTGCAGGTCATTAATAACGTCTGAGTGCCAAAATCAAGTTTCAATTGTGCATTACTGTATGTGGTTGTGAAGGCAGAAGATTTTTTATCTTAATGCATTCTATACATTATGATAAAAAAAACTGTGTGTAGCAGCTCCCTCCAGCCCCCTAATACTTATCTGAGCCCCATCTCTATCCAGCAATTTATACAAGTGCCTCAACCTCCTGATTAGCTGAGACACAGCAGAGATGCCATTGGCTCCTGCTGCTGTCAATCAAAGTCAGTTAGCCAGTTAGAAAATCAGGAGAGAGAGGGTGCGGGGCCAAACTGCAGCTCCATGTTTGAATGGACACACAGAGCTGCATACTCGGATCGGGTGCCCCCATAGCAATCAGCATGTTGTGGGGGCACTCAACAGGAGGTAGGGGGCAGGAGCACTGGTGAAGGGCCCAAGAAGAGGAGCAGGTAAATATTTATGCAAATCAATAGTTGTAGAGGGTATAGGGATATCAGTAATATTAACATGAGGTATTGCAAACTCAGTTGGGGGATGCAATGGTGAGGGCATGAAAGCAGTTTGAAATTTTGATTCTGATAAGATCTCACAGATTTACAATACCATAAGATATTAATGAGGGACCTTATGGAACCACAGTTCTTCCAGCACTGAGAGGAAATGATTGGGTTGAATTTTGAGAGCCTATAAGGAGTCAAGTACCATCTATGAACTATTTTATACATTAATTCCCAGTGATCAGTGCACAAAGTGTAATTATATGTGGCCTTAACAGATTGTTTCCATGTACTACCGGGGAAGCTTTGAACCAAGTGTTGTTCCCATTTCAATGTAGTTGGGAGTTACCTAAAGGGTGATTTGTTGTGTAATTTAGTATAAAAGAAGGAGATTTCCTTAAATTGTGCTGATATGGATTCATAAAAAAGTCTATAAGGTATAACGTTTGTAGTCTGGTGTGTGCAATTTGTAGGTACCTGTATTGTTGTTGAGTTGGCAGGGGGTATGTGTCTTGCAGCTCTATACAATGTTTTATGTCTTTATCAAAAATTAAGTCCTGGAGTGAGCTGGTCCCTAGGCTGCCCAGGTGGTTAATTTTAGGTGGGGAATAAATAACTAATGGTAATCTAGAGATAGCAAAACTGACTGAGAAGTTACGGGTGCATTCATCAGCAAAGATAATTTACCTAGCGCATCCAACTTAGCTTGTATTGAGGGGTAATGTGTGTCAGACACTTTGGTGTTGGCTGACTAACATGAAGCATGCAAAGTAGCAGGGCAGTAACTATTCCTCTATGGAAGATCAAAGTTTAGCAGGGTTAGGGGTTCACCAAAACAGTATTTGGTCTAGGAGGGTAGCTAGGTAATAATGATAAAGATTGTGAGGGAACAAGCCTTCTGATCTTTGTACCCCCCCCCCCTCCAAATGTAGCTATTGACTATAGAATGAATCTTAGTGAAGAAACAGGGTGGTAGGTATAGTTCTAAAGAGGTACAGGATTTTAGGTAGTATTATTTTAAATACAGCTATTCTGTCCTTAACAGAGGGTTCAAAATTGTTTAAATCTTGTAACACTCGAGGCAGAGAAGTTAGAAGCATCTTAAAGTTAATGTCATACAGTTTAGCAGTCTTGGGTGGAATCTGGCTTCCCAATTTGAGGGAGAGAGGACATGTCATAGAGGTCATTGTTGATGGTTGTGAAGGAAAGAGTTTAGGGAGATAGAATTTTTCCTGTTTGTATCTATTTTGGAGTCTCCAGTGGAGTTAAGGTCCCTTCCCAAAATAATTAGTCCTCGTTGGCAGAAATTTACTTTTATAATGAGTTTGTTAAGAAAGAAAATCTGTTTGACATTTGGGGAGTAACCATTTACCAAAGTACATATTATATTATTAATAGCACACATCAATATTAAATATTGACCATGTTCATCCTCGATAGCAGAGATAAGTTGGAAGGTGGGGGACAACATGATGGCAATAAGAACACCCACTTTTTTCTTGGGAGAGCAGGCTGTATAAATTTGAGGAAAGGTCTTAAGAACTAAAGTGAGGGCCTTGAAGGGACTATTAAGGCCTCTCTCATTAAGATAAATTATCTTAATGACCCTAATGAGAGTATTAATAGCTGTTGAGTGGCTGGGTAGAAATACATAGTGAGAAGAGATAGTACCTTTTGTGTCCATCGTGTGCAGCATTGGGGGGGGGGGTCTCACAAAGCTATGTTGGTGGAAGCTGTTCTGTGGGAGACCATCTCCCAGTTCATACAGGAAGTAGAAGAATGGACACTGGTACATAGTACATCCTGTAGAAAAGGAAATTGTATAGCAAACAAGGTAACTAAAAAGAACAACCTGAAAAAAAAAACAGATATTATATGTAGCATCTTAACTGCTGTGGGTTGGGGGCAAGGACCAGTCAGCTGTTAGAAAGATCTAACTGTAGGTACTCAAGGCAGTCAGGCTCCATAAATGGTTATAATGGAAGCCGCTAGCAAGGGCTGGCTCAGAGTTTCTTGAACAGGGTCTTGGTCAGGTCCATTCCATATGTATTTTTGCTGGGTTGGTTTTTTTAGGAACTGTAACATCAGGGGCGAAGCTTCAGGCCTGCTTCCAGCAGATGGAAGTGTAGGTAGGATTTACCTTGCCCGGATGCAATCAATTTTGTGGGTTAACCCTACTTATAGAGAATTTTGTGTTTCATGAGGGCCTTTTCTCCTATTTTGGATTGTTGCCGTTGAGAGATCTGTGAATAAAGAGATGCCAATGAATTTAGCTGAACGTGGTGGGTTATTTCTAGTAACTTTCATTGTTATTTCTTTTATATGAAAAAAGTGGATCTTAGCAAGGACATCTCCAGGTGTTTTTGTGGGAAGATAGGCTGGTTTTGGGATGCTGAGGAGGCTGAGAAGTCATCCAGTGCAGGTGGCTGCAAGTCAGGTTGTTGTGGATGAGAAGGGGCAGTGTGTTCATCTCCTTTCTTAGTTTGCTTTGGCTAACCTTCTAAAAGTGGGGCTGTCTGAATGGGAGTATTCACTGTATGCTGGCTGTATGCAGTGAACTACTACTGTGCAGCATAAGGAGTCAAAGCCTATGTCATCAAAGGAGGAAACTGAGTACATGGGGACACAGGTAGACGTGCTGCCGCCATGCTGCAGGTCCTGCTCTGCCAAGGGTGGGAAGAAATCTGTAAGTTTTAGCAGACCTGAGGGGGGTTTGAGCTGAGAGCTGTAGTTTGTGTGAGAAAAGGTCACCCCTGTGGCCGCTGTGTAGCTGCTGTATTGAGTGGGAGGTACAGAGCTTTCTCAAAGCACTGCCATCTCGGACCCGGTTTATTGAACTTGAAATAAAATAGGCCCTATATATAACATACTAATGAAATTATAAGTAAATAAAACTTTAAAAATATAACAAGCTGTAGTCATATACACTTATAAACTGTCGTGCTTGGCAATATGATTATGCCGCTTTGAAAAAAAATAGCAATTTTTTACTAGCCAGTAACAGCCCTGCACTTTGATTTCAAGATCACATAACATTAATTGAAGATCTAACATTGTTAAGAAGCCGTTACATCTCTTCATATTACTTAATGAATAGGTTCTGTTGGGGGCTGGAATAAAATGAATGCTTGCACTTGTAGTCTAAACTATCATTTGAAAAAAACATCCTATTTTGTATTTTGCAGAAGTTGTGTGTTTAATCTGAAATCCCGAAGAGGAAGGGGGTCGATAATTGAGAGAAAGGGTCTATACTTAAGAATTATCAGTGTGGTTTTTCCACAAAATGCAGTTTTTTCAGTACACTGCATATCTTGCTTGTACATTGGATTACTGTACCTGAGAACAGAAGCAGTCTTCCAGTACATTCTAAATGCACAATAATTACCTGCTTTCAGCCTCCTAATTGTTCTGTCAACATACAATACAGTTTGCCATAAAAGCTCCCTAAGTGGAGAATAGAGTGCACTTGTATAAATTATGCTACATCCAGTTGGCCAAGAGTACATGGGCTATTAAGGAATATACTTTTACTAAATATTTCAATGAAAAAAATGATGGGGATAGAAAAATACATTGCCTTGCAGTTTGCATATACATTCACAACGTTTCCATATTTTACTGATACAACCTGAAAATAATGTTTGGAATTGTATGTAACTTGTTCTATACAAAATAATGCATAAATGTAAAACATGGGGGGGGGGGGTGTGTGCCGGCCAAGCTCTAAGATTGCGCCATAATCAGAGAGCTTAAACCATCCCACAAAAAGACATACCATGTGGTCAGAGGCAAAAAAAACAACTAATAGACATTTTGTGCGTGCAGGAAACACA
>BLSH010393843.1:349040-359348 GCA_018402905.1 Glandirana rugosa
GTCATACGAAGCCCAGTAACAGGTAGACGTGACACTTCGCGGCAGGTTACTCAAGACTTCGTAAACCGACTTATACTCGTCGATTATAACGGGCTTTGTGCAGTCTTAAGTGCTTCACAGTGCAGATGGACAATGACCCGAAGCATACTGCGAAAGCAACCAAAGAGTTTTTTAAGGGAAAGAAGTGGAATGTTATGCAATGGCCAAGTCAATCACCTGACCTGAATCTGATTGAGCATGCATTTCACTTGCTGAAGACAGAACTGAAGGGAAAATGCCCCAAGAACAAGCAGGAACTGAAGACAGTTGCAGTAGAGGCCTGGCAGAGCATCACCAGGGATGAAACCCAGCGTCTGGTGATGTCTATGTATTCCAGACTTCAGGCTGTAATTGACTGCAAAGTATTTGCAACCAAGTATTAAAAAGTGAAAGTTTGATTTATGATTGTTAATCTGTCCCATTACATTTGGTCCCTTAAAAAGTGGGAGGCACATATACAAACTGTTGTAATTCCTACACCCTTCACCTGATTTTGATGTAAATACCCCCAAATTAAAGCTGGAAGTCTGCAGTTAAAGCACATCTGGTTTGTTTAGTTTCAAATCCATTGTGGTGGTGTATAGAGCCAAAAGATTAGAATTGTGTTGATGTCCCAATATTTATGAACCTGACTGTAGTTCCCTCATATTTCCCAAAGACAACCTTGGGATATGACACTGAGCACGTGCACTCAACTTCTTTGGTCGACCATGGCGAGGCCTGTTCTGAGTGGAACCTGTCCTGTTAAACCGCCATATGGTCTTGGCCACCGTGCTGCAGCTCAGTTTCAGTGTCTTGGCAATCTTCTTATAGCCTAGGCCACCTTTATGTAGAGCAACAATTCTTTTTTTCAGATCCTCAGAGAGTTCTTTGCCATGGGGTGCCATGTTGAACTTCCAATGACCAGTATGAGAGAGTGAGAGTGATAACACCACATTTAACACACCTGCTCCCCATTCACACCTGAGACCTTTTAACACTAACGAGTCACATGGCACCGGGGAGGGAAAATGGCTATTCTGGCCCAATTTTGACATTTTCACTTAGGGGTGTACTCACTCTTGTTGCCAGCAGTTTAGACATCAATGGCTGTGTGTTGAGTTATTTTGAGGGGACAGAAAATTTACCCTGTTACAAGCTGCACACTCACTACTTTACATTGTAGCAAAGTGTAATTTCTTCAGTGTTATCACATGAAAAGTTAGAATAAAATATTTACAAAAATGTGAGGGGTGTACTCATTTTTGTGAGATACGGTATATGCCATGTCTATTTATTCTTTTGGGGTATATTTAAAAAACAGTGAATGTGACACTAAAACATTTACCAAATTTAGCACACCTGCTCCCCATTCACACCTGAGACATTGTAACACTAACAAGTCACATGGCACCGAGGAGGGAAAGTGGTGAATTGGGCGCAATTCAGACATTTTCACTTGGGGGGGGGGTACTAGACATTAATGGCTGTGTATTGAGTTATTTTGAGGGGACAGCAAATGTAAATTTTATACAAGCTGTACGCTTACTACTTTTCATTGTAGCAAAGTGTCATTTCTTCAGTGTTGTCACATGAAAAGATATAATAAAATATTTACAAAAATGTGAGGGGTGTACTCACTTTTGTGAAATACTGTATGTTTAACAGCGAAATTGGTTGGTATGAACCTTGCAACGTTGGGTCTTGGTGAGAGGTTTAATAAAAGCCTGGGAACCCATGGGCATGTATGTATTTTCATCCCAAATTTCATTGTACGTGGATAAAAGGCTAGGTAGGAGAGTTTCACTGTCCGCCTTATAAAACTCTGCAGTATAACCATCTGGGCCTGGGACATTATGGTTTGCTAGTGATTTATTTGTGCCTAAATGAGCATCAAGTTGGGATGTTGTGAGGTTGGGAAATGCCAAGCCATCTAAAAATTAATGAGTGGCTTTGTGATCGATGGAGTCCTCAGAGTATAGATTATTGTAATAAGCATTTAGAATTTTAGTAATCTCCTTGGAGGTCTGGGTAATTTGACCTGCTTTATCCTTCTGAGCCAAGATATGGATCGGCTTGCATGGACCCTTGATGAGCCTAGAGTAATTTACCCAGTTCGTTGCCAAATTTATGTACAGTAGTTGCACATCTAAGTATGATTGTTTTATCTTTTCTTCTTGTTCTGCCCTGAGGTCAAATTGCTATTTGACTTTGTGCCATCCTTTCTTGTGCTCTTGAGAGTCAGAACTGGCCAAATTACATTGGGCCTGACGTAGTGCGTCACTTGCCTTTGTGTAATTCCATAATGAAGCTTTATTAAAAGAAGATGCGTAAGCAATTATTTTGATTTGCCTGCTTCCCAAAATAATATTGGGTCATTTGTATGTTCTTTGTTATGTGTTACGTGGTCTGTCCAGGCTACGCGTATGTTATGCAGAAAATAAGAACCTTTTTTTAAAGTCCCGGCAACTTGAGTCATACCAATTTGAACACTTCCATTGCTGCAAATGGGGTGCAACTTGTCATGTGACTTTAAATTGTCTAGTCACGTGACAAGTTGCATTGATGTGAACCAGAGCTGATTGTAAATTAATGATAATTAATTAATAGCTTTCCTAAATATATATTTTTAATAACCAGTAATAAAGTATTTTATTCATAAAGCAAATTACCTTACCAACTGCTCAGTGTCTGCCACCCCTCTCCGCCAATCTCTACAC
Source organism: Glandirana rugosa (assembly GCA_018402905.1). Lineage (NCBI taxonomy): Eukaryota > Metazoa > Chordata > Amphibia > Anura > Ranidae > Glandirana > Glandirana rugosa. The sequence continues at coordinate 351,779 of BLSH010393843.1, forward strand.
TGGCTCCCGATCACCCAGCAAATTAAATTCAAAATCCTAACCACAACATAGAAAGCCATTCACAACTCTGCCCCAAGCTACATCACCAATCTTGTCTTCAAATATCACCCAAACTGACCTCTCCACTCCTCTCAAATCCTCCTACTCTCAAGCTCCCTTGTCTCCTCCTCCCATGCTCATCTCCAAGATTTCACCAGAGCCTCTCCCATCCTCTGGAACTCTCTACCATAACCAGTCCGGCTATCTCCACTCTAGCTGCCTTCAGGCAATCCCTGAAAAAGCATCTCTTCAGGGAAGCCTATCAGGCCTCCAACTAATCTTTTACCACTTCCATCAGCTCATTCCCCACAGTAACAGACTTTTGTACCACCTGTCCCACCCTATTAAATTGTGAGCTCTTCTGAGCAGGGCCTTCTTAATCCTCTTGTATTTTATTGTATTATAACTGTATTGTCTCCCTTTTATATTGTAAAGCGTTGTGTAAACTGTTGGCGCTATATAAATTCTGTATAATAATAATAACAATAATAATATAACTTTTATGTATATTCTCTTTTTTCTAAAAAAAAAAGAAGTCTCCTCTGTGTTTACATTTGAAAGTATCTCCTGGCTGTGCTGATTTTCCATTCTTTATGTTCCCCCTGTGCCACCAGGACCTATGGAGTCCTGCAGGAGTTTCCATCAACATATATGCTCCTGTTCGGCACTACAACTGTAATTACAGCATTTTGAGCACCACACACACAGACAGGAAGCACACACAAACACCTCTCCTTCACTACGATGGTGGTGAACAGTGGCTCTGTGTCCCTCTTACGCTGCCTATGTGTGCTTAACTCAGAATGATACATTTAGAGTTGTAGTACAGAGTGGTAGTGCACCAAATATAAATCAGTTAGAGTTTACATTTACTTTAATCTACATTCATCACAATGGGTAAATATAAATCCTTCCATGCTTTGTGTAGAAAGTTTTTTTGACCTTATGTCCTTTTCCATCCTGTTCTCATTAGGAACCCCACTGCTCAACAGCAGCACACGTGCCCATATGAAAATACCTCCAAAGTCACACATATGAAACTCACCAAATAGAATTCACCTAACTTTTGCCTATAACTAATCTTACATGTACAGGCTACATTGACACAGGCACATGGCTAAGTCTCTGGATGCAACAACATTCTGTGCTAAGATTGCATGAAAGCAGGGCCAATCTTCTACTAGGGAGCCTGCTTCAGAACAGGGCTGACAAAGGTATAGTACACCAGCCACACTGTCCACAGCCCATGCAAAACTCTGTTTCTGCACATAGTGGGCACGTATGATGGGTCATAAAATCATCACTCACCATAGTCCTGGACAATAGAGCAACAACCCTCCACTGACTGGGGACACTTTTTTTTGCACTGGGACATTTCCTCCATGGTTGCAGGATAGAACTCAGACAGTCTGCCAAACACCTGTGGCCCATGTGACATGGAGGCCCACGTCACTTTCCACATGCTACATGGAGAGGGCCAGTTCCTCTCCGACAAGATAGAGACCTCTTCCCCTGCCCACCACCTGCCCCAACCCAACCAGGTTAGCTCTAGAGTTTTATCTCTAGGACCCTGTGTCCCACTGTGTGTTTCTCCATGAGGTACATCATTCTAGCACTGTGACCTAATGGTGTGCTGCCTCAACTTACATCTCCAGTGGTAACAGGCATTCACTTCACTCCCTTCAAAGCTGCCAGAGGCTTGGTATAGCTCCATTTTATTTTAGTTAATTATAGCAGTCAATAATAAACATAACAGGTCCTCTTTACATGGCAGTGTACCTTTCATAACCTGTTATAGGGAGGCCCATCCTAGGGCTACAGTATAGATTTAGGTTCTTAGTCCATTCTACAACCAGGCTCCTCTAGTCCCATCAGCTTCTGAACACTGGCTAAGCTCCACCCAGAATTTATATATGATCCTATCAGAAAGGATGTGAACTCACTTCCCTCACTTCCTAGAAGGACTTATGGAAAATTCTTAAATTAAAGGAGCAGTAAATTAACCACTGACTGCATGCATACCAATTGCAAAATTGCAGTCAGTTTGCAGGAGATCAGAACTCTGTGGAAAAGTTGACCCTGGGTGCACATTGTAAGCTTCTAGGGTCAGTCGGAAGCTATATTTGCATTTAACAGTTCAGATGAGCAATTATGTAAACATGCAAACACTGGTGGCATCTGCTATTAAATTGTACAGTGTACGCATCAGACAGCTGCAACTGACAGCTGCTGCTGGTCGCACACATTGGGGTTGATTTACTAAAACTGGAGAGTGCAAAATCTGGTGCAGCTCTGCATAGAAAGCATTCAACTTCCAAGTTTTTTTTTTTTTTGTCAAAGCTTAACTGAATAAGTTACCGTTAGAAGCTCCTTGCCTGCATAGCTGCACCAGATTTTGCACTCTCCAGTAAGTAAATTAACCCCTGTGCTTAGGCAGCAGATACTATCTACTGATTCTTGCCAGTTGCTGCCCCGATGCTCCTGTGTGAATGCAACCTTATTCTTCTCTGTTGCTCCCTGCCCGGTATAATATATTTACCTACTAAAGTCTAGTTCACAAGTCTCTGGTCTAGGTTTTTGTCTGAGCAGGACGAAAATAGTTATATCAGTTAACATTAGAAATATTCATGTCTACTTTGCATTATAACAATAATACCAAAATATACTGTAGGAATTGAGTTCTATTATCATTTTCTCTCCTTTTCAGAATTTCATCAACGTGAAGGTAATGGTATTTAATGCATGAAGAAATTAGCCTAATGAGTTCAGTTTTCACTTAGAGCTATACAATACTTGAATTGTTCATTGCAAAGGCAACACTTTTTATTAATCTATCAATTTCATTAAGACATTCAAGAGGTAGGGGCTTAGCTACTAGGTAATTTATTTGAGTGGCTCTTAAGTTTACACCTGAGACAAAAGCTTTGCTTTCTTGCCTAATAGGAATTCCTTCTTGTATACTGTTTATTTTGTGTCAGTTGCGGTTTGTGTTTTCTTACTAACGTAAGCAAAGATTTAATCTTGTCTAATCCTTGGAGACAAAACACAGTAAGTGTTCTGTAACGTGCTCTATAGGCATTACACATCACGTAGTACGGAATATAAAGTACATAAGTAATGTAGTGTATCTACAGGCTGTTTGCGTGTCCAGATGTTACCCCAATGTGCTGCTGCCTCCACCATTATTAATAACTTTTACTTCTGTAAAACTCCCACTGCATGCCATTTTCTTCATTAAAACTGTTCCTGGAGATCAGATGCAGCTATTTTTGTACAGACGAATGTGCATTCTAGTCATACTTGAAAATGAAAGCACTGAAATGCATATTAGGGGAGTTCTGATTAACTTTACAGAATGTCTGTTGTTTAACTGTATTGCCTTGGATCCCCTACTAAATTCATTACCTTGATGAACATCGAATAAACAACAGCAAGCTGTTAACAGAGGCTGAGGGAAGTAATTTATCGCAGATTCCTGTGATACCAGACTCCAGTCCCGGGGCTCAATTTTTTTTGGGGGGGGCAGCAAACAAACCTGTCCCCCTCACTCAAACACCCCCCCCCCCAGTTGATCAAATGAATGGGAAGGCAGCGATCCATGGCCTTACCTTATCCTTAGCTGTCAGTCTGGGTGGCCTTCTCTCACTGTTGCTGCAGTAGAGGTGTGGAGAGGAGGACGATGAGGAGGTGGTAGTGTTGGTGCTGTGGTAGGGCTCCTGAAAGTGGCTGTTGCTGTCCCTCCACCTGCTGCTGCTCACTGCACATGGCCCGCAGCTTGTGGAGTGAAGAGCCGGAGCCATTGCTTCTCCTCTCTGCCAAATAGGAAAAGGGTCCCCGAGACCCGATTGGCCAGGAGTCCTAAGACTCCCTGGCCAATTGGGTCTCAGGACCCGCTTCCTGGTTGTCCAGGAGGAGAAGCAGGAAGACATTAGCGAATATTAATTTTCTAATGTCCCACAAGTGGGTGGGCTTAGGGCGCAATGCTCTGCACCACAAGCTGACCCTTTTTAAAGCCAATTAGAGCCTCAGGTTCTAATCATGTGCTTCAAGAAAAAAACAGCATTGAAATCCATGTGTCCAGCGTCCTGCATGTAGATTAGGGCCTGGGCACATAGATTAAGGGGGCTGCGTCCCTGCGCCCTCCATGAGCTTCTACCACTGCCAGACTCCATATCTGCCCTTATACACTCCCCCTTACGTAACCATGCTGGTGCTAAGGGGCTGTCTGATCAGGCATCCAGCATGGGCACATAGGAGTGGGGAGAGGGGGCTCAATTCACTAAAGAATATCTCATGAGGTAATTGATTGTCATGACACATTTTCTCCAATTATCTCCTGAGATGCTGAAAATGTCAATCACTATCACCTTATGAGTTATGAATCAATAGGTGTATATAATTCTGTATATGTATATACTCCAATATATACTCTTGTGCTATTGAATAAGTGTAAAATTAACATTAACCAAAATAAGTGCAATATTTAGGTTGCTGCTCTTATAAGGTGACTGTGTCTTTAAATTGTGAAGACCAGTGTAAGAGCGCTACCCAGTAACAAAATGTAGTATGTGTTAAGCTCATATAACTATATCTCAGTTGATCTAACATTCAAAATCAATAACAAAAAGTAAATTAAAGTCCACATAAAGTTCATAAGCTTTCTCAGTCTTCATAGTGCAAATTTAATTTACCTGACTAACTAATTTTCTTTTTGTTATTGATTTTGAATGTTCGATCTAGTTGCACAACGGTTAAACAACTATGATGTAGTTATATGAATTTAACACATACTAAATTTTGTTACTGAGTAGCACTCTTATCCTGATCTTCACACCTTATGAGTTATGTAACTCACAAACCAAAAACAGTCTTTAACCACCTCAGCTCTGGTCATTTTTTGTGATACGGCACTGCGTTATTTTAACTGACAATTGCGCGGTCATGGGACACTATAAGCAAATAGAAATTGATATATTTTTTTCCCCACAAATGGAGCTTTCTTTTTGTGGTATTTGATCACCTCTGCGTTTTGCGCTAAAAACAAAAAAGACCGACAATTTTGAAAAAAAAAAACAATACATTTTTACTTCTAACTGTAACTTTACTGCTATAAAACACATCCAATGCAAAAAAAATCGAATTTCTTCATCAATGTAGACCAAAATGTATTCTGCTACATATTTTTGGTAAATATAGCATATATTGATTGGCTTGAACAAAAGTTATAGTGTCTACAATCTATGGGATATATTTATGGAATTTTTATTTATTTTTGATTTTTCACTTGCAATGGCAGTGATCAGCGACTAATAGCGGGACTGCGATATTGCGGCGGACAAATCAGACACCTGACACCTTTTTGGGAACCAGTGACACCAGTACAATGATCAGTGCTAAAAATAAGCACTATCACTTTTCTAATGACACTGGCAAGGAACGGGTTAACATCTAGGGTGATCAAGGGGTTAAATGTGTGGCCAATATGTGTTACTGTGTGTGCTGTTTTTACTAAGCAATGTGCTGTTTTTTACTTCCTGCTTTGCAGGGAGAAGAAACAGCACGTTGTTGCTGTCAGAAGAGAGCCCTGTGTTTGTTGACCTACACAGGGCTCTCTTCGGTAATGTCCAGAGCCGATCAGCGGGTGCTGGCGACCAATCGGCCAGCAGCCACTGATTGGTTGGTGCTGCAGTCAATCGCAGCACAGCTGGGAATGCTCTCTACCCCGGTACACAGATCATGTACTAGGTACGTGATCAGGCACAGAGTGGTCGCCCTGCCACAGTATATCTACAGTGGGCAGTCCACAAGTGGTTAAATACCTCATTAAATGGTGTTAAAGTCAATTCACTAAAGGAAATAAATAAATAAATGGGTGAGGTAAATAAGTAGTGGTCCAGGCATGAAGTATTTAAGGAATGTAAAAATTGAATCACCAATTTGGAGGAGTTTTTACTTTTTCAGAGCAGTTTCTCAACAGTAATGCATAGAAACCTAAATATGGAAAAGCCCAGAATCATCGGGGCTGATTTACTTAAAGCGGAGGCCTGCCTGCCCCTTTAAAAAATAAAGTCAACAGGTACACATACTGTATCTGCTGGCTTTTAACATTAGGACACTTACCTGTCCTGGTGTCCAGCGTTGTCGGCATCGCAGCTGATCGGCTGTTGTGTGCTGCGGCCGCCATTAACGGTAAGGGAACCCAGCTTCACGGCCAGGTCCCTACCGCAAATGCGCAAAGTGTGCTGCGCTCTCTCACTGGCCCGGCAGAAGGGGAGGGAGGAGGAGGGGGACCAAGCTGCTGACATATGTTGCCGCAGTCCAGTTTCCCGGGTGTGGGGACAGGTATCCCCCCCCCCCCCCCTGAAAGGACATTTCCCACATGCCCACCGCAGTGGGGGAATCAGATAAGCGGAGGTTCCATTTATGGGTGGTACTCCACTTTAACTTATAGAACTTTAAGTTAAGACAAAACATTTTTTTTTTTCGCTATGGATAGAGCAGAGGATTAGTGAACCTGTCAGTTTTTATTGCTGTATGTGCCCCTGTTAGGGAGTTTCCCCCTCTTGTCCTGTTTACTGTTATCTGTGAAAGTAAAAGAAAATCCAAAACTTTGGGTTGTCCCCAGAAAAGTAATAGAGGGGAAATCTTCCAATGGGGACACTGGTTTTGGTGTCTTGGGGGCCCTCAAGGGATTCTTTTACTTTGTAGGGATTTCCCCTCACTTCCTGTTTTGGCTATGTGACAGAAGTGAAGGGAAATCTCCCCACTGACAATGTTGTGCTTTTTATTGGCGCAAGAAGGGGATTTATATATGTGAGTCATTTTTTACACTATTTTCATTCAATATATGACATTTATAAAGATATTTTGTATTTACCTCCCTGAACTTAGTTGTCTGATACGCCACGTGTGTCCTGTAAAAGCAGCTTCCCTTTGTCTGGTATCCTAGTCAACTTTTTTCTTTTGTATTAATACATATGCTGTAGGGACCACACTGACTTAGTGAGTTGGCATATATCTATGGTTTAAACCATGTGACCTCTTTATTAGCAATAAAAACTGGGGTTCTAACCCTTCTCCACTGTATCTATTCCACTAAATATCACATGAGATAAAATACGAAATGGTTTCATGAGATAAATACCTCACATTTTGATTAAATAACTCATGCTTTATTTAGTAGTTTTTTTTGTGAATTAAAAAAATGTTTGAAAAAAGTTATGAGTTATTTTATCTCAGATTTGATTCATTTGTTTATTTTTCCCACAAGTCACCTCTTCCCAATCTTGGGGTCAAAAATAACGATTATTTCTCCAGTGTACCAAATTTGGTATCTATATACGGTTGAGTGATTCAGTCACACCAGGGATGTCGTATACATAATTATGTTTTCTTTTTTCAACTGATCCTATGGTCTGTTTCCCTTCGACGAAAATGTCCTGTGTGCACCGCATAGTCTGTTGATTCAAGTCCCTCCATTTATGTTTTATAGAAATATTTACAGTATATAACTTACTTTTATCACATTTTT
>BLSH010393843.1:417341-428923 GCA_018402905.1 Glandirana rugosa
AAGGCAGTGCTGGAAAATAATGGTGGCCACACAAAATACTGACACTTTGGGTGTACTCACTTTTGTTGCCAGCGGTTTAGACATTAATGGCTGTGTGTTGAGTTATTTTGAGGGGACAGCAAATTGACACTGTTATACAAGCTGTACACTCACTACTTTGCATTGTATCAAAGTGTAATTTCTTCAATGTTGTCACATGGAAAGATATAATAAAATATTTACAAAAATGTGAGGGGTGTACTCACTTTTGTGGCATACTGTGGATCAAGGGTTTACGTGTAATTTAAAAAGTAGAATTTTTGTATATATTTTCTTTTATTATATCCAACATTAAAGTGGAATTTTAGCTTGCTATAAACCCTCTGAACCCCTTAAAACAATCAGAACCAGAAGGTATCATTGGGGGAAGGGGACTGGACCATGCATGTGTAGCCAATTTAGCATTCACGACATAGCAAAAATGTGCTGGCAGGTTTTGACTTTTATCCTCAGCAGGGGTGATACCACGAGGGAACATTGCTACTAGTTCTCCATAAGATTAGATTTACTTAAGTTTTTTATTTTGTTGTGAAATAATAAAGGTTGCTTCTTCTTTAGATGTGTTTCCTTATGCGTTTAATGTTTATGCATTTGGGAGATATGTAGCAGTTTAGAAAATGTAGTGCTGAAAAGGTCAGCAGTAATTTTCAGTGTATCATTTCATCCTACTGAACACAGGCCAATAAAGACTTGAGCATACATAGGATTTCTGTCCCTGGAGAGAGAGAAAAAAAATCTAGGCCGTTTTTAATGCATATCAGTATACATTAATCTAAAGAATATGACAAGGAATAAAAGTATAAACTTTATTTCTAAGTTCTTACTCTAATTACTCTATTTGCTGATGATATTAAACCAACATATACTCAAGATTCTGTTCTCTTGACCCTCACAATTGAAAATCTTACATAAAACACTCATGTCAATACTCAATGTCCTATAGTGACTACATATATAAATATATTTATATACAGTGTGTGTATATATATATATATATATATATATATATATATATATATAAAATTACATAGCAGTTGTAAATAAGTTAACCACTAGAACTACCTTTATTATTTAAAAACAGATACTCTATTTGCATAAACTCTTAGAGGAAATGCACCACTACAAACTACCTCTCTTCCCCAATGAATAGGTAAACTGAAAATTGTAACATCCTACTCTTCTTTACTTGGTATTATTATTGTTAAAATTTGCTAGAAATTCTGCATTATTTGTCAAAATGCCGCACAAATAATGTTAATAGCAATAAAAAGGAAATTATTTTACAAAAAACGTTTTTATAATTTAAAGAACAATTTAAAATGTATGATCATAGAAAAAGTAGGGTGGGACTTTAAATGAGGCATGGCTACAAGGGGATTTATGCCTCCATCCCTATCAATGTACGCATAAAAGGAAAGGGGCAGGAAGCGGGACTTTAAATGAGGCATGCAAGGGTAGATAAAGACTAGAGTATAAAAAATCGTATTTATTAATCAAACGACAAATATATAAATGTGAGACCATGTTCTACAGAAATGTATCAATTGAAAATTACAACACATAGATTTCCATTACAGTAGTTTCCATAATTCAATATTATCTCCAAATATTCACATAGGTAGACATGGTTTATACCAGAACTATTGTCCAACTATATGGATGAAACATTAAACATGCCAGCAAAATTGTACACAGACAGTACAAAGAACAGTCATACGTCAAAACCGCTATATTAATGGGGCAGTTGGTGGCTCTACGCGTTTTGTGATTAGTTAATTATCACTCATCAGGAGCAGGCCAATCTAGGACAAAAGGAGGAAAGAAATTTTGTATAAAAACAAAATATCAAATTATTCACAGCTAGTTGGAAGGTGGCAGGTGTATCCACCAAAATAAAACTTACATGGTTTGGTGATGCTGGGAGTGGGGCACAAACGCCAGAGACCGCCGGCCAACCCTGGACGCCAGTCTCGGGAGCTCTGGGGGCGTAAAAAACAACAAGAACCCACAGCGGGGCAGAGCACACAACGAATAGGCATGGTGGAGCACACCCAAATGGTGATGATGGCAGGATGTAGTGTGAAGTATCTAAAAAGTGAAAAATGAGATAAGTGAGAATACGTAGGGAAAATGGGAAAACCATATGTGAAATATAAGGCCCATTATATAAATGGGAATGGCACAAAAAAGCAGTGGTACGAGCAATATGTGCAGGGTAGGAAATTTGGGTGTGTAGGCGAATTACCTAGGTGAATGTGGGTCAATTCACATGGCAGTCCAGGTGAAGAGTGTGCTCCCTATACGAGATGTGCAGCACCTGAAACTATGGATACTGGAAGCCTGTGCTAGCATTTCTCCTGTGGTGTTGCTATCAGTGTGTGAAGAGTGGGAGAAGAGGGTTGCATTGACAATCCAACACAATGTGCAGCACATTGAACACATTTTATAAGTGGTCAGAAACTTGTAAATAACTCATGAAAGAATAAAGTTACGTTAAAACCAAGCACACCATTGTTTTTCTTGTGAAATTCCCAATAAGTTTGATGTGTCACATGACCCTCTTCCGATTGAAAAAAACAAAAGTTGGATTCAAAATGGCCGACTTCAAAATGGCCGCCATGGTCACCACCCATCTTGAAAAGTTTCCCCCCTCACATATACTAATGTGCCACAAGCAGGAAGTTAATATCACCAACCATTCCCATTTTATTAAGGTGTATCCATATAAATGGCCCACCCTGTAATTCCCTCTTTAACCTCTATAGCAGGGATATGCAACTAGCGGACCTCCAGCTGTTGCAAAACTACAAGTCCCATCATGCCTCTGCCTCTGGGTGTCATGCTTGTGGCTGTCAGAGTCTTGCTATGCCTCATGGGATTTGTAGTTCTGCAACAGCTGGAGGTCCGCTAATTGCATATCCCTGCTCTATAGCTTCCTTTCACTACAACTAAGGCTTCTATAAATGAACATTTTTATGAAAATAGCACTTGTATACTAGCCCTCAGCTTTCAGCAAACCTGTGACCTCTGGAAGAAAACCAGACAGACAATAATACAATCACACCAGGTACCTCCACACTTGCTTACCTTATTTTCAGATTGTTTTATACCTATAGCAAAAAGTCTGTAAAACATAAAGTCAAAATAGCAGATCTTATATGTTCCAAAGTCCATAAAAGTCAATCCAGCGTGACTATCAAAGAATCACATTCCGTGCAGATAGAAGCCTCCACTTTCACCCATACACACTGGCTCTTACCAGAACGATCAGACCTACATGACAGAGATCCAATCAAGCCTTCAGATACACTAAGCAATGATGGCGCGATGTAAGATTCCTCCAGTGCGTCACACAATCCCCTATATTCCATACTTGGCCATAGTCACTTGGAAGTGTTTAACCATTCATAGATGAAAGAGAAAAAGCCTACATAGTGCAGTATATTCTTTAAAAAAATGGTTTAACAAAAGACTATTGCGCTCACATGTATTCAGTGGGAACTCGCAATGAAACAAATTAGGGTTTGTTTCCAACCCACAAGATGGCCACTGTGCCCCGGTGCGTGATGAAGTCTTTTATATCATGCTGTGGCCTGCTCTCATCTTTTGGTTACAAAGTGTGATATGCAGGCTCTGTATCCAATAGGAGACAATGAAAGTGGCAATTGTTTATCCAGATCATGACCATGTGAGTTCTGATCACTGTTTGCATAGATTGAGCAGCATGACTTGTTAGCATAACATAGTGCGCTGTAAAATTATCTTGTTGAAGTGCAAGCATCTGGAACTCAACTTGAGGTCTGCTCAATGGTTTCCTGGACACCAGGTATGCATTAATGTAAGCATTTAATGTATTTTAACATTTTAAAAACTGTGTTTTGAAGTATAATTTTGTAATTATATATGCATGTCAGTCAGCTTTGCTCATTAACCATGTAAAAATCACAGCCTCTTGCCCTTTAAAGAACTGAACTTTTTTTCTTCCATTTTGGACTTACGTTGGTTTTTCACCTTATAACTTTTAGCCTCCACTTGAATTTCCCAGTATACAGTATTCTGTTGTGAAGGAGGGAATAACTGAATTTTTACCCAATGCTGCTGTAAGGTAATTGACGTAACCCCAGTTATTCATTCCAAAATATAATTGTTAAAAGTACCAGGTTACAATTCAGTTGCAAATTGTATACAGTGTAGTTGAATGGCTGATGAAAACTAAGCCCAAGTTTAGTTACCAATTAAGCTTTTTCCTCTCTCATTGTCAGATTACGAAGCATAGTAAAAAGAATCTGCTGCACAAATCTTTATAACAATGGATCATGTTTGTGGCAGAGAAAAGTGACATGACAAACATGTTTTTTTACAGCTAAATCATCACTTAAATACTGAGTTATGTGATACTTTCTTCAGCATTGATGCTCATAAATTATTAGATTAGATTAGATTAGATTAGATTCAACTTTATTGTCATTACACATGTACAAAGTACAATGCAACGAAATGCAGTTTAGGTCTACCCAGAAGTGCAATAGTAACAAAAGCAGGATATACAGTTTTGCATAATATTGGTAAATGGATATGTACATTAGCAAAAATTAAGAGCTGGTAGTGCAAGTTATTACATGTTAATGTTAATATTAATGGTAGTGCAAGTTATTACATGTTTATAAAGTGCAGTAGTGACTGTAGGTGTGCAAATAAGCAGTTGATGAATTAGTCCCATAATTTATGTACAGTGGTGTAAATGATATCCGGGGAGGGAGGGGGTTCAGAGGGATCAGCGGGGTGCAGAGTTCAATAAAGAGACAGCTCTGGGGAAAAAGCTGTTCTTCAGTCTATTAGTCCTAGTTTTGAGGCACCTGAAGCGCCTCCCAGAGGGCAAGAGAGAAAACAGTCTGTGGGCAGGGTGAGAGAAGTCCTTGTAGATGTTACGAGCTCGACGCAGGCAGCATTTCCTCTGAACGTCCTCCATAGCTGGAAGGGTAGTCCCCGTGATGCGCTGGGCAGTTTTCACCACCCGCTGTAGTGCCTTGCGCTCTGCAACAGAACAGCTCCCATACCAGACAGTGACACAGTTGGTCAGGATGCTTTCTATTGCACCGCGATAGAAGAACTATCACAAGTGTCACCTAAAAAATCCAGAGTGTTTGTTGGAATCCAGGGTTTAATGGGTAGGGGGAGGGTCAGTACTTAGTCTTGACAATTAAGCACATTAAGCACTTAAAGCTAAACTTCACCCCCCCCCCCCCAAAGAGCTCCAGAGATAACTACTACATAGGGTGCTGTGATGTTTCCAGGAAGCTATTTAAAGCTCTCTAGATCTAACACAATATTTTACAATAATAAAAGAAAAAAATGATAGTTGACATATAATAATAACCAGATATAATAACAAGCACGCAGGGGGCAGTGTCAAGGTCTATCATAACACAAAGAAGAAACACTTTGAGAGGATTGAAAAATATGAAAGGAAATCAAAGTTAGGCTTGAACAACTACAACTACTGAATTACTGTTCCCCATGACAAACAGTGACTAACTTGAGCCAAAAAAACTCCCACAAAATTCCCACACAAATCTAAATATATACAAAAAAGCTGGCAAAGTTCAAAGTCACTCAATAAAAAAATGTATTTCTTTGTTAAAATATTAAAGTTACCTTTAAACACTGATATAGGAGTGAGTTTCTGAAATGGATTAGTAGAAAAGGATTAGTTAAAAAACTGGAAACTATTGTGTTCTAGCTGTTTCCCCTGTGGTGTCATTATTACAGTACATTTGTGAATAAAACATGCTCAACTTGAAGTAAATGGTGTGCAATAAATGCATATGTTACTCAAAGACATTCAATTAGTCCGCTCATCCTGTTTTCAGATAAATAATTAAATCTCATGCTCATCTTTCTTACTGTAAAACAAAATTTACAGAAACCAATTATAGAACTCCAAAGATAAAAATTCTGCCAATAACATTCCTTTCTTTAAAAAATGCAGGGCAGAAATTCAACAATCCCAATCATTGTTCTTAAGCACACATTCTGAGTAACTGACACTGTAGCCAACGCTTCCACCTTGTTAACATTTAGAAAAATGTGATTCTAAGTGTACAATTGTTTGTAGGTTTCATAATTTTTTCTGACACAAATAAAGTTGAAGTGGCACAAAAACATATATTTGGGCTTTAGCCATTCCAAGAGCACAGAAACATAAACCTATATGCGGGTAAATACAATTCCAAACACTGTAAACATTATCTAGCCTGTTAACATTCCATGGAATGTACATACAAATTTTTTGTTATCATGGAATTCAAGGATGGAGCAAGAGAAGAAGATATGTAAATAATACACCTGCAAACTCTCATTACATGATTTAGCATATGTTGGAAAAAAAACCCTTATGGGCAGACGTGGACATTGCATTGGTGCAGGCTATGCTGATACACAAGGGCCTACTGGAATTTAGGGGCCCATGTACATTGGGTGTGGACCAGGGAACTGATGAGACACCCTTCTCCTAACACTTTAACCTGGACACTGCTTAAAGTGGTTGTGAAGGGAGAAGATTTTTTTTTACCTTCATACATTTTTTCCCCTCCTCATTCTTACCCGAGCCTGATCTCAATCCAGAGATGTGCAGAAGAACAGAAGCTGTCTTAGCTCTTGGTTCTCACTGTTGCCTTTCACAGCCAGTGAGAGGGGATTGGGGGTCAGGACCGAACCATGCTCTCTCTGTCTGCACACACAAGACTGACTTGAGGGCAAGCATGCATGAGTGTCCCCATAGCAAGCGGCTTGCTATGGGGACATTTGGTGGTAGGAGGAGCCAAGAATGCTAGCCGGGGACCTGCGAAGAGGAGGATGGAGGCTGCTCTGCATAATACCTTTGTACAGAGCAGGTTAGTATAACATGTTTGTTATTTTAAAGAAAAAAACAAATGTTTTCCATCACTTTTCAATTTACCTGGGTAACTCACTTGGCCACTTGGTGGTGTTTTGGTGTGAAAAGGTAGTCGGGGCTGCAGGGGCTGAAGCAGCTCATGTGTGTGTGTGTGTGCTTGCTGAATTTCGGACACCATCACCCACTGTGACTAAGGAAGCACGGGGGCTACCAGGAGGAGGCAGCAGGTGACACAAGGACCGGGAGTGGCAGACCCCCCCGTGACCAAGCGGCGGCAGAGCGGGAGCGGCGAACCCCCCCTCCCCCATGACAAAGCGGCCAGCAGAGCGGGAATAGTGGACCCCCCTCCCCCCATGACCGAGCGGCGGCAGAGCAAAGCGGGCAGACTGAACCCCTGTGACCAAGAGTGGTGGCAGGAGGGATCGGGAGGAAGTGAGCTGACAGGGAGAGGCGGCAGGTGAGTGTATCTGTGGACCGGACCAGAGGGGGAGGGTGACTGACAGGAGGGGTGGTGGGACTGAAGGTGACTGACTGACTAATTCCTGCAAAGAGTCAGATTACAAGGGGAAGCTGTGCAGAGTGTCACAGAGACACATACAATAACAACTGACTGACAGTGTATGTGAGTACCTGAGTATTCTGTGAGTACCTGAGTGGTGATTACCTGAGTATTCTGTGAGTACCTGAGTAGTGAGTACCTGAGTATTCTGTGAGTACCTGAGTAGTGAGTACCTGAGTATTCTGTGAGTACCTGAGTATTCTGTGAGTAGTGAGTACCTGAGTATTCTGTGAGTACCTGAGTATTCTGTGATTAGTGAGTACCTGAGTATTCAGTGAGTACCTGGGTATTCGGTTAAGTACCTGAGTAGTGGATACCTGAATATTCTGTGAAGTACCTGAGTAGTGAGTACCTGAGTGTTCTGTGGGTACCTAGGTGTTTGGTGGGTACCTGGGTGTTTGGTGGGTAGCTGGGTGTTTGGTGAGTGCCTGAGTATTCGGTGAGTGCCTGAGTATTTGGTGAGTACCTGAGTATTCAGTGAGTACCTGAGTGTTCAGTGAGTGCCTGAGTGTTCAATGAGTACCTGAGCATTCTGTGAGTATCTGAGTATTCTGTGAGAAACTGAGTTTTGGGTGAGAAACTGAGTATTGGGTGAATACCTGAGTATTCTGTGAGTGCCTGAGTATTTTGGGAGTACCTGGGTGCTCCCAAGGCACAACAAGGAGGACTGCTACTCGCCAGCATCTTTATAATGTGTCTATCCACAATAAAGACATGCTGGTAAATGGGAACTAAATGAAGTGAGTTCTTGCAAGTTGCTGACTCTTTCCATCACTGTTTAGAGGTAAATAAAGGTAGTTTGCAATGTACATGATTGGATCAAGGGGGTATGGATATACATCCATACTGCTCTTAATAAGGGTCCTAAAAATGTGGCACACCATGCTACAACACCTCCAGCAGAAAGAAGAGGCACTACACAGTACCACACTAAGAGGAGTTAGAGTAAGAGTTTAAATAAGAACTACAAGTATTTCCTATGGTGCATATAGTGGTATTTGAGTCATTTTGCCAAGTAAGGGACAAGGTTTCTGGAGCTTGTGTAGAGTTGAATTCCATTTCCTATATGACTATATAGAGTAATCATATTTATAATGTTGTAATCATAATTGAAACTAAGAGTATATTTTAACCATAAGCCCTTCATTAAAGCGGAGTTCCACCCAAAAATGGAACTACCGCTTTAAGCACTCCTCACCCGCTTACATGCCACATTTGGCATGTAATTTTTTTTGGGGGGGAGTGTGTCCCCAGGTTTCAGAGGGACTTCCTGTCCCTCTTCCACCTTCCGCCTCTGGGCCGCCTAGGCGACTCCTCCTCTCCTCCTAGGCGGACCCTCCCTCCTGGCAATCTTCTGGGACACGTCACAGGTCCCAGAAGATTGCCTGGCCACTGGCAACGCACAGCGCGACTCGCGCATGCGCAGTGCGTGCCCGGCTGTGAAGCCACGGCCGGCGCCCACACCTGAAATGCCGGCGCCGCAGGGAGGAGGGGGAGACGAGCGAGGCTTGGGGCGCAGCCGTCGCTGGACCGGGAGACAGGTAAGTTACTGTTTATTAAAAGTCAGCAGCTACACTTTTTATAGCTGCTGACTTTTAATAAACCAAAAATCTAGTGGAACTCCGCTTTAATATGGGCTTCTTGGCAACACTCCTTTAATGATGCTGAGCTGTTAACAGTTAGTGAACAGATACAATCAGGTCCATAAATATTGGGACATCGACACAATTCTAATCTTTTTGGCTCTATACACCACCACAATGGATTTGAGATGAAACAAATAAGATGCACTTTAACTGCAGACTTTCAGCTTTACTTTGGGGGTATTTACATCCAAATCAGGTGAACGGTGTAGGAATTACAACAGTTTGTATATGTGCCTCCCACTTTGTAAGGGACCAAAAGTAATGGGACAATTGGCTGCTCAGCTGTTCCATGGCCAGGTGTGTTATTCCCTCATTATCCCATTTACAAGGAGCAGATAAAAGGTCCAGAGTTAATTTCAAGTGTGCTATTTGTATTTGGAATCTGTTGCTGTCAACTCTCAATATGAGATCCAAATAGCTGTCACTATCAGTGAAGCAAGCCATCATTAGGCTGAAAGAAACAAAACAAACCCATCAGAGAGATAGCAAAAACATTAGGTGTGGCCAAATCAACTGTTTGGAACATCCTTAAAAAAGGAAGAATGCACCGGTGAGCTCAGCAACACCAAAAGACCCGGAAGACCATGGAAAGCAACTGTGGTGGATGACCAAAGAATTCTTTCCCTGGTGAAGAAAACACCCTTCACAGCAGTTGGCCAGATCAAGAACACTCTCCAGGAGGTAGGTGTATGTGTGTCAAAGTCAACAATCAAGAGAAGACTTCACCAGAGTGAATACAGAGGGTTCACCACAAGATGTAACCCATTGGTGAGCCTCAAAAACAGGAAGGCCAGATTAGAGTTTGCCAAACATCTAAAAAAGCCTTCACGGTTCTGGAACAACATCCTATGGACAGATGAGACCAAGATTATAGTTGAGCGAACCCAAACTGTAAAGGTTTGGGTATTTTATCCCGCCTGTTGAATAGCTGCAGGGCAGCCAATCAACAAGCGTTTCACTGGTTTGCCCTTAGAAGCCATCACAGCCATGCCTACTAATGGCATGGCTGTGATTGGCCAGTGCATCATGTGACCCAGCCTCTGTATAAGCTGGAGTCACGTAGTGCTGCATGTCACATGCTCTCAGGCTAGTGTAGGGAGAGGATGCTGCCTGCACTGTGAGGGACAGATTGCAGATCTAATAACATCTCATACTGCATTACAGAACAATCTGATTCTGGACTAGGTAGAGATTACTACTACTACTGCTTTGAGGGACAGATTGCAGATCTAATAACATCTCATCCTGCATTACAGAACAATCTGATACTGGACTAGGTAGAGTCTACTGCTTTGAGGGACAGATTATTGTTCTAAAATCATCTCCTAGTTCTATAGGGAGAGGTTCCTGCTGGTGCTGCGAGGGACAGATTATTGTTCTAAAATCATCTCCTAGCGATATAGGGAGAGGTTCCTGCTGCTCCTGTAAGGGACATATTATTGTTCTATAATCATCTCCTAGTTCTATAGGGAGAGGTTCCTGCTGGTGCTGTAAGGGACAGATTATTGTTCTAAAATTGTCTCCTAGTGCTATAGGGACTTTTTTACAGCCATTTTTGTGCCAAAAAGTTTGGGTCCCCATTGACTTCAATGGGGTTCGGGGTCCGGGGTAAAGTTCAGGTCAACCCGAACTTTTCCACAAAGTTCGGCCGAACCCGTCGAACCCGAACATCCAGGTGTCCGCTGAACTCTAACCAAGATCAACTTGTACCAGAGTGATGGGAAGAGAAGAGTATGGAGAAGGAAAGGAACTGCTCATGATCCAAAGCATACCACCTCATCAGTGAAGCATGGTGGTGGCAGTGTCATGGCATGGGCATGTATGGCTGCCAATGGAACTGGTTCTCTTGTATTTATTAATAATGTGACTGCTGATAAAAGCAGCAGGATGCATTTTGAAGTGTTTTGGGCAATATTATCTGCTCATATTCAGCCAAATGCTCCAGAACTCAATGGACGGCGCTTCACAATGCAGATAGACAATGACCCGAAGCATACTGACAAAGCAACCAAAGAGTTTTTTAAGGGGACGATGTGGAATGTTATGCAATGCCCAAGTCAATCACCTGACCTGAATCTGATTGAGCATGCATTTCACTTGCTGAAGACAAAATTGAAGGGAAAATGCCCCAAGAACAAGCAGGAACTGAAGACAGTTGCAGTAAACTGAACCCGTAACGTATTGTAAGGTGTAGCAGGGGAATTTTTTGAGAAACCAACGAAACAGTCATACGAAGCCCAGTAACAGATAGACGTAACACTTCGCGGCAGGTAACTCAAGACCTCGTAAACCGACTTATACTCGTCTATTATAACGGGTTTTGTGAAGTTTTACGTAGGACGACGAAAATAGTCGTCAGTGTAATAATTATTTATGTTCTCTTGGTCAAGGTAACCGTCGGTATGTACGGGTACGGTACTGTGACGGTGGTGGTACGAAGTGA
>BLSH010393843.1:458116-468977 GCA_018402905.1 Glandirana rugosa
GGTCCGTAGTCACTATCCTTTTAAAATATATCTCCACCTTCTGTTTCTGGTTCTGTGATGAAAACATCAAATAAAACAGAGCCACAAGAGAAGTCTGGGATTTGGTTCCCTCAGTGTGCTCCATAGGAGTTGTGGAGGGAGGGGGGGGGGGGTGGATGCTGATCTGAGGTCTGAAGTAAAGTTTAAGATGTGCTGGTCTAAAGAATAGTTTAAAGGGAATGCCAGGAGGGGCTGGTCTGAAGAATAGTTGAAAGGGGTTGCTGATCTAAAGTCTGAAGGGAAGTTTAAAGGGGGGGCTAACCTGAGGTCTGAAGAAATGTTAATATGGAGATGGTCTGGTAACTGGGTGGTTAAGGGGATGATTTGAGGACTAAAGGGGAGTTTAAATGGGATACTCTGTTGTCTGAAGTGGGTCTGATCTAAGGTCTGGTATTATGGGGGGCTGATTTTTTTCCTATCACTGATGCCTGGGCATCAGCTTGTAAACATCAAACTGAGACCTCTAGTAAGGAAATCCTTGTCACTTTCAGTTTCTTATATCACAAAAGGGAGCCAGGTCACATGAGAGAGCCCGGTAAAGGATGCAATCAGTGGAAGGAGAGGGGCACCCTTTCACACCTTGTAGAAGTGGTCAGGAGACTGTAGAGTTGCTTAAGATCACTTCTACCTTAAAGCGGATTTCCGGCTTTAAGGTAGCCGGAAAAATGTCCAGTGCTCATGGAATCCTCCGAAGAAGATATTCTGTGACCATCACCAATTACAATGTGAGTATCCACCACCTTATGTTAAATGCGCTTACCAGATATTGGCAAGAAATGTGTAAAAATGATAGTAGTTGTTAACGTCCCACAATATGGAGCTTTGGATCCTCTCAAAGACCTCCACGGACACCGTCCCAACAACAGGTAAAAAAGTATCCACCAATTAATAGGATGTCCCAAGCAGTAAATCTCCGGGGTCCAATCTGTGTCTAGGTGACAGGTGTGTGGGATCAGCTCCTCAGCTACGGACTGACTCAGGATCTAATTCAATAGGCTGTGCACACCTATGATGAGGCCCTTATACTTGCATCTTATTGGTAATGCAGCCCTGGTTTGGATGTCAAGGGGGACCCCAAGCAATAAAGAAAACAACAAAAGTGTGGAGACTGCCAAAAATCCATCCATAGCATGCAGGCTAGCAGGCCATAAAAGGGGGGGGGGGCATGCAACACTCCCCTTTTGAATCATCAGGCCTTAAGTACTCAACAAGGGGGAAGGCCTCTTTGACAATAAAGGGGTCCCCAGATACTAAACCCCTCATGTGAATGAGTAGAGGGCAAATTGTCTGTTTACATTTGACTACCTTAAAGTACGTCATGTCATAAAAAATGAAGAGATCTGTGTCCTTTTTTGTTTTTCTGGATATAAACATGTTGGATCAGATGTCGTCCAGATGTAAATGGACGCAAGTCCATTTTCACCCAGCCACATATAGATTCAACATGGGTCTGGAAAACTCCAGCATGTAAATGCAGAAAAAGACTGAATGGGCACAGATGTCACAAAAGTGTTCATGGATCCCCTGCTGATCGAACTGGAGGGTGCTTAGGGATTATGATTTGATTACATTGAAATATAACATTAGCTAGAATATAATTTACATCACACATTTTTTTTTCTGATCCAGTTGTCGATGTGTGTTTTTTTTATTCATAAAATAATATTCCTGACAATTAAATATAAAGACCTGCGTAGAAAAATCAATAAGAAAATAAACATGTAAAATAAATATATTCACTGTAGTTTAGTCTAAAGCAAAAAGGCAGTTGCTGAGATTGAAAAGTAAAGTGAAATAGACTGTTCGCTTTGCAAGGGAAGTTGTACTTTGCAAGACAATTTTCCCCAAAGCTTAGTGAATGAGGGGAAGATATGCAAACAATTAATGCTGTTTTTATAATTTTTCCTTGCACGTGATTGTGTATTCTTTGTAAAGTAAACTTTAACCACATTCACTAAGCTCTGAAGAAACCAAAACGCCCTTGCATTGTGCAGCGGTACAATGTGCAATGTACCAAGAAAATGGCCTATTTGCCCTTAATATATCAACCCCAATGTGTTCAACTTGGATCACCTAATACATTTGGCTTAATTTAAAAAAAAAATCAAATTCAGAAAACAAATGCATAGTTTTGGCGTTCTGCAAATTTGTGCTTTACTGCTCCTTACCAGAATGCATGTTTATATGGGTGATTTACTAAAAGAAGTTGGGAACCTTCACTGATGCAATTGTGCACTCTATCTACTTTATCTATCTAGGCAATCTCTGGGGGATAATGAGCACTTATGTTTGTAAGTAGCCCATGATGTCCCTCAGATTGTCCAACCTACTGCAAAGTTTCTGCACATGTGGGCTTGACGTGTTTAATGTGTGTGCCACATTCACTGGTTAGTCACATTAGGAAGAAAAAAGGGATTTTATTATAACTTACCGTAAAATCCTTTTCTCTGAGTTCACTGACAGACGCAGCCTTCTTATGACATATGGGTTATGCTCATATCACTAGGAGTAGACTAGGCAAAAATAAAACAAAAGCATAGGTTGGCCCCTCCCAGGGGGCTATCCTCACCTTAGCATATAATCCCCCTGCTCTGCATAGCACATCAGTTCGTAACAAGCCGTACAAACTCAACACAGAGGGGTGGGTGCTGCGTCTGTCAGTGAACTCAGAGAAAAGGATTTTACGGTAAGTTATAATAAAATCCCTTTTACTCTTCCGTTCACTGACAGACGCAGCCTTCTTATGACACGTGGGGACGTCCCAAAGCTGTGCCAATCAAGAGGGGTGGGCAAACTAGAACAAATGTACCCAACAGAAAAAGCCCTCTCAGGCGGCGCTAATCGCGCCTACACTGCCGCTTGTAATACTTTGCGGCCAAACATCAAACGTCAATTTTGTAAAACTTAGTAAACGTGTGCACTGAGGCCCAAGTAGCCGCTTTGCACACCTGAGACACCGAGGCTTGGTGTCTAAATGCCCAGGAAGTACTAACTGCCCTGTGGAATGAGCCGTGACTGGAAACGGGGGAACCTTGCCCCGAATCTCATATGCATGAGTCATGGTCTTTCTTATCCAACGAGAAATGGTAATTAAAGTAGAAAATCTTGCGCTAGGAGAAAATCAAAATTATACCAATAGATAGACTGCTGCCCTCCAGATATTTACCTCCGAGGAGGAAATTAAATTGAAACCAGTATGTCAGGAGATGGCACTGTCACTATCAAAAATGAAGTGGGCTTAATTAAAAATGAATGTGTGTTATACACCATCAACCATATGTGTGGGTGTGGGTAAAATACGTAAGATTCTTAAGAGAATTAAATAAAATATAAATAACATAGAAATCCAAGTGTCCGTAAAAGTCCGTAAAAACCTAAGCATACACATACAAAGCACTCTTTCACGAAATTAGTGATTGTGTTCCAATCAGTAGAAGTGTCTCTATGTGTTAGTAATCATAACTATGAAAATGTGAAATAAAAACAACATTTGTGAAAATGTCCGTAAAATTTAGTGTCCGTGAAAAGTCCGTAAAAAAAATGGTGTCCGTAAAAATTTGTGAAAGATGGCGTCCTTCACAAATCAACCACAATATTCTGCAAAATGCCCCACTGGTGTATGACTTCCTCTAGGGGTCTTTAGGATGTGTATAGGTCAGTAAGGGAAGAAGTTGATTAAAGGTGTATCCTTAAACCAATATACTGCATTCAAAAGGTGACTTTCCGTGTGTGTCCTCTAACACAGAAAATGGTGACTCCACTGGTGCTCCCCGCTTGTGCCCTCACTTACCAGAATCTTCTTACCCCTACTGGGGTGATGCGCCTTTGGTAAATGGGGTCTTTGTTGTTGTCTCTCCGGTGTCCTGTGGTCACTCCTTCCTAGGGTGGATTCCTCCTTCCAGGTGTTCCTGTTCGATCCCGTCCTTGATGAGTCCAGTCCCTGAGTTCCAGGTGGTTCTCGGTAGGGATATTGATAAGAAAAAAGGATCCAGGATAGTGTAGTATTTTGGGTTTCAAGAGTTGTTTATTCAAGCAAAAATAAAGTTCATTTAAAAAGCACTCATTGTGCTGGCATCCAAACTGACACAGCAATAAGCAAAGATCGCGGGCTCTGCCCGTTTGAGGAAGGCTAGATCTCCCTTCCTTCCTCCTCCTTGCGCTCCTCTATGGAACTCAGGGACTGGACTCATCAAGGACGGGATCGAACAGGAACACCTGGAAGGAGGAATCCACCCTAGGAAGGAGTGACCACAGGACACCGGAGAGACAACAACAAAGACCCCATTTACCAAAGGCGCATCACCCCAGTAGGGGTAAGAAGATTCTGGTAAGTGAGGGCACAAGCGTGGAGCACCAGTGGAGTCACCATTTTCTGTGTTAGAGGACACACACGGAAAGTCACCTTTTGAATGCAGTATATTGGTTTAAGGATACACCTTTAATCAACTTCTTCCCTTACTGACCTATACACATCCTAAAGACCCCTAGAGGAAGTCATACACCAGTGGGGCATTTTGCAGAATATTGTGGTTGATTTGTGAAGGACGCCATCTTTCACAAATTTTTACGGACACCATTTTTTACGGACTTTTCACAGACACTAAATTTTACGGACATTTTCCACAAATGTTGTTTTTATTTCACATTTTCATAGTTATGATTACTAACACATAGAGACACTTCTACTGATTGGAACACAATCACTAATTTCGTGAAAGAGTGCTTTGTATGTGTATGCATAGGTTTTTACTGACTTTTATGGACACTTGGATTTCTATGTTATTTATATTTTATTTAATTCTCTTAAGAATCTTACGTATTTTACCCACACCCACACACATGGTTGATGGTGTATAACACACATAAAAGGTTCATGCATTTTTAATTAAGCCCACTTCATTTTTGATAGTGACAGCGCCATCTCCTGACATACTGGTTTCAACGAGAAATGGTAGCTGACGAGGCCGCCATGCCTTTGCGCGACCCTTCCGTCAGCACAAATAGAGAATCAGACTTCCAAAAAGAAGCTGTAGAAAACAAATACACCCGCAAAGCCCTCACCACATCCAAAGAATGCAGTTCAACTTCTTTGGGATGCAACGGGTGCGGGCACAATGAGGAAAGAACAATATGCTCCTTTAAATGAAAAGAAGAAACCACCTTCGGAAGAAACTAAAGGGAAGGTCGCAAAACCGCCTTGTCCTTATGAAGGACCAAGTAAGGTGACTTGCAGGATAATGCTGCCAACTCAGACACCCGCCTAGCGGAAGTGACAGTCACCAGAAAAGACACTTTCTGCGACAACAGTCGCAAGGGAATGTCCCTAATCTTTTCATATGGTGGTTTCTGCAGCACAGAAAGCACCAGATTCAAATCCCACTGTGCCAGAGGCGACCGTATCCGAGGAGCCACATGATGCACCCCCTATACAAATGTACAGATCAAGGAATGAGATGCCAAGGGCCGTTGAAAAAGAACCGCCAGGGCCAAAATCTGACCCTTAAGCGTACTTAACGCCAGGTTCTTGTCCAGTCCTTGCTGCAAAAAAGTCAGTACTCTGGACACTATATAAGAGCAGGGGTTCCAACCCCCTGCCTCGCACCAGGTAATATAGGCCTTCCAGGTCCTATGATAAATCTTACATGAGGTACCTTTATGTGCTTCAATCATAGTAGGGATCACGGAGTCCAAGACACCCCTATACCTCAACACCTGGGACTCAATAGCCAAGCCGTCAAAGCCAGCGAGGGTAAAGCAGGGTGCAAGATGGGGCCCTGAGACAGTAGGTCTTTGCGAAGTGGAAGACACCACGGAACATCTGCCACCATCCATACTACGTCGGCGTACCAAGGACGCCGAGGCCAATCCGGAGCTACCAGGATTGTCGGGATTCCCCCTGCTTCTATCCTGCACAGAACCCGCAGTAGAAGCTTTAGAGGAGGAAAGATGTACAGTAGCCGATACCGACCCCAGGGTGCTACCAGTGCGTCCGAGGCAACCGCCAACGGATCTTTTGTTCTGCACACAAAGGTCTGTACCTTGTGATTGAACCTGGAGGCCATGAGGTCCACCTCTGGTGTGCCCCACTTGAGGCAAATCTGGCAGAACACTTCCGGATGTAGGGACCATTCCCCTTGATCCAGAGTCCGGCGGCTGAGAAAGTCCGCCTGCCAATTTTCCACGCCTGGGATGTAGATTGCAGGGAGAGCTGGCAGGTGAAGTTCTGCCCACCGAAGGATCAGAGCCGCCTCCACGGCTGCTGCCGAGCTTCTTGTTCTGCCCTGATGGTTCACATATGCCACAGCCGTGGCATTGTCCGACTGAACCTGGACAGGGAGGCCTCGCAGCCTTTCTGACCAATGGGACAGACAAAGTCTGATCACTCTCAGTTCCAGTACATTTATTGGAAGACAAGCTTCCTGCACTGACCAATGACCCTGGGCAGAGAACTGACCCAGGACCCCTCCCCAGCCCAATAGGCTGGCATCCGTCGTTACTATCGACCAATTGAGGGGGAGAAAACATTTCCCCAACTTTAGGGCCGGGGCCCGAATCCACCAAATCAAGGATCCTCGGGACTGATGATCCAACCTGATCAGTCTGTCTAGGGATAGGGGAGATTTGTCCCATTGCGACAAAATTACCTTCTGCAAGAACCGAGTGTGACTCTGGGTGTAAGGTATCGCTTCGAAAGTCGACACCATGAGCCCCAACACTCGCATACAGAACCGTAAGGAGGACCACTGGCGTGATAACAGGGTTCGCACTGCTGCCTGAAGTGTCAGGAGCTTGTTTGGTGGTAAAAACACCCTTGCCTGCACCTTGTCCAGAATCAGACCCAGGTATTCCAGCTGGCAGGATGGAGTCAACGATGACTTCTGCAGGTTGATCGGCCAACCAAACTCCTCTAATGTGGACACCGTAATTGTCACGTTCTCCTCCAGAGCCGCAGCAGACTCTGCTCTCAGGAGTAAATCGTTGAGGTATGCTACTACCGCGATACCTCTCTGTCTCAGCAGCGCCAGCATCAGGGCCACCACCTTGGTGAACACTCGGGGAGATGAAGCCAGCCCGAAAGGAAATGCCACAAACTGGTAATGCAGGTTCCCCACAGCGAAGCGTAGAAAACGCTGGTGACTGTGACAAACTGGAACATGGAGATACGTGTCCCTGATATCCAGGGATGCCATGAATTCCCCTTGGTGCAGGACGGCCACGACCGAGCGGATGGACTCCATCCTGAATCTCTTCATCTTTACGAAGCGGTTAAATGCCTTCAGGTCCAGAACTGGCCTGACACCGCCCTTTTTGGGCACCACAAAGAGGTTTAAGTAAAACCCGTGAAATCTTTCCACCATGGGTACTGGTACAATCACTCCCTGTTCGGCAAGCGCCCGAACGGCGCCTAG
This sequence comes from Glandirana rugosa, assembly GCA_018402905.1. NCBI lineage: Eukaryota > Metazoa > Chordata > Amphibia > Anura > Ranidae > Glandirana > Glandirana rugosa. The sequence goes on from BLSH010393843.1 coordinate 465,565, forward strand.
AAGCGCCTCCCGACGCCCCTGAGAGAGTCTCAAGTTTGAAGGGAAGAACCTTTCTGGGGGCAGAGAGATGAATTCTATCCTGTGGACACCACCTCCAGTACCCACCGATCGGTGATGCGGGCAGACCATCTGTCTGCGAACCCCAGCAACTGGCCCCCCACCCGTGAGTCGGGCGGGGGGCAACCCATAATGCGGAGGTTGATTTATCCTTCCCTTTTTCGGACTTATGCTGCCAAGGCTTTTTACTGTGCCCAGCGGCAGCCTTACCGGACTTGAAGCCCTTACCCGCTGAGCCGGGTGCCCGAAAAAACGTCTTCTGACCTGAAGAAACAGGGCCCTGCCTACGACGAAAATCCCACCCCTTCGGCTCTGGAAGGAAAGTACTCTTCCCTCCCGTGAAATCCTTAATGATTTCATCCAACTGTGGGCCAAACAGACGCCCTCCCTGAAAGGGAAGATCTGCAAGAGCTTTCTTTGAAGCCTGGTCGCCCGACCAAGAGCGGAGCCACAGCACACGCCTGATAACAATTGCAAAAACAGACATTTTTGACAATATGGGAAGAAGGTCCAAAGCAGCATGGCATATGTAGCGGAGACCCTCTTCCAAATGTTGTGCCCGCTGCACCTCAGCCTGTGCACACTCACAAGTTAAACCAGTGTGCAGTGTGGCAGTGTGCTCGTGAAGAGATTGTGCCGCCATCGCAGCCGCCAGCACCGGCCGCATGGCTAACCCAGCCAACAAGAACAGTGCCTTAGACATTGCCTGCATGCGACGATCGGCCGCCTCCCTAAAAGATGGCGACCCCTCCAAAGGAATGGTCGTTGCCTTATTCAAACGGGCCACTGGGGGGTCCACTGTTGGGGAAGCCCATCTCTTAGTAAAGCTATCCTCAAAGGGGTAGCGAACAGCAAAGCTTTTAGGAAAAGCAAAGGAATTTGGTGGCCGCAGCCATTCCTTGAACACCGCCTGTTCAAACACCTGATCATAAGGGTAAGCCCTAGGGGACCTAGGCGGTTTAAGTGATCCACAAATATATGTGGACTCATGCAACTCCCCTGCTTGGTCAGGTCGCATGGAGTCGCGGATATCAGTGATCAGAGCGGCCACTATTGCTTTATCACGCAAAAAAGGGGCCTCCTGATCACCTTCGCCTTCTGAGGGCAGTTCACCCTCTGATAGGTCCACAGGTGTGACCACTGAGGTGCTTTCTGGATCCGAATCCTCCCCTGAGGAATGAGGGGGTGGGCATTTCTTGGGGTCCCCCAGAACCGGGTCCCCCTGCCTGGGGAAAGAATTCCCCAAATACCGCCCTCAGCTGTTCCAAGGACACCAAGGTCCCTGGGGTGGATTGTTGATCCACAGGTACCCCTGCCATAGCACTGCCGGCCTCTGACATCCCAGCCTTTCGGCACCCCCACTGTGTGACCACCACCTCTACCCCACCAATCAGCCAGGGAGACCCGGGAGGATTGCCCCCGCGGCTACCAGCACCCAGGGAGAGCCATCTATACTTGCTGTGTTAGATGCCTCAGCACTGTGACCGAAATGAGCAATGCCCAACAATCCACTGCACTTCAAGAGTCTGCACCACTGAGCGTCAGCCACATTGTCCAAGTGAAACCGGAAGTACTACTTCCGTTTCTAAAACACTTCCTGTAATACCAAAAACGACCACTGGGGGCCGCCAGAGGACAGGCTGAAAACCACATGGTTACTTTCATATGGTGGTTTCTGCAGCACAGCCAAACAAATGGATGCTGCCATTAACACAAGCAGAGCTTTGTAGGAAAATGGTGCGGTCGGTGGTGAACGAACGGTGATCCACACTGAATGGCGGCAAACCGCTTAATGCAGTGCTCCGAACGGTCAGTGCAAGGTACGGTACTGCGGGGGGGAGGGGGGGAGATAATCCTCAAAGGGGTACCACCCAGTGTGCCCCTACTAACGGACCCCCACCGGCCGGCTACCACAGAAGCTGCCCAGGTGCCCACTCTCCATGCCCCTAGGGCGGAAGAGGGGTCCACTCACCAATCTGACGGGTGCAGCGGGTAGCCACCTGGAGCAGACTTACCTCCCCATAGAGAGGCATGCTGCTGGCCAGGCCCCTGGACAGGCGAACCAGTCATTGGGCTCTAGTGGGTTTTAGCCACTGGCCGCCCACACGGAACGGGCGCAATGCGGCGGGCCCCCGCTAAGGGTAGCTCGCATAGTGTCCGCCGGACTGGGGAAAGCTTTGTATTCTAGATATCCTCTATACCACCAGCCAGCTTCTTGATAGCAGTCTTCATCAGAAAAAATCTTTAGGAGACCGCAGATCCCATAAGGAACCAGGTCTACTCCTTGCACTAGGCAATTAAAAACTGATGTGCTACTTCCGGTTCCGGCGCCGAATGGAGAGGAGCTAGGAGACGACCGCTCCGCTCCTCTGCCCCTATACCCGCCTAAAAAAAACCGGCAGCCCACGGAGGAAAAGACCAGGAGACTCCCCTCTCTAGTCCCCCCACCCCGCATGGACCGATTTGTGGAGCGGGTGAACCAGAGGCAGAGCGCTTCCCCCCCGACACCCGGCGGAGACAAGCAGCGCGGCGCCTCCAACATGGCCGCGGACGCTCCAGCACAGGTCACCTATGCAGCGATGGTAGCCGCATCCCCTCCTCATCAGCGATCCGACGACCCGCCGCAACAGCAGCCGCCTCCAGGCACCCCTGCGCAAGAATCATCTTCACCTGCCGAGATAGCACAGGCGGTGGTTCTCCTGATGCGACCGCTGCTATTGGAAGCAGTGGACACAGCAGTCACTAATGCCGTACAAAAAGGCATGGAGCTCATGCATAAAGAACTGCAATCCCACACTGCCAGATTGGAACAGGCAGAGGAAAGACTATCTACTGTGGAGGATGACACCACTGCTATGCTCGCCTCAGTTGCCAAACTCACATTGCAGAATAAAGAGCTGCATGAAAAGGTCATAGACCTGGAAAATCGCAGCAGGAGGAACAATCTGCGCATAATAGGCCTTCCTGAAACTTATTCCCAGCGTATCCTCCCCAAGCTATGTGCAGTCACTATACCAGAACTTCTGGGCCTCAGAGCCCCCTGCACAGTGGAGAGGGCTCACAGGATGGGACAGCCATCCAACACCCGCTCAAAACCCAGGGCGGTAATAGTACGCTACCTGAACTACATGGACAAGCAGGACGTCCTCCAATCCTTCAGGAAAATGCGTTCATTAAACTTCGAGGGTCACAACCTACTTATCTTTGCGGACTACTCGCTAGAGGTCATGCAGAAAAGAAAAGCATTTTCACCAGTCTGCACGACCCTACACGAGCTCAACATACATACAACTCGAGCACATCCCAGCACGTCTGACCACTTTTACGAAAAGAAAAGACGTACTGGAGATCGCTCA
>BLSH010393843.1:507118-528121 GCA_018402905.1 Glandirana rugosa
TTAATTTATTTTCCCTATCCCCATTTATTTGTAGGGCACTTGCCCTAGTTTGAAGATGATTTTGGAACAGTTATATGGTTTCTACCGTTAATTAATACTTTTCAGACACTGTTTGAAGATGATCCACATTCACCTCCATTTTTGCTTTTTTTTGTTTTTATTTTTTTTTAAATATTTAAAGTTATTTCCCTTTCCCCATTTTTTTTGTAGGGCACTTGCCCTACCCTTACCCCCATTTTACTTCCTTTTGCAGCCCTCTGGGGCTTTCCAGGACTTTGCTACAGCCATTTTTGTGCCTAAAAGTTCGGGTCCCCATTGATTTCAATGGGGTTCGTTGTCCTTGCGATCGTTCGGGTTCCGTCCGGACCCGGACCCGGACTTTGTCCCGAAGTTCGGACGGACCAGCAGAACCCGAACGTCCAGGTGTTCGCTCAACTCTACATGTGAGATATCGCCACCATCGTTAGAGTGCGAGAGCAATAATTCTAGCAGTAGAACTCCTCTGTAACTAAAAATTGGCAACATGTAGAAATTTTTAAACTTCGTAGATGGAAATTTTTAAGTGCCAAAGTTTGTCGCCATTCCACGAGTGGGCGCAATTTTGAAGCATGACATGTTGGGTATCAATTTACTCGGCATAACATCTTTCACAAAATTGTCTAATTTTTATTCAAAAAAGTGTTTTTTTTTTCAAAAAAATGTGCTTTTAAGACTGCTGCGTAAATGTGGTGTGACATAAAGTATTGCGACTGCTATTTTATTTTTCTAGGGTGTTAGAAAAAAATATATACAATGTTTGCGGGTTTTAAGTAATTATCTTTAAAAATAAAACTGATTTCAAGTTGTAAACACCAAATCTCAGAAAGAGGCTCTGTCCTTAAGTGGTTAAGGGGAACCCCATGCCAAAATTTGAAAAAAAAATTGCATGGGGGTCCCTCCCAAAATCCAAACCAGGTCCTTCGGGTCTGGTATGGAATTTAAGGGGAACCACGTGTTAAAATTTTAAAAAAAATTGTGTAGGGGTCCCCCCAATTTTAAGAGGAACCCCGTGCCAATTTAAAAAAAAATGGGGTAGGGGTCCCCCAAAATCCAAACCAGACCCTTATCCAAGCACATAGCCCTGGCATGGCAGAAGGGGGCGGGGACGAGCGAGTGCCCCCCCTCCAAACAACCATACCAGACCACATGCCCTCAACATGGGGAGGGTGCTTTTATGTCTCCCCCAAAGCACCTTGTCCCCATGTTGATGCGGAGAAGGGCCTTATCCCCACAACCCTGGCCGGTGGTTGTGTGGGCTTATCAGAATCTGAAAGCCCCCTTTAATAAGGGGGCCCCCAGATTGCAACCCCCTATGTGAATGAGTATGGGGTACATTGTACCCGTACCCATTCACCAAAAAAGGAATGTAGTGTTAAAAAAACAGTAGACAGTTTTTGGCAAGTCCTTTATTGTAAAATAGCTCTTTTTATTTCTTTCTTCTTTCTTCCTCTGGTCTTCCTCCATCTTTTCCTGCCCCGCTCCTTCTTCTGGTCTTCTTCTTCTTCAGTTTGACAGTTATTTTATAGGTAAGGGCGGGGTCACCCAGTGACATAACTGAGTGACCCACCCCCTTCTGATGGCATGTGATGTCATAGGGGCGGGGTCACCTATTTATGTCACTGGGTCGCCCTGCCCCTTATAAAATAACTATCAAACTGAAGACTGCCCATTCTGGGAATCGCCTCTGGATGGCACGGCAGCAGCAGTGGCAGCGATGAAAGAAGAAAAAGAAGAAGACAACAAGAAGATGGAAAAAGACCAAAAGAAGAAGCAGAAGACCAGAAGAATTAGCGGGGCAGGGAAAGATGGAAGAAGACCAGAGGAAGAAAGATGAAAGGAAGAAAAGGAGCTATTTTACAATAAAGGACTTGTCAAAAATTGTCTACTGTTTTTGTAACAACTACATTCCTTTTTTGGTGAATGGGTAGGGATACAATGTACCCCATACCCATTTACATGGGGGGTTGGGATCTGGAGGCCCCCTTATTAAAGGGGGCTTCCAGATTCTGATAAGCCCCCCACCCACAGACCCCCACAACCACCAGCCAGGGTTGTGGGAATGAGGCCCTTCTCCCATCAACATGGGGACAAGGTGCTTTGGGGACCCCAAAGCACCCTCCCCATGTTGAGAGCATGTGGCTTGGTATAGTTCAGGGGGGGAGGCGTTTGCTCGTCCCCACCCCCTCCTGCCATGCAAGGGCTACGCGATCGGATAGGGGTCCGGTTTGGATTTTGGGGGGACCAAACGCCATTTAAAAAAAAAATTGGCATGGAGTTCTCCTTAAATTCCATACCAGACCTGAACAGCCTGGTACAGACTTTGGGGGAAACCCTACGCATTTTTTTTATTTTGGCACGGGGTTCCACTTAAAATACATACCAAACCTGAAGACCCTGGTACGGACTTTGGGGGGGGGACACCAACGTAATTTTATTTTTAAATATTTCAGCATGGGGTACCCCTTACAATCCAAACTAGACTAGAAGAACCTGGTATGGACTGGGGGGGACCCCCAACGCAATGCTATTTCAGTAATTTTTATCTATATTGCCGGGAAGCAGCAACACACTACAGCCGCAAACGATTTTAAATGACAATTTTTCCTTTACAAATGTCATTTTGCGGTGGCACTGTTCTAAACATGACACAGATGCACCACTTTGCAGGCATACTAAGGGGACCCCCCAGGCATACTAAGGGGACCCCCCAGGCACAATATTTAACCACTTGCTTACTGGACACTTAAACCCCCCCTCCTGCCCAGACCAATGTTCAGCTTTCAGTGCGCTCACACTTTGAATAACAATTACTCAATCATGCAACATTGCGCCCATATGAAATTTGCTTCCTTTTTTTCACACAAATAGAGCTTTCTTTTGGTGGTATTTAATCACCACTTGGTTTTTTATTTTTTGAGCTATAATTAAAAAAAAGACTGAAAATTTTGAAAAAAAACACATTTTTCTTTGTTTTTGTTATAAAATTTTGCAAATTAGAAATTTATCTTCAGAAATTTTGGCCAACATGTATAATCTTACATATCTTTGGTAAAAATAACCCAAATTAGTGTATATTATTTGGTCTGTGTGAAAGTTAGAGAGTCTAAAACCTATGGTGCAAATCACTGAAAATTGATCATACCTGATGTACTAAGGGCCTATCTCATTTCTTGAGACCCTAACAAGCCAGCAAAGTACAAATACCACCCAAATGACCTCTTTTTGGAAAGTAGACATCCCATGGTATCTAGTAAATGGCATAGTAAGTTTTATGAAGTTGTCATTTTTGCCCACAATTCTTTGCAAAATGAAGATTTTTTTTTCAACAAAATTGTCATTGTAACAGGTTATTTCTCTCACATGGCATATGCATACCTCAAATTACACCCCAAAACACATTCTACTACTCCTCCCTCCTGAGTATGGTGATACCACATGTCTGGGACATTTTTACAGTCTGGCCACATAGAGAGGCCCAACATTGAACTAGCACCTTCAGGCGTTTTAGAAGCATAAATTACACATCTCATTTCTCAACCACCTATTACAATTCTGAAGGCCCTGGAGCATCAGGACAATGGAATCACCCACAAAATGACCATTTTGGAAAGCTAACACCCCAACGTATAATCTATGAGGCATAATGAGTTTTTTGAATGGTTCATCTTTTTCCAGAAGTTTTTGGAAAATGTGGGAAAAAAATGAAAACGCATTTTTTTTACACAAAGTTGTCAATTTTTAAGGTATTTCCACCACATAGCATATACAAAGGAAAAATGACACCCCAAAATACATTCTGCTACTCCTCCTGAGTATGTCAATAGCTCATGTATGAGACTTTTATAAAGCCTGGCCACATACAGAGGCACAACATTGAACTAGCACCTTCAGGCGTTTTAGAAGCATAAATTACACATCTCATTTCTCGTCCACCTATTACAATTTCGAAGGCCCTGGAGCGCCAGGACAATGGAAACACCCACAAAATGACCCCATTTTGGAAGGCTAACACCCCAACATATAATCTATGAGGCATAATGAGTCTTTTGAATGGTTCATTTTTTTCCAGACTTTTTGGAAAATGTGGGAAAAAAATGAAAACGCATTTTTTTACACAAAGTTGTCAATTTATAAGGTATTTCCAACACATAGCATGTATAAAGGAAAAATGACACCCCAGCTACAACGAACACAATTGTCCAGGCAACAGACAGTGAATGCAATTGTCCAGGCAGCAGGCAAGAAAACTGTCCATAGTATAGGCAGGGATATTGTCCATATACAGTCCAGGGTCAGTGCAGGCAGAGATGTTGTCAACATTTCCAAAATATTGATCCTGGTAGTAGGACAATGAATGTAATTGTCCAGGCAACAGGCAGGAATACTGTTCATAGTATAGGCAGGGATACTGTCCATATACAGTCCACAGTCAGTGCAGGCAGAGATGTCAACAGTGCCAAAATATTGGCCCTGGTAGTAGGACAGCGAATGCAGTTGTCCAGGCAACAGGCATGAATGCTGTCCATAGTCAGTACAGGCAGCGGGCAAGGATACTGTCCATATACAGTCCAAGGTCAGTGCAGACAGAGATATTGTCAACATTGCTATAATATTGGTCCTAGTAGCAGGCAGAAACATGGTCCATAGTCCAGGTAGCAGCAGAGGTGTGGTCAGTTCATCCGGTAGGCAGAGGAATGATGGCAATAAGTCCTGCAGGCAGAAGCAGGGCCTTGGTCAGGACAGAATGGGGACGGGGTAGAGGCTTCTCCCACCCAATCTCTTTGAAGCCTCTGAGTCTCCAGTCCCTAATAAGGGAGAGAAAAAACAATGTTTTCTTCTTCCAGAAAAAACATTCTGGAGCGCCTCACATATGTGAGACCCCTGTGTTGTGAATCCCACTACTCCAGTTGCAGGGTACAAGATCAGTCCAAGAGGCAGGCAAAAAACGTGGTCAAACAGTCCATGGTCAGTTCCAGATCAGGCAGAAGTATGTACAAAATCGGTAGGCAGAAGCATGGTCGAATAATAGTCCAGGGTCAGTTCCAGATCAGGCAGAAGTATGTATAAAATTGGTAGGCAGAAGCATGGTCGAATAACAAGCCAGGGTCAGTTCCAGAGCAGGCAGTGGCATAATGGGGGCAAACTAGAAAAAGTAACTGAGGAATCATTAACAATTGACTAGAGTGTGATACGCCGGAAGCAGTCACCTATGCATAGACCTGGTTGGGAAGGGCACTGGGCACAATAATAAGTGGTGTCTCTTCTAACGCTTCTACTAGAGCACACCCAGCATCTTTTCTGGCGTTTATGGCCTGTTGGTCTGGGAGGTATTTTATCAGGGTAATGGTGCTCGGAGAGTCTGCTACACACATTGGACCTAATATTCTCTGGTGGGCCGTTGGGGTATAAAAGTGTGGTGACGATATCCTCCTGGTAGCCAAGGAAGGGTTTGGGGTTTACTGTGGAATTTCGATATATGACATAGGTATTGTATATGGCCAAATAAAAAAAATAGAGGGCAACTTTTTTATACCAGTAGTATGTTCTTCTGGTAAATAAATAGGGTTCCAACATTTGATCATTTAGATCGACTCCTCCCATGTACAAATTGTAATCGTGGATGCAGGTTGGCTTCTGTATTGGGTCATTTCTTCTGGGGATCTCCACAAATGAATTGTTGTGTACAGTAGATAACATATACACATCTCTTCTGACCCTCCACTTCACAGCCAGAACTCCCTCATTCCGCAGACTCGCCGTCTCTCCTTTTCTAAGCCTCATGTTTCTGGCTGTGCCACAGGCTGGTGTACTCTTCCTGTAGAGGTTCCGGAACAGGGGTAAACTAGTATAAAAATTATTGGCATACAGGTAGTAGCCTTTGTCCAGGAGCGGGTGAATTAGTTGCCAAATGATTTTACCGATTGCACCTATATAGTCTGGGCAATTAGGGGGATTCAGCTGGGAGTCCTTCCCATTCGTAGACTCTGAAGGCGTAAACATACCGCGTTCACACAATTTGTAGACCTTCACACCATAGCGGGCCCTTTCACTAGGGATATATTGTTTTATTCCCAGCCTTCCTCTAAATTTTACCAGGGATTCGTCAAAGCATATATGTTGGTCAGGGGTAAATAATTGTGGAAATATTTCTGAAAAATAATTTAGAATTGGGCGAATCTTATAAAGCCGGTCATAATTTGGGGCATTTCGGGGAGGGCACTGGGTATTGTTGTTAAAATGTAGAAATCTCATGATCATGGAAAATCTTGTCCTGGGCATTATTGATGAGAAGACCGGCATGTGGTAGATGGGGCGGGTGGACCAGTAGGAACGGAGTTTATTTTTGCTGTTAAATCCCATGCAGAACATGAGGCCCAAAAAAGTTTTGAACTCTTCCACCGTTACATCTCTCCACTCATAGGGACGGGAATAATATGAGGTTGGGTTAGCCTGGATAAATTGCTGTGCATATAGGTTGCACTGGACCACAATGGATTGCAGCATGTCCACCGTAAAAATGAAATCAAAAGAATTAATGGGTGAAAATTTTTCTGTGTCCACCTGGACTCCTGGCTGGGCAGTGAAAGGGGGAATCCTAGCTTCTCCTGAATTAGGAGGAAGCAATAAGGGGTGCTGGAGTGAGTAGTGAAGGCCGGCATGAGACCTAACCCTTTGGGGCTGAGGTACAACGGTGCTGGTGGATGGCACTGGGGTGCTGGTGGATGACACTGGGGTGTGGGTGGATGGCACTGGGGTGCTGGTGGATAGCACATCGGTGCTGGTGGATGGCAAAGCGGTGCTGGTGGACGGTATTGCCTCCTCTTCAATGCGCCTTCGTCTGGCGGGCAGACAATATACCTCATCTGAGTCCAGCTCTGATTCGCTACTTGAGACCGGATTGTAGGCCTTATCAGATTCAGGCTCAGACTCAGAGGAACCTGCAGGAGAGAGCTCCCCGTTGCTCTCGTCGGCCGCAAGAATATTGTAGGCCTCCTCAGCAGAAAAAGATATTTTTGCCATTGTTGTAGCACTAATTGGCACTGATGACATTTATGGCACTAATGAGGTGATGGGCACTTATGGCACGTGACACTGATGGGACTGATGTCAGGTGACACTGATGACAGATCAGGTGGCACTGATATGTGGCACTGGTGACAGGTTAGGTGGAACTGATATGTGGCACTGATGACAGGTCTGGTGGCACTGGTGGCCCTGACATATGGCACTGATGACAGGTCAGGTGGCACTGACACGTGGCACTGATGACAGGTCAAGTGACACTGATGACAGATCAGTTAGCACTGATGATATGTGGCACTGGTGACAGGTTAGGGGGAACTGATATGTGGCACTGATGACAGGTCCGGTGGCACTTGTGGCACTGACCCGTGGCACTGATGACAGGTCAGGTGACACTGACACGTGGCACTGATGACAGGTCAGGTGGCACTGATATGTGGCACTGGTGACAGGTTAGGTGGAACTGATATGTGGCACTGATGACATGTCCGGTGTCACTGGTGGCACTGACACATGGCACTGATGACAGGTCAGGTGGCACTTTGACACGTGGCACTGATGACAGGTCAGGTGGCACTTTGACACGTGGCACTGATTGATGCCACTGACATGTGAAACTGATGACAGGTCAGGTGGCACTTTTTATGACACGTGGCACTGGCACTGATTCTACATGGCACTGATGCTACGTGGCACTGATTGGTGGCACTGACTGGTGGCACTGACTGGTGGCACTAACAGGTGGTACTGGCAGATGGCACTGACAGGTGGCACTATGATGGGCACAGTGAAAAGTGTGTTTTTCAACTCACAGCAGCACAGGCAGCAGGGATCGATCCCTCTCTCCTCACACAGCGGTGTCTTTGTGAGGAGAGAAGGCAGGCAACGAGAGTTGATCTCTTATGTTTACATTTGAGATCATCTCTCATTGGACCCGCCGATCATGTGGTAAATGGCCGCTGTGATTGGCCATTTACCACAATCTGTGATTGGCTGTGTCCAAGGGACACAGCGATCACAGAAATTCCGGGCAGTGCGCCCGCGATCGTGGGCGGGGGGTGAGCAAAGGAGACGACGTCCATGGACGTCGTCCCGGCAATTCAGATCTGTGCTGGAAACGTACTTTGGCAATAGTGCGGATCTGCAGGGGTTAAAGGAATATTTCATTTTTACTTTTTCACTTTAAACATTATTAAAAATCACTGCTCCTGAAAAAATGATTGATTTTAAAACTTTTTTTGCATTTATACATGTTCCCTAGGGCAGTATCCAGGTCCCCATACACTTTTTATGGCAATAATTTGCATATAAGCCTTTAAAATGAGCACTTTTGATTTTTCATGTTCGAGTCCCATTCATTTTAATAGGGTTCACGTGTTCGCACTCATTTTTTGCCTGTTCACAAGTTCTGGTGCGAACCAAACCGGGGGTGTTTGGCTCATCCCTATAGGCCAGTGATATAACTGGGGGCAGACTTGTGGATGGCTTTGTAAGTTATTGTTAGTACTTTGAATTTTATTTGCATAATGGAAGCCAGGGGTGGAGGGCACTGAATGGTTGGTGAGGTGGATGAGTCTTGCAGCAGCATTCATGATGGACTGAAGGGGGTATGTAAAGGTAATCCAATGAGGAGAGTTGCAGTAGTCAAGGCGAGAGATAACCAGGGAGTGAATTAGTAGCTTGGTGGTGTCATTGGTTAAAAAGGGGCATATTCTGAACATATTCCATTAGGGTGACTGTTTTAAGGGTGTTATCTGTGGCTTCTCTTTCTGGGATAAAGCCTACTTGGTCAAGTAACTCTCTGGTAACCTCTCCAGCTTCTTAGCATCAACATAATACAATGTATGCAGCCTATCCCTAATGGACATGGTTTTCTAATCTAAGAGTTCCAAATGTTAAAGTCTGGCTTCAGACAGTGCAAACATGGTAGTGGAGAATTGGTTTCAGTTATGAGCTTTTTCTAATGTTTCTATATGGGACGATAGGTCTTTGATACAAAAAGACGATCTTTCTTAAGTCTCGAGCCATGTTTAACAATAACCCCTATTATGCATTTCAGTGCTTCCCACTGTAGGGAACAGGGGTATCATCATTTTGGTGATCGTAGAGGTAGTTGGCTATAGTGTGTCAAATCTTAGTCAAGCACAAGTTGTCCTGGAGGAGGGAGTTACTCAGACACCAAGTCAATTCTTGCATAAATAAGTGAGGCAAGGAGAGCAAAAAGAACATTGGGCATGATCAGAACATTATAAGTTGCCAACACTGCTCTGTGGATGAAAGATCAGGGCAAAATGGTTCACAGGAAAATAGTTGATCCACAAGTATGGGAATTATGACTTGTGGAGTAAAACAAGTAATCTCTATCCATTGGATGAAAAAGCCACCACACCTCATGTTGTAATAGAAATTTCTTCAATCTATTCAATTGTGAGTAGGAAATAGAGCTTTGACCCACAGATTTGTCCACCTAGGGGTTCAGAATACAATTAAAATCTCCAGCCAAAAAATTACTCCTTTGCAAATTCCAGCATTTTATGGAGGCATCGGAGGATATGAGCAACCGGATCCTGGATATGGATCTACATATTTGCAAGCATTTATAGTTTGCCATGATAGTCAGTTTTACCAATAAGTACCTACCCTCTGGGTCTGCACAGACCTCTGACAGTGTACAGGAAAGAGATTTGTGGAATGCAATAGCCACCGCCACATGATTTGAATTGAGTATAGGTACTATGAATGGATTTCCTGGAAAAAGGCAATACTGACCTTGGACTTGTGAAAGTTATAGAGGATCTGTGATTGTTTGGACGGTTCGTTCAAACCACAAGCAGTAAAAGAGCAAAGTTTGATGGGGGGCAGGGCATTTTTAGGTAGAGTTGTCTTTGTCACTATCACTTATTCTGGCAAACATGACAATAACAATAAACAATGGCATGTGAATTTATAGTAAATATCATAACATCTAAATAAGCATTTATCATATGTATTCTTTTTGCAGATTGTTGTCCACATTACACTATAAACAGAAAACACCACACTCATTGCGAATTGAGCTGCTACCTGAGACCAATCTCACTCTTACTGCTTGCTGCAAGATCCTGATGCTCACCACTATACAGGGTGGGCCATTTATATGGATACACCTTAATAAAATGGGAATGGTTGGTGATATTAACTTCCTGTTTGTGGCACATTAGTATATGTGAGGGGGAAAACTTTTCAAGATGGGTGGTGACCATGGCGGCCATTTTGAAGTCGGCCATTTTGAATCCAACTTTTGTTTTTTCAATAGGAAGAGGGTCATGTGACACATCAAACTTATTGGGAATTTCACAAGAAATGTGAAATGACCCTCTTCCTATTGAAAAAACAAAAGTTGGATTCAAAATGGCCGACTTCAAAATGGCCGCCATGGTCACCACCCATCTTGAAAAGTTTCCCCCCTCACATATACTAATGTGTCACAAACAGGAAGTTAATATCACCAACCATTCCCATTTTATTAAGGTGTATCCATATAAATGGCCCACCCTGTAGATCAAGTCATGGATTGTTTCCAGACAGCCTACAGTTTTTTCTTTTAATGTCCTACAACTGTTTTGCACAAATATTCTTGCTTTCTTAATGTTTATGAATAAACAACAAATTGTTTTCAATTTTTTTTTGTTTTGTGATTAGGAAGAAAAAAAAACTAAATTCAATTCCACACCCCAAAAGCTACCTACCCGTATCACTGAGGAGATGCTTTGGGAAAATTCCACTACAAAAAAAGTATCCCCTGCAAACCAAAGGCATTTAAAACATTTGCAATATCATGTATTTTACAAAATTCAGATTTAGTGCCTGTACAGTAACGCCACCAGGAATTCTAAGAAGACTCCTACCCCTTTCCTGCATACTTAAAACTATTTACTGGTCAGCTATTTTGTTGTTTAATTATTTGCCTATATGCATATGATGGTCAACAAATAACAGATCAAAATTTTTCCTTTGCCAGTTCACCAGGGAAAAAGTAAAAACGAAATTGTTTACAGCTAGTTAGCATTGCAAGCAGGAATGATGGCTAATTAGATGCCATAAGTGCAGCACCCGCATGACAGGGAAATATAATATCTAATATAATATGTAATAGCCTGACTCAGGGTAGGAAGTACACGGATTCCGCTTCCATTTTCAATTCATATATGATTCTGCTTGTTTTTCTAAAAGCAGGATAACATGAAAGAATAATCAGCACCAATCTGCTTCGTGTTATGTGCCTGTTATTCCACGGGAATGTTATTCACATTATGTTTTCATTCTCCTGCAATTTCTTCCATGTTTAAAAACTTCAAATGAAACCTGCTAGTTTCCATTTGTTTAGCTTGTAGCCAGTGGGGAGCAGATTAAAAATGCAATGTCCACTTTCATTCCATTTTCATTCTTTTTTCAATTTATCATTATTAGTTTCATGCAATGGCTACTGAAATAGCATCCTGGTAAAAAAGGATTGAAAATGGAACACTGAATAAAAAATCAAGTATTGTTTAAAAGAAGGATTAAAATCTAGTTAAAAACTGACTGGAGAATGATTTAAAGCTTCATGTTCTGTCAGTCTTTATCTCAGAATCAGACTGTCTACACATGTACACATCCTTAACACAGCACAAAATGTTACATGCTCTCAAACATCCTAAAAGGAATTGCACTACTACTAATAGTACTTTTGGTACATAGGAATTTTACCTTCCCTCAAAAAATGTTTAAGGGCACAGCCACTGATTTACAGGTATTAAAGTGATTGTAAAGGTTTGCTTTTTTTTTTTTCATTATTAAATAACGAATATGTTATACTTACATGCTCTGTGCAAGGGGTTTGCATAAAGCAGCCCCGATCCTCCTCTTCTGGGCTGGATTCTGATTGATGATGGATTACAACAGGGGATGCTTTTTTATTTTTTAAATAAAGGGCTTCTTTTTTTAGACTTTTTTGATGAATTAGTAGGTGTACAATGTACCCCATACCCATTCACATAGGGGGGGGCTGGGATCTGGGGGCTTCCAGATTCTGATCATCGCCCCGCCTGCAGACCCCCACAGCCACAGGCAAAGGTTGTGGGGATGAGGCCCTTCTCCTAATCAACATGGGAACAAGGTGCTTTGGGGGGACCCATGTTGAGGGCATGTGGTCTGATATGACTCAGAGGGGGGGCTTGCTCGTCCCCCCATGCCCTGCCAGGCTGCGTGCTCGGATAAAAGTCTAATATGGATTTTGGGGTGGCACGACATTTTTTAAAAAAAAATTGGCACGGGGTTCCCCTTAAAATCAATATTTGACCTCAAGGGCCTGGTATGGATTTTGAGGGGGACCCTATGCTAATGGTTAGTGTTTGGCTGAAGCCATTTATTATCACTCAACTTTGTTTACTCTTTTTAAATCATAATGACAACAGAAACTACCCAAATTACCCTGATCAAAAGTTTACACACCCCCGGCTTGCATGCTGATACTCCAAAGTTGGAAAGGAGATAAAGCCATCAATCTATCGGAAGTAAAACAATTAGTTCACAGACACTACACCTTCGAACGTCTCCTAGCAGTGAACTCGCTGTCAGGATCATCCCTTGACAAAAACTGGAGAATATGGACAACATACATCGGGAATCATAGACCCAGCCGCATATGCAACTACCGATAAGACTTCAACCAGAACTCAAACCCCAACCCAAAAACTCTAACATACACCTGCAATACAAGCTACAATGTTGTGACTAGGTTCACCAACTGGGGTATCAGACTCACACCCCCCCATCACCACGAGTTGCTTCTGTATACCTTATACCTTTTACTTTAATCTGTTTTTCTTTTGATGAGTACACTACATACAGTTTGTTTGACTGAACCACATAACTTTATTTAGCAGAATTGCACGCAAGTGGGCGGTGCCGCTTCGTGCTCCTTCCACAGCTTGATCCCTATACGGGGTGGGTGGGAGCACGAGACGCCGCCCCATATGAATGTATATGCATGTGCACAAATGCGCACGCAGTGTGCAATGTATTAAACCCTATCGCTTGCCCAATTGCATATCAATATTGTATAACAAATGTGATTCTCATATTCTTGTTCGTGTACCTAAAATCTCAATAAAAACCTATTGAAAAAAAGTATACAAAAAAAAAAAGTTTACACACCCTGGTGATTTTAGCCTGATAACATGCACACAAGTTGACACAAAGGGGTTTGAATGGCTATTAAAGGTAACCATCCTCACCTGTGATCTGTTTGCTTGTAATTAGTGTGTGAGTATAAAAGGTCAATGAGTTTCTGCACTCATGACAGACCCTTGCATCTTTCATCCAGTGCTGTAAAGACGTTTCTGGATTCTGAGTCATGGGGAAAGCAAAAGAATTGTCAAAGGATCTGCGGGAAAAGGTAGTTGAACTGTATAAAACAGATATCCAAGGAATTGAGAATGCCAACCAGCAGTGTTCAAACTCTAATCAAGAAGTGGAAAATGAAGGGTTCTGTTGAAACCAGACCACGGTCAGGTAGACCAACTAAAAAATTTCAGCCAAAACTGAGCTTCTTGCCAAGAGGAATGCACAGCTTTACCATCTGAGAAGATAAAGAGCCTCATCTACAAATACCACAAAATATTTCAAGCTGTCATTGATGTTAAAGGGGGCAATACACAGTATTAAGTTAAATTTTGGTCTCATCACTCCAAATGACTTTGTGCCAGAAGGTTTGAGGCTTGTCTCTGTGCTGTTTGGCGTATTGTAAGCAGGATACTTTGTGGCATTTGCGTAGTAATGGCTTTCCTTTGGCGACTTGACCATGCAGCCCATCTTTCTTCAAGTGCCTCCTTATTGTGCATTTTGAAACAGCCACACCACATGTTTTCAGGGAGTGCTGTATTTCACCTAGGTTATTTGTGGGTTTTTCTTTGTATCCCGAACAATTTTCCTGGCAGTTGTGGCTGAAATTTTAGTTTGTCTACCTGACCATGATTTGGTTTCAACAGAAACCCTCGTTTTCCACTTATTCATTAGAGTTTGAACACTGCTGAATGGCATTCTCAATTCCTTGGATATCTTGTTATATCCCTTTCCTGTTTTATACAGTTCAATTACCTTTTCCCACAGATCCTTTGACAATTCTTTTGCTTTCCCCATGACTCCGAATCCATAAATATCAGTGCAGCACCTGATGAAAGATGCAAGGGTCTGTCAGGAGTCCAGAAACTCATTGACCTTTTATACACACACACACACACTAATTACAAGCAAACAGATCACGGGTGAGGATGGTTACCTTTTATAGTCATTCAAATCCCTTTGTGTCAACTTGTGTGCATGTTATCACCAGGGTATGTAAACTTTTGATCAGGGTCATTTGGGTAGTTTCTGTTGTCATTATGATTTAAAAAGAGTAAACACAGTAGATTGATAATAAATGGCTTCAACCAAACACTAACCATGAATGAAAGAAATGTTTATGTATTATCATTCATATTCTCTGAAAAATGGCCAAGAAATCATAAATTCTGCCAGGGTATGTAAACGTAAAACTTATGAGCACAACTATATATATATATATATGTATGTTGTTACACTGTCTGCACTCACTCTATATACTCTATCTACACTGTATACTACACTGCCTACATGCCACTAACTAAACTGCCTATCTTATCTCTATCTCCATTATTATACACTATATATGGCCACTTTGTAAGCAGCCTTATATAGTGTGGGGTGTGGACTTAGCCCCCCTGAGCCATGATTGGCCAATCATGGCTCTCACAGCAGAGCGCACTGTGATTGGCCAAAGCATGCAGGCAATGTGCATGCTTTGGCCAATCAGCGGGCGGTATTTCCCCGCAATCGCTTGGTGCATTATGGGGTGCTCCATGGCGACTAACTCACCGCGAGAGCCCCATAAAATTTGCTGTTTGGCGAATGCCCGATGTTCGAGTTGAACTTACGTTTGACTAGAACATGGGGCCCATCCTTAATTACCATCAGAGAGGTTAATGCATAGAATGCATTAAGGTGAAAACCCTTGAGGCTTTACAACGCCTTTAAGCACGCGTCTAACAGAATTTGATGGCAGTGGCTAATCTCATGTAAATAAAACTTGTGTGTGCTGACACCCACATTTACCTGCTTTCAAAATGAGGCTCTCGTTTTACTGCAGGTCAGATACACCAAGCAGCAATGCTTATGAAAGTGATCAGAAAGCCTTGTAGACATAACACTGCACCAAGCCCTGCTGCTCCTTCCCCCCACAGGACAGGTGGTTAAGCCATACCTCCCAACTTGGGGAGAAAGGAAAGAGGGACACATTACAGCACAAATTATGCAGGCAAAAGGCATGCCTCTGCCATGCCTCCACTGTGAATTATCTGAATTTTTGCACAAAAAAATGTTGGTTTACCCAAAAATTGCTTTGCTATTTCTCAATTATTTTGGCTTTTCAAAATAACAAACACAATAATTAAAACAACTGAGGAAGAAAAAGAGATAGAAGGATTTGGTTCCAAAAGAGAGACAGTCCCTCCAAATGAAGGACCATTGGGAGGTATGGTATGTCACAAAGGGTTTATTTTGGTTCACACAATATCTGGCCGCATTCAAGTGAATCCAACTAGTAAAAATTTATTAAAAAACAGTATACACATTACGCATCCTAGATCAAAAACATATTTTTTTGTGCAGAAACTGGTGCCCAATGACTTTCCAGGGTAATAATGAGTGGACTGGTGAGAATAGAATAAGATAGCACCTACAGTTGTATGCAAAAGTTTAGGAACCCCATAGACAGGTGCATCCAAACATGAGAAAAGGTATTTAAGGTGACCAATTGCAAGTTGTTGTTCTCTTTGACTCTCCTCTGAAGAGTGGCAACATGGGGGGGGGGGGCTCAAAACAACTCTCAAATTACCTGAAAACAAAGATTGTTCTACATTATGGTTTAGGGGAAGGCTACAAAAAGTTATTGCAGAGATGTAAGCTGTCAGTGTCCACTGTGAGGAAATGGAAGACCACAGGCACAGTTCTTGTTAAGGCCAGAAGTGGCAGACCACATAAAATATTGGAGAGGCAAAGGCGATGAATGGTGAGAACGGTCAAAAACAGCCCACAGACCACCTCCAAAGACCTACAACATCAACTTGTTGCAGATGGTGTCATCGTTCAACAATTCAGCACACTTTGCACAGGGAGAAGCTGTATGGGTGATTAATGCGAAAGAAGCTTTTTCTGCACATACGCCCCAAACGGAGTTGCTTGAGGTATGCAAATGCACATTTGGACAAAGCTTCAGTTATTTGGTCATAACAAGGGGCATTATGCATGGCGGCAAAAGAACACAGCGTTCCAAGAAAAACACTTGCTACCCACGGTAAAATTTGGTGGAGGTTCCATCATGCTGTGGGGCTATGTGGTCAGTGCCGGTACTGGGAATCTGGTTAAAGTTGAGGGTCGCATGGATTCCACTCAATATCAGCAGATTCTTGAGAATAATGTTGAGGAATCAGTCACAAAGTTGAAGTTACACCGGGGCTGGATATTTCAACAAGACAACGACCCAAAACACTGCTCAAAATCTACTCTGGCATTTATGCAGAGGGACAAGTACAATGTTCTGGAATGGCCATCCCAGTCCCCAGACCTGAATATCATTGAACATCTGTGGGGTGATTTGAAGCGGGCTGTCCATACTCGGCAACCATCAAACCTAACTGAACTGCAGATGTTTTGTAAGGAGGAATGGTCTAAAATACATTCATCCAGAATCCAGACACTCATTACAGGCTATAGGAAGTGTCTAGAGGCTGTTATTTCTGCTGAAGGAGGCTCTACTAAATATTGATGTGATTTTTCTGTTGGGGTGCCCAAATTTATGCACCTGTCTAATTTTGTTTTGATGCATATTGCGCATTTTCTGTTAATCCAATAAAACTCATTTCACTGTTGAAATATTACTGTGTCCTTCAGTTATTTGATAGATCAAAATGAAATTGCTGATCCAAACAGCCAAATATTTATAAATGACAATCATGGAAATTGTCAGGGGTTCCTAAACTTTTGCATACAACTGTATCTACAGCAAGCTCCCCTATTCTCCCCTTACATAGGTAAACATAAAAGTTTGCCCAATGCACAGTTTTATACACTAGACTACTGCCAGCGATGGAATGCATGTTTTACTGTCCTCTAGTGTATATGACCTACTTTAGTCAAGGCTTTCTATTCTTAAGTACAAAACCATAGGGCAACATTGATCAGTTCAAAATGGAACACATTAACTATACTATTGCAACTCAACTATTTCCAAGAACTGATTGGTTTGTTGTACTTGTCCAGCTGAACAATGCATATGTCCACTCTGCTGATCATCCTGGAGCTTCACTAGATGCTTACATTGATCCTAGTCATTTATTTATGGATTTTTTTGTAATTAAATTTTCGGATAGAGGACTTGGGTCATATTTATTTTATCATATTAATTTTATAAACTCTTAACTACTTGATTTATAATTCTAATCATCTTGCACAAAATCAAGAAATATTTAATTAAACCTTCTTAATTATATTTCAGCGTGATTTACAGTAACAACATGCTTTTGTGCTCAATGTCAAACTGACCTTTTAGATGACATCATCATGCCTGATAAGAAGGAAGTGTAAACCAACTGGGCTTTGAGATTTTATACTCAGTGCCTAATGATTTCAACTGTCCCCGATCACTTATGAAAGATTTATATTTGATATATGTATATATAATATATATATATCTCATTTTTTTAGCTCTAGCTGCAGAAGGACCACCCTAAATTAGACTTGTTATTTTATGGTTTCCAGTTTTCTAACCAACATTACCCACAATTTTAGTTCTAGAGTTTTAAAGCAGTGTGCTACAGGCTGGGGAATTGGCAAATGAAATGCTTGACAGATGGCAACAAAAATAAAATTATGTTTTATGAAATTCTATGAGCAAAATGAACAGTGTTTTTTAAGATCTTTGTGAAAGAGGCCTTAATGGAAAAATCAGCTTGGGTTGGTACCCATTCTTCTCCCAAGTTTCCCTATTGATGAGTGAGACACCTACCACTCAGGACTAATAGAAAGAAAAATGAAAAAGGATGGATGCAGCTCAATATATATCCTGGAAAAGTCTATATTTGCATTCAACTTCAGCTGCCTATATCTCTGGATCTATTGAATATTTTGAGCAGATGTGACTGTCACTGAAGCTTCATCTTAAGTATTTTTTAATATTATGCTTAGATAGAAATTTTCAGGAGAAAGTTTTAATAAGCACAAATAAAGTTGTTCATGGTCCATTTCAACCCTTTCAATCTGTGTATGAGATGCTTTTTTCAAATGATTAGACACTGAGTTATTTGCCTGGTATTCAGCCTTAAAGATCCTTTCCAACTGTGCATGCTGTATGAGCAAAAAAGTATATTACTATGAATAAAAAAATGAACATCGGAGTAAATAAAAACATGCATATGTGTATAATGTGTAACAACATGTAAAAATGCATGCAATACCACATATTATAAACACATATAAGTTTGAGGTGTCTTGTATGTAATATTACCCATGTTTCACTATTTGTCATGTTATACTATGTTTATTTTTTGAAAGCAGAGTCATTTTTCAAAATTCAAACCACATACAGTGCTTGCCATATCACCCATTAGGAAATGTATATACATGGTATTTTTGCAATCAATTTATAATACAAACTGCTACAGAATTACATTTTACAGTCACAAAATTAAACAAATCAAGCAGTCTGTCCATTTGTTTATCTTCCCATACTGACAAAAAGGTAAGTTAGTTAATGTCATTTGCAGGAAGAAATTAGAGCATATCATACCTTTTGTGGTGAGCAGAACATTAATTCTTCTGTCTGGATCATCTGCAAAGGGAAGGGAAAGAAAAAGGAAAGATAAGAAGAAATCAAGAAAAAAATGTTTCCCCATTGATCCCAGTAAAATAAGAAAGTATAAGTAGAGATAAGTGAAAAAAAAAGTCTTAGGAATGTAGGTTGTGATCCCTCAAGAGTCACAAATATATTATAACTTAATTCTTTAGAAAATCTAACTTTTCTTATTATTCTTTATTTAGTTGCAGTAGTTCAGCTCTGCTATTTTTTTTGTTTTGATGTATTTATATTTCAGCTCCACTCAAATAAAGCAGTGCATATTCACTCCTGTCATTTTCAAAGGCAAGAAAATATAGAGAGAAGCTTAAAATGATGCATACAGAAGTCTATTATTTTGAAGGGCATGAATTAGGAATAATAAACGTGAAATTTGCTTTGAACAATGACACACCAAAAAGTTAGTGATAGCAATATCTTCAATATATTTTGTTTCTGCATGCAAGCTGGTAAGCATTCCAGACCAAAAATGATTCACTTTAGCATTTGTCACTACATAAATGTCAGCTATTCATGGCAACAGGGGAAAAGTAATCTTTTACTAGTCTAGCAAAAATAAACAGCAGTCTGAATATTGATTTTTCTCTGGAATCAGGGTCAAGTTATTTGTCAAATAAACCTTAAAGTGGTTCTAAAGGCTCAAGGTAAAAAACTCAGATAACTCGATCTTGATCCAGCACTGTTCA
Organism: Glandirana rugosa; assembly: GCA_018402905.1. Classification (NCBI taxonomy): domain Eukaryota; kingdom Metazoa; phylum Chordata; class Amphibia; order Anura; family Ranidae; genus Glandirana; species Glandirana rugosa. The sequence goes on from BLSH010393843.1 coordinate 526,814, forward strand.
TAAGACCAGCGGCTCTCTCGGCTAGCTCTCTCCTCATTAGACACCGTGGCAGCAGCCAGAGCCATTGGTTTCTGCTGTTGTCAATCACAGCCAGTGAGGAGAGAGTGGAGGTGAGGCTGAACAAGTGCACATTCAGATCTTTCTTGGGAACAAGCATGTACAAGTTCCCCCATAGCAAGCGGCTTGCTATGGGGGCACTCAGCAGGGAGGAGGGGTCAGGAGCACCAGCAGGGGACCCGAGAAGAGAGGGATTGGGGCTTCTGTGTGCAAAATTATTGCACAGAGCAGATAAGTAGGACATGTTTGTTATTTTTTTTTAAATAAAAATGTTGCCTTTATAGTCACTTTTAAGGTAATCCTTTGGTCTGGGAAGAACCATATGGGAATAACTACAAAGGAATGTCCAGCATCTCAGTTCAACTGACTGTAGCTCTATTTAGGAAGATGATTTAAAAGTGCTGCAATGTATTTTGGACTTTACATACTTTTTTCTATCAGTTACGTGATTTTAGCATTGGCAGGTAACAATTTAATCTTAGGTTTCTAAAGAAGACACGTGACCAGGAAATGAAGTTGGATGATAAGTGTTTCAATCTTAAACTGCGTAAGGGGTTTTTACTGTTAGAATGGTAAGGATTTGGAACTACCTTCCATAGCTGGTGGTGTCAGAAGGGAGTGTAGATAAAATCAAAACACTTTTAGATGTGTTTCTTAATGAATGCAATGATGTACAGGGATATGGAAAATGTTAGTGAAATAAACACATGTGCACACACACATATATTCGGATTGAACTGGATAGACTGGCAACTTTACTCAACCTTACCAACTATGTAATACACACATAAATACAGATCCCAAAGTTGCAGATCTGTATTTATGTTTGTATTAAATAATTTTGTTTCTAATAAACACATAATCGTTTCTAATAAAACACACTGTAGGTTACCTTAAAAGTGTTCATTATTATATAAATGATTGGCAAGTAAAGGCTTTCTTCATTGTTACTGCTTCAAATTTTATGTTGCAAGAACAAGAGTATATGCTTTTTACTGCAACCATATAATTCCAGAAAGCAGGTGGCATTTTTTTTTAGTTCACTTCACTAGATCTGGTTTCAAATAAGAAGGGCATTTTGGTTATAATGAAATCTAACAGTAAACGAAAATTAGGTATTTTATAATGTTTGGCTTCAAACAGCCTTTAACCACTTGACAACTGGGCACTTAAACCCCCTTAACAACCAGACCAATTTTCAGCTTTCAGTGCTCTCACACTTTGAATGACAATTACTCAGTCATGCAACAC
>BLSH010393858.1:11280-24591 GCA_018402905.1 Glandirana rugosa
CTCCACCTCGTGGCCCCTCTCCCACTCCCCTAGATTCCACCTTGTGCCTCTCTCACTCCCCTCGAACTATACTCTCGCATACACCTCGTGGTCCCTCTCCCACTCCCCTCGAACCCTACCCTCGCCTCCAACTCGTGACCTCTCTCCCACTCCCCTCGTCTCCACCTCGTGACCCCTCTCCAACTCCCCTCGAGCCTTACCATTGCCTCCGCCACGTGACACTTTTCCCTCTCCCCTCGAGTCCTACCCTCGCCTCCACCTCGTCGCCTCTCTCCCACTCCCCTCGAGCCCTACCCTCGCCTCCACCTCGTGGCTCCTCTCCAATTCCCCTTGCCTCCACCTCTTGGTCTCTCTCCTACCACCCTCGAACCCTACTCTCGTCCTCCCCTCACCCTCTCCCTGGTGCTCCACATACGCTCTCATATCAAGCTCCCCTCACTCTCTCCGTGTTCCACCTTAGATCCCCTCACCCTCTCCCCGGTGCTCCACCTCCCCTCTCATCCCAAGCTCTCCTCAGCCTCTCCCCGGTGCTCCATCTCTGCTCTCATCACGAGCTTCCCTCGCCCTCTCCCCAGTTCTCCACTTCTGCTCATATCCTGAGCTCCCCTCTCCCTCTCCTCAGTACTCCACCTCTATTCCCATTCCGAGCTCCCCTCACCCTCTCCCAAGTGCTCGACTTCTGCTCCCATCCGGAGCTGCCTTCACCCTTTATCTGGTGCTCCAACTCCGCTACCCTCACCCTCTCCCTGGTGCGCCACCTCCGCTATCATTCCAAGCTCCCCTCACCATCTCCTCGGTGCTCCTCCTCCGCTCTCTTCCCGACCTCCCCTCACCCTCTCCCCGGTGCTCCACCTCCGCTCTCATCCCGAGCTTTTCTCACCCTCTCCCTAGTGCTCCGCCTCTGCTCCGATCTCAAGCTCCCCTCACTCTCTCTCCGATACTCCACCTCCATTCCCATCCTGAGCTCCCCTCACCCTCTCCCCGGTGCTCGACCTCTGCTCTCATCTCAAGCTCCCCTCATCCTCTCTTTGGTGCTTCATCTCTGCTCCCCTCCACCTCTCCCCGGTGCTCCACCTCCGCTCTCATCCTGAGCTCCCCTCACACTCTCTATCTGCTCCACCTTTGCTCCCCTCATCCTCACCCTGATGCTCCACCTCCACTCTCATACCGAGCTCCCTTCACCCTCTCCCCGGTGCTCCACCTCCGCTCTGATCCCGAGCTCCCCTCACCCTCTCCCTGGTGCTCGACCTCCGCTCCCAACCCGAGCTCCCCTCACCCTCTCCCTGGTGCCCCACCTTCGCTCTCATCCCGAGATCCCCTCACTCTCCCTCCATGCTCCAGCTCCGCTCTCCTCACCCTCCCCCCCTGCTCCACCTTCGCTCATATACAAAGCTCCCCTCATCCTCTCCCCAGTGCTCCACCTCTGCTCTCATCCCGAGCTCTCCTCACCCTCTCCGCGGTGCTCCATCTCAGCTCTCATCCCGAGCTCCCCTAACCCTCTCCCCGGTGCTCCACCTCCGCTCTCATCCTGAGCTCCCCTCACACTCTCTATCTGCTCCACCTCTGCTCCCCTCATCCTCTCCCTGATGCTCCACCTCCACTCTCATCCTAAGCTCCCTTCACCCTCTCCGCTCTGATCCCGAGCTCCCCTCACCCACTCCCCGGTGCTCGACCTCCGCTCCCAACCCGAGCTCCCCTCACCCTCTCCCTGGTGCTCCACCTTCGCTCTCATCCCGAGATCCCCTCACTCTCCCTCCATGCTCCAACTCCGCTCCCCTCACCCTCCTCCCGGTGCTCCACCTTCGCTCATATACCAAGCTCCCCTCACCCTCTCCCCAGTGCTCTACTTCTGCTCTCATCCCGAGCTCCCCTCACCCTCTCCGCGGTGCTCCATCTCAACTCTCATCTCAAGCTCCCCTCACCCTCTCTCCGATGCTCCACCTCTGCTCCCATCCCGAGCTCCCCTCTCCCTCTACATGGTGTTCCATCTTCATTCCCATTCTGAGCTCCCCTCACGCTCTCCCCAGTGCTCCACCTTCGCTCATATACCAAGCTCCCCTCACCTTCTCCCCAGTGCTCCACCTCTGCTCTCATCCCGAGCTCACCTCACCCTCTCCACGGTGCTCCATCTCCGCTCTCATACCAGGCTCCCCTCACCCTCTCACCAGTGCTTCACCTCCGCTCCCATCCTGAGCTCCCCTCACACTCTCTATCTGCTCCACCTCTGCTCCCCTCATCCTCTCCCTGATGCTCCACCTCCACTCTCATCCCGAGCTCCCCTCACCCACTCCCCGGTGCTCAACCTCCACTCCCAATCCGAGCTCCCCTCACCCTCTCCCTGGTGCTCCACCTTCGCTCTCATCCCGAGATCATCTCACTCTCCCTCCGTGCTCCAACTCCGCTCCCCTCACCCTCCCCCCCTGCTCCACCTTCGCTCATATACCAAGCTCCCCTCATCCTCTCCCCAGTGCTCCACCTCTGCTCTCATCCCGAGCTCTCCTCACCCTCTCCGCGGTGCTCCATCTCAACTCTCATCCCGAGCTCCCCTCACCCTCTCCCCGATGCTCCACCTCTGCTCCCATCCTGAGCTCCCCTCTCACTCTACATGGTACTCCATCTTCATTCCCCTTCTGAGCTCCCCTCACCCTCTCCCCAGTGCTCGACCTCTGCTACCATCCCGAGCTCCCCTCACCCTCTCTCCATTGCTCCACCTCCGCTCCCCTCACCCTCTCCCTGGTGCTCCACCTCCGCTATTATCCCGAGCTCCCCTCACCCTCTCCCCGGTGTTCCACCTCCACTCTCTTCCAGACCTCCCTTCGACCTCTCCCCAGTGCTCCACCTCCGCCCTCATCCCGAACTTTTCTCACCCTCTGCCCGGTGCTCAACAATCGCTCCGATCTCTAGCTCCCCTCACTCTCTCTCTTATACTCAACCTCCATTCCCATCCTGAGCTCCACCTCACCCTCTCCCCGGTGCTCGACGTCTGCTCTCATCCCAAGCTCCCCTCATCCTTTCTCTGCTGCTCCACCTCCGCTTCCCTCCACCTCTCCTCAGTGCTCCACCTCCTCTCTCATCCCAAGCTCCCCTCACCCTCTCTCCAATTTTCCACCTCCGCTCCCCTTACCCTTTCCCCGGTGCTCCACCTCCTCTCTCATCCCGACCTCCCCTCACCCTCTCCCCGGTCCTCCATTCTGCTCTCATCCCGAGCTCCCCTCACCCTCTCCCTGGTGCTCCAACTCCGCTCCAATCCCGAGCTCCGCTAACCTTCTCTCCGATACTCCATCTCCATTCCCATCCTGAGCTCCCCTAACCCTCTCCCCGGTACTCGACCACTGCTCTCATCCCAAGCTCCCCTCATCCTCTCTCTGGTGCTCCACCTTCGCTTCCCTCTACCTCTCCCTGGTGCTCCACCTCCGCTCTCATCCCGAGCTCCCCTTACCCACTCTCTGGTGTTCCACCTCCGCTCCCCTCACCCTCTCCCCGGTGCTCCACCTCCACTCTCATCTCGACCTCCCCTTGCCCTCTCCCCGGTTTTTCACCTCCGCTCCCATCTTGAGCTCCAATCAACCTCTCCCTCACCCCGGTGCTCCACCTCCGCTCTCATCCCAAGCTCCCCTCATCCTCTCTCTGGTGCTCCACCTCCGCTTCCCTCCACCTCTCCCCGGTGCTCCACCTACGCTCTCATCCCGAGTACCCCTCACTCTCCCTCCGTGCTCCAACTCCGCTCCCCTCACCCTTTCCCCGGTGCTCCACCTCCGCTCTCATACCAAGCTCCCCTCACCCTCTTACCAGTGCTTCACCTCTGCTCCCATCCTGAGCTCCCCTCTCCCTCTACACGGTGCTCCATCTTCATTTCCATTCTGAGCTCCCCTCACCCTCTCCCCAGCGCTCAACCTCTGCTCCCATCCCGAGCTCCCCTCACCCTCTCTCCATTGCTCCACCTCCGCTCCCCTCACCCTCTCCCTGGTGCTCCACCTCCGCTATCATCCCGAGCTCCCCTCACCCTCTCCCCGGTGTTCCACCTCCACTCTCTTCCAGATCTCCCTTCGACCTTTCCCCAGTGCTCCACCTCTGCCCTCATCCCGAACTTTTCTCACCCTCTCCCCAGTGCTCAACAACCGCTCCGATCTCAAGCTCCCCTCACTCTCTCTCTTATACTCAACCTCCATTCCCATCCTGAGCTCCACCTCACCCTCTCCCCGGTGCTCGACGTCTGTTCCCATCCCAAGCTCCCTCACCTTCTCCCTGGTGCTCCACCTCTGCTCTCCTCGCCCTCTCTCTGCAGCTCAACCTCCGCTCCCATCCCAAGCTCCCCACACCCTCTCCCTGATGCTCCACTTCCGCTCTCATGCCAAGCTCCCCTCACCCTCTCTCCGTGCTCCACCTCCGCTCCCCTCACCCTCTCCCCGGTGCTCCACCTCCGATCACATAGCACGCTCCCCTCACCCTCTCCCTAGTGCTCCACCTCCGCTCTCATCCCAAGCTCCCCTCACCCTCTCCCCGGTGCTCCACCTCTGCTGCCATCCTGAGCTCCTCTCTCCCTCTCCATGGTGCTCCACCTCCGCTCACATCCCAGGCTCCCCTCACCCTCTCCCCCGTGCTCCATCTCTGCTCTCCTTACACTCTCTCCGGTGCTCGACCTCCACTCCCATCCTGAGCTCCCCTCACCCTCTCCCTGGTGCTCCATCCCCGCTCTCATCACAAGCTCCCCTCACCCTCTCTCCGGTGCTCCACCTCCGCTCCCTTCACCCTTTCCACCCTCTCCACCCGCTCCACCTCTGCTCTCATACCTAACTCCACTCACCCTCTCACCAGTGCTTCACGTCCGCTCTATCCTGAGCTCCCCTCACCCTCTCCACAGTGCTCCACCTTTAATCCCATCCCAAGCTCCTCTCCCCATTACTCGACCTCCGCTCCCAACCCAAGCTCCCCTGACCCTCTCCCTGGTGCTCCACCTCCGCTATCATCACGAGCTCCCCTCACCCACTACCCGGTGCTCCACCTCTGCTCTCTTACCAACCTCCCCTCACCCTCTCCCCGGTGCTCCACCTCCGCTCTCATACCGAGCATTTCTCAGCCTCTCCCCAGTGCTCCGCCTCTGCTCCCATCCTTGGCTCCCCTCACCCTCTCCCCGGTGCTCCACATCCACTCCGTTCTCAAGCTCCCCTCACTCTTTCTCCGATACTACACCTCCGCTCTCATCCCAACCTCCCCTCTCCCTCTCCCCAGTCCTCCACTCTGCTCTCATCCCGAGCTCCCCTCACCCTCTCCCCAGTGCTCCACCTCCGCTCCGATCCCGAGCTCCGCTCACCCTCTCTACGGTACTCCACCTCCATTCCAATCCCGATCTCCCCTCACCCTCTCCCCGGTGTTCCACCTTTGCTCTCATGCCGAGCTCCCCTCACCCTCTCCCCAGTGCTCCACCTCCGCTCTCATCCCAAGCTCCCCTCAACCTTTCCCCTGGGCTCCCCTCACCCTCTCCCCGGTGCTCCGCCTCCACTCCGTTCTCAAGTTCCCCTCACTCTTTCTCCGATACTCCACCTCCGCTCTCATCCCAACCTCTCCTCTCCCTCTCCCCGGTCCTCCACTCTGCTCTCATCCCGAGCTCCCCTCACCCTCTCCCCAGTGCTCCACCTCCGCTCCGATCCCGAGCTCCGCTCACCCTCTCTACGGTACTCCACCTCCATTCCAATCCCGATCTCCCCTCACCCTCTCCCCGGTGTTCCACCTTTGCTCTCATGCCGAGCTCCCCTCACCCTCTCCCCAGTGCTCCACCTCTGCTCTCATCCCAAGCTCCCCTCAACCTCTCCCCCGTGCTCAACCTCTGCACCCATCCTGAGCTCCCCTCTCCCCTTCCACAGTGCTCCACTTCTGTTCCCATCCCAAGCTCCCTAGAATTCTTCCCAATGCTCCACCTCTGCTCCCCTCGCCCTCTCTCCAGAGCTCAGCCACCGCTCCCATCTAAAGCTCCCCTCACCCTCTCCCTGGTGCTCCACCTCCGCTCTCATACCAAGCTCCCCTCACCCTCTCACCAGTGCTCCACCTCCGCTCTCATCCCGAGCTCCCCTCACCCTCTCCCCGGTGCTCCACCTCTGCTCCCATCCTGAGCTCACCTCTCCCTCTGCATGGTGCTCCACCTCTGCTCCCATCCCGAGCTCCCCTCACCCTCTCCCCAGTGCTCCACCTCTGCTCTCTTTACCCTCTCTCCGGTGCTCGACCTCTGCTCCCATCCCGAGGTCCCCTCACCCTCTCCCTGGTGCTCCATCCCCGCTCTTATCATGAGCTCCCCTCACCCTCTCTCCAGTGCTCCACCTCCACTCCCCTCACCCTCTCCCCGGTGCGCCACCTCTGCTCTCATACCAAGCTCCCCTCACCCTCTCACCAGTGCTTCACCTCCGCTCCCATCCTGAGCTCCCCTCACCCACTCCACAGTGCTCCACCCTCCGCTCCAATCCCGAGCTCACCTCACCCTCGGCCCAGTGCTCGACCTCCGCTTCCTACCCGAGCTCCCCTCACCCTCTCCTCAGTGCTCCACGTCCGCTCTCACCCCGACCTCCCCTCACCCTCTCCCCGGTGCTCCACCTCTGCTCTCATCCCGAGCTTTTCTCACCGTCTCCCTAGTGCTCCGCCTCTGCTCCGAACTCAAGCTCCCCTCACTCTCTCTCCGATACTCCACCTCCATTCCCATCCTGAGCTCCCCTCACCCTCTCCCTGGTGCTCGACCTCTGCTCTCATCTCAAGCTCCCCTCATCCTCTCTTTGGTGCTTCACCTCCGCTCCCCTCACCCTCTCCCCGGTGCTCCACCTCTGCTCCCATCCTGAGCTCACCTCTCCCTCTCCATGGTGCTCCACCTCTGCTCCCATCCCGAGCTCCCCTCACCCTCTCCCCAGTGCTCCACCTCTGCTCTCTTTACCCTCTCTCCGGTGCTCGACCTCTGCTCCCATCCCGAGCTCCCCTCACCCTCTCCCTGGTGCTCCATCCCCGCTCTTATCACGAGCTCCCCTCACCCTCTCTCCGGTGCTCCACCTCCACTCCCCTCACCCTCTCCCCGGTGCTCCACCTCCGCTCCCATCCTGCTCTCATACCAAGCTCCCCTCACCCTCTCACCAGTGCTTCACCTCCGCTCCCATCCTGAGCTCCCCTCACCCACTCCACAGTGCTCCACCTTTAATCCCATGCCAAGCTCCTCCCCCCAGTGCTCAACCTCCGCTCCAATCCCGAGCTCACCTCACCCTCGGCCCAGTGCTCGACCTCCGCTTCCTACCCGAGCTCCCCTCACCCTCTCCTCAGTGCTCCACGTCCGCTCTCACCCCGAGCACCCCTCAAACTCTCCCTGGTGCTCCATCTCCGCTCTCATCCCGGTGCTTCACCTCCATTCCCATTCTGAGCTCCCCTCACCCTTTCCCCAGTGATCGACCTGCGCTCCCATCCCGAGCTCCACTAACTCTCTCTCCGGTGCTCCACCTTCACTCCCTTCACCCTCTCCTTGGTTCTCCACCTCCGCTATCATCACAAGCTCCCCTCACCCTCATCTCAGTGCTCCACCTCCGCTCTCTTCCCGACCTCCCCTCACCCTCTCCCCGGTGCTCCACCTCTGCTCTCATCCCGAGCTTTTCTCACCCTCTCCCTAGTGCTCCGCCTCTGCTCCGAACTCAAGCTCCCCTCACTCTCTCTCCGATACTCCACCTCCATTCCCATCCTGAGCTCCCCTCACCCTCTCCCTGGTGCTCGACCTCTGCTCTCATCTCAAGCTCCCCTCATCCTCTCTTTGGTGCTTCACCTCCGCTCCCCTCCACCTCTCCCCGGTGCTCCACCTCTGCTCTCATCCTGACCTCCCCTCACACTCTCTATCTGCTCCACCTCTGCTCCCCTCATCCTCTCCCTGATGCTCCACCTCCACTCTCATCCCGAGCTCCCTTCACCCTCTGCCCAGTGCTCAACCTCCGCTCTGATCCCGAGCTCCCCTCACCCTCTCCCTGGTGCTCGCACTCCGCTCCCAACTCAAGCTCCCCTCACCCTCTCCCTGGTGCGCCACCTTCGCTCTCATCCTGAGATCCCCTCACTCTCCCTCCGTGCTCCAACTCCACTCCCCTCATCCTCCCCCCGGTGCTCCACCTTCGCTCATATACCATGCTCCCCTCACCCTCTCCCCAGTGCTCCACCTCTGCTCTCATCCCGAGCTCCCCTCACCCTCTCCCCGATGCTCCACCTCTGCTCCCATCCTGAGCTCCCCTCTCCCTCTATACGGTGCTCCATCTTCATTCCCATTCTGAGCTCCCCTCACCCTCTCCCCGGTGCTCGACGTCTGCTCTCATCCCAAGCTCCCCTCATCCTCTCACTGCTGCTCCACCTCCGCTCCCCTCCACCTCTCCTCAGTGCTCCACCTCCTCTCTCATCCCGAGCTCCCCTCAACCTCTCTCCAGTGTTCCACCTCCGCTCCCCTTAACCTTTCCCCGGTGCTCCACCTCCTCTCTCATCCCGACCTCCCCTCACCCTCTCCCCGGTCCTCCATTCTGCTCTCATCCCGAGCTCCCCTCACCCTCTCCCTGGTGCTCCAACTCCGCTCCAATCCTGAGCTCTGCTAACCTTCTCTCCAATACTCCATCTCCATTCCCATCCTGAGCTCCCCTCACCGTCTCCCCGGTGCTCCACGTCCGCTCCGATCTCAAGCTCCCCTCACTCCCTCTCCGATACTCCACCTCCATTCCCATCCTTACCTCTCCTCACCCTCTCCCCGGTGCTCGACCTCTGCTCTCATCCCAAGCTCCCCACGTCCTCTATCTGGTGCTTTGTCTCCGCTTCCCTCTACCTCTCCCTGGTGCTCCACCTCTGCTCTCATCCCGAGCTCCCCTTACCCTCTCTCCGGTGTTCCACCTCCGCTCCCCTCACCCTCTCCCCGGTGCTCCACCTCCACTCTCATCTCGACCTCCCCTTGCCCTCTCCCTGGTCCTTCACCTCCGCTCCCATCTTGAGCTCCCCTCAACCTCTCCCTCACCCCGGTGCTCCACCTCCGCTCTCATCCCAAGCTCCCCTCATCCTCTCTCTGGTGCTCCACCTCCGCTTCCCTCCACCTCTCCCTGGTGCTCCACCTTCGCTCTCATCCCGAGATCCCCTCACTCTCCCTCCGTGCTTCAACTCCGCTCCCCTCACCCTCTCCCCGGTGCTCCACCTTCGCTTATATACCAAGCTCCCCTCACCCTCTCCTCAGTGCTCCACCTCTGCTCTCATCCCGAGCTCCCCTCAGCCTCTCCGCGGTGCTCCATCTCCGCTCTCATCCCAAGCTCCCCTCACCCTCTCCCCGGTGCTCCATCTCTGCTCTCATCACGAGCTCCCCTCACCCTCTCCCCAGTGCTCCACCTCTGATCGTATCCTGAGCTCCCCTCTCCCTCTCCCCGGTACTCCACCTCCATTCCCATTCCAAGCTCCCCTCACCCTCTCCCCAGTGCTCGACTTCTGCTCCCATCCTGAGCTCCCCTCACCCTCCCTCTGGTGCTCCATCTCCGCTCCCCTCACCCTCTCCCTGGTGCTCCACCTCCGCTATCATCCCAAGCTCCCCTCACCCTCTCCCCGGTGCTCCACCTCCACTCTCTTCCCGACCTCACCTCACCTTCTCCCCGGTGCTGCCCCTCCGCTCTCATCCCGAGCTTTGCTCACCCTCTCCCCAATTATCCACCTCTGCTCCCATCCTGGGCTCCCCTCACCGTCTCCCCGGTGCTCCACCTCCGCTCCGATCTCAAGCTCCCCTCACTCCCTCTCCGATACTCCACCTCCATTCCCATCCTTACCTCTCCTCACCCTCTCCCCGGTGCTCAACCTCTGCTCTCATCCCAAGCTCCCCTCGTCCTCTATCTGGTGCTCCGTCTCCACTCCCCTCAACCTCTCCTCGGTGCTCTACCTTCGATCTCATCCAGAGTTCCCCTCACCCTCTCTGCAGTGCTCCTCCTCCGCTCCCCTCATCCTCTCCTGGTGCTCCACCTCCGCTCTCATCCCGAGCTCCCCTCACCCTCTCTCTGTGCTCCACCTCCGCTCCCCTATCCCTCTCGCCGGTGCTCCACCTCCACTCTCATACCAAGCTCCCCTCACCCTCTCCCCAGTACTCCACCTCTGCTCTCATCCCGAGCTCCTCTTACCCTCTCCCTGGTGCTCCATCTCCGCTCTCATCCCGACCTACCTTCTCCCTCTCCCCGGTGCTTCACCTCTGCTCCCATCCTGAGCTCCCCTCTACCTCTCCACGGTGCTCCACCTCCGTTTCCACCACGAACTCCCCTCACCGTCTTCCCTGGTACCCCACCTCTGCTCCCCTCACCCTCTCTCCCGTGCTCAACCTCCGCTCCCATCCCAAGCTCCCCTCACCCTCTCCCTGGTGATCGACCTCTGCTCTCATCCCACGCTCCCCCCATCCTCTCTCTGGTTCTCCACCTCCGATCCCCTCAACCTCTCCTCGGTGCTCCACCTCCGCTCTCATCCCGAGCTCCCCTCACCCTCTCTCTCCGCTTCTCCACCTCCGCTCTCCCAACCCTCTCCCCGGTGCTCCACCTCCGCTCTCATCCCGAGCTCCCCTCACTCTCTCTCCGTGCTCGACCTCTGCTCCCATCCCAAACTCTGCTCACCCTCTCCCCGATGCTCCACCTCTGCTCTTATCCCGAGCTCCCCTCACCCTCTCTCCGGTGCTCCACCTCCGCTCCCCTCACTCTCTCCCTGGTGCTCCACCTCCGCTTTCATCCCGAGCTGCCCTCACACTCTCTTCGATAATCCACCTATATTCCCACCCGGAGCTTCCCTCACCCTATCCCCGGTTCTCCACCTCCGCTCCCATCTCGAGCTCCCCTCACCCTCTCCATGGTGTCCATCTCCACTCTCCTCCCGAGCTCTCCTTATCCCCTCCCGGTGCTCCACCTCTGCTCCGATCCTGAGCTCCCCTCACCCTCTCTCCAGTGCTCCACCTCCATTCCCATCCTGAGCTCCCTTCACCCTCTCCCCGGTGCTCGACCTCTGCTCTCATCCCAAGCTCCCACCATCCTCTCTCTGGTTCTCCACCTCCGTTCCCCTCAACCTCTCCTCGGTGCTCCACCTCCGCTCTCATCCCGAGCTCCCCTCACCCTCTCTCCGCTGCTCCACCTCCGCTCCCATCCTGAGCTCCCCTCTCCCTTTCCACAGTGCTCCTCCTCCGTTCCCATCCCGAGCTCCCCTCAACCTCTCCCCGGTGCTTCACCTCCGCTCCCCTCACTCTCTCCCTGGTGCTCCACCAACGTTCTCATCCCGAGCTGCCCTCACACTCTCTTCGATAATCCACCTATATTCCCACCCGGAGCTTCCCTCACCCTATCCCCAGTTCTCTACCTCCCGCTCCCATCTCGAGCTCCCCTCACACTCTCCATGGTGCTCCATCTCCACTCTCCTCCTGAGCTCTCCTCATCCTCTCCCCGGTGCTCCACCTCTGCTCCGATCCTGAGCTCCCCTCACCCTCTCTCCAGTGTTCCACCTCCATTCCCACCCTGAGCTCCCCTCACCCTCTCCCCGGTGCTCGACCTCTGCTCTCATCCCAAGCTCCCACCATCCTCTCTCTGGTTCTCCACCTCCGTTCCCCTCAACCTCTCTTCAGTGCTCCACCTCCGCTCTTATCCCAAGCTCCCCTCACACTCTCTCTGCTGCTCCACCTCCGCTCCCATCCTGAGCTCCCCTCTCCCTTTCCACAGTGCTCCTCCTCCGTTCCCATCCCGAGCTCCCCTCAACCTCTCCCCGGTGCTCCACCTCTGCTCCCCTCACCCTCTCTCCAGTGCTCAACCTCCGCTCCCATCCCAAGCTCCCCTCACCCTCTCCCTGGTGCTCCACCTACGCTCTCATACCAAGCTCCCCTCACTCTCTCCGTGCTCCACCTTAGATCCCCTCACCCTCTCCCCGGTGCTCCACCTCCGCTCTCATACCAAGCTCCCCTCACCCTCTCTCCAGTGCTCCACCTCCGCTCTCATCCCGAGCTCCCTTCACCCTCTCACCGGTGCTCCATCTCCGCTCTCATCACAAGCTCCCCTCACCCTCTCCCCAGTGCTCCACCTTTGATCATATCCTAAGCTCCCCTCTCCCTCTCCCTCTCCCCGGTACTCCACCTCCATTCCCATTCCAAGCTCCCCCCAACCTCTCCCCAGTGCTCGACTTCTGCTCCCATCCTGAGCTCCCCTCACCCTCCCTCCGGTGCTCCACCTCCGCTCCCCTCACCCTCTCCCTGGTGCTCCATCTCCGCTATCATCTCGAGCTCCCCTCACCCTCCCCCCGGTGCTCCACCTCCACTCTCTTCCCGACCTCACCTCACCCTCTCCCCGGTGCCCCACCTCTGCTCCCCTCACCCTCTCTCCCGTGCTCAACCTCCGCTCCCATCCCAAGCTCCCTTCACCCTCTCCCTGTTTATCCACCTACACTCTCATACCAAGCTCCCCTCGCTCTCTCCGTGCTCCACCTCTGCTCCCCTCACCCTCTCCCCGTTGCTCCACCTCCGCTCTCATACCAAGCTCCCCTCACCCTCTCTCCAGTGCTCCACCTCCGCTCTCATCCCGAGCTCCCTTCACCCTCTCACCGGTGCTCCATCTCCGCTCTCATGACGAGCTCCCCTCACCCTCTCCCCAGTGCTCCACCTCTGCTCATATCCTGAGCTCCCCTCTCCCTCTCCCCGGTACTCCATCTCCATTCCCATTCCAAGCTCCCCTCACCCTCTCCCCAGTGCTCGACTTCTTCTCCCATCCTGAGCTCCCCTCACCCTCCCTCCGGTGCTCCACCTCAGCTCCCCTCACCCTCTCCCTGGTGCTCCACCTCCGCTATCATCCCGAGCTCCCCTCACCCTCTCCCCGGTTCTACACCTCCGCTTTCATCCCAAGCTTTTCTCACCCTCTGCCCAGTGCTCCACCTCTGCTCCCATCCTGGGCTCCCCTCACCGTCTCCCCGGTGCTCCACCTCCGCTCCGATCTCAAGCTCCCCTCACTCCCTCTCCGATACTCCACCTCCATTCCCATCCTTACCTCTCCTCACCCTCTCCCCATTACTCGACCTCTGCTCTCATCCCAAGCTCCCCTCGTCCTCTCTCTGGTGCTCTGTCTCCGCTCCCCTCATCCTCTCCTCGGTGCTCCACCTTCGCTCTCATCCCGAGTTCCCCTCACCCTCTCTGCGGTGCTCCACCTCCGCTGCCCTCACCCTCTCCCCAGTGCTCCACCACTGCTCACATCCCAAGCTCCTCTCATCCTCTCCCCAGTGCTCCATCTCTGCTCTCATCCCGACCTCTCCTCACCCTCTCCCTGGTGCTAAACCTCTGCTCCCATCCTGAGC
>BLSH010393859.1:26407-43135 GCA_018402905.1 Glandirana rugosa
CCCTACTCCGATAGGAGGGGTAGTTGTACCCCTGTTCCACGAAACCCCCGCTGGAGTTTCGTAGGAGGGGTACAACTCCCGTAGACCGGACCATACCAAACCTCCCCGCCCCGTGAGCGAGCAGGGGTGGGGGAGGACGGTACGGTCCCGACGCACGAACCTATTCCCAGACCAAACTTAAAACCCCCCTGTGGTGTGGTAAATAAAAAAATTAAACCGCGCCCCAAGGGTAGACAGTCGGCGGACTCTCGCTAACAATGGCCCGATTAAGTTTGTTAATTGGGAAAGAGACGGTGGTGAAGACCTAAAGGCCGGTCTTCTGGGAATATAATCGTTATGGTCATAAAGTCTTGTGCGGACACGTATGTGACAGTGGACGTCTGTCCATATAAGACTACGCAATAAGATTTTTGTCATCGTGAGAAGCTTCCTTGTCTAAGCACTAACTTGACCTTTTCATTATTAAACCTTATTTTGAAAAGTGTTAATTTTGTCCCTAAAGCTCTTAATGCAACTATCACGAATCTGTTCCTTCGAAGAGTGCTACTGTTTTTAGAATAACGCATCAGAATATACCTGTCTGCAGGTGACAGTGTATGCACAGGCGTGTTCTGAAATACTGGTATTGCTAATATAAGGGTCTTCTGGCCGGAAATCCAGAAGTGGTGGCAGAGAAAGGGTTAATTGTTTGAATTAGCCCGGTAACAATCGCTCTCAGGCGGCTGACAGATGGGAACCCCGCGCCAAATTAAAAAAATAAATGGTGTGGTGTCCCCCCAAAATTCAAACCAGACCCTTATCCAAGCACGCAGCCCTGGCATGGCAGGAGGGGGTGGGGACGAGCGAGTGCCCCGCCCCTCCAAACCATACCAGGCCAGATGCCCTCAACATGGGGAGGATGCTTTGAGGTCGCCCCCAAAGCACCTTGTCCCCATGTTGATGGGGAGGATAGCCTCATCCCCACAACCCTGGCCAGTGGTTGTGGGGGTCTGCGGGCAGGGGGCTTATCAGAATCTGGAAGCCCCCTTTGATAAGGGGACCCCCAGATCCTGACCCCCCTATGTGAATAGGTATGGGGTACATTGTACCCCTACCCATTTACCAAAAAAGGAGTGTAGTGAAAAACACTGTAACAAGAGGCAGTTTTTGACAAGTCCTTTATTGTGTAAAATAGCTCTTATTCTTTCTTCTTTCTTACTCCATCTTCTCCTGCCCCGGTCCTTCTTCTGGTCTTCTGCTTCTTCTTTTAGTCTTCTTCTTTCCTCTCTTCGTCTTCAATCTTTATCTTCTTCTTCTTCCTTCTTCTTTCACCGCCACCGCTCTCCTCGCTGCTGCAGCCCGGCCCCTGCGTGTCTCCCAGAATGGGTGGTCTTCATAATGACACTTCTTTTATAAGAAGTGGCGGGGCCACCCAGTGACGTAACCGAGTGAACCCGTCCCCTTCTGACGTCATGCGCTGTCAGAGGGGGCCAGTCACCCATTTACGTCACAGGGTGGCCCCTCCCCTTCCTATAAAAGAACTGTCATTGTGAAGACCACCCATTCTGGGAGACGCGCAGGGGCTGGGCTGCAGCAGTGGGGAGAGCGGCGGGGGTAAAAGAAAATGAAGATTGAAGACAAAGAGAGGAAGCAAGAAGACTGAAAGAAGAAGCAGAAGAAGGACCGGGGCAGGAAAATATAGATGAAAACCGGAGGAAGAAAGAAGAAGAGCTATTTTACGCAATAAACGACTTGTCAAAAACTGCCTCTTGTTTTTTGTACCACTACACTCATTTTTTGGTGAATGGGTAGGGGTACAATGTACCCCATACCTATTCACATAGGGGGTGCTGGGATCTGGGGCCCCCTTATTAAAGGGGGCTTCCAGATTCTGTAAAGCCCCCTGCCCGCAGACCCCCACAAGCACCGGCCAGGCTTGTGGGGAAGAGAATCTTGTCCCCATCAACATGGGGACAAGGTGCTTTGAGGGGGGCCATATTCCCCATGTTGAGGGCATGTAGCCTGGTATGGTTCAGGAGGGGGGGGGGGCGCTCGCCCCCCCCATCCTAACCGGCCAGATTGCATGCTCGGATAAGGGTCTGGTTTGGATTGTAGAGGGAACCCCACGTCAATTTTTTTTTTTTTGGCGCGGGATTCCCCTTAATATCCAAACCAGACCTGAAGAGCCTGGTTTGGACTGGGGGGGGGGGAACCCTACGCACTTTTTTTTCAGCTATTTTTTTGTATATTACTTGGGAACCGGCAATACATTACAGCCATGATTCTAAATGACAATTTTTCCATATCTAAATGATATTTTCACTTTAAGCATTATTAAAATCACTGCTCCTGAAAAAAATGATAGATATAAAAAAACTTTTTATTTCATTGATACATGTCCCCTAGGGCAGGACCCGGGTCCCCATACACTTTATATGGCAATAACATTGCATATAAGCCTTTAAAATTAGCACTTTTGATTTTTTCATGTTCGGGTCCCATAGACTATAACGGTGTTCGAATGTTCGCGCAAACTTTTTCTGTTCGCATGTTCTTGTGCGAACCGAACCGGGGGAAGTTCAGCTCATCCCTACTAATGAGAACATAGTAGGTTTCCAGTACGGATTGCTGCATGAGAAAATAATCCTGTATGCAAATGACGTGCTTCTGCTTTTGGTTGATACAGATACATCCCTACTACAATTTCCCTTTTTGGACAACACACAGGCCTTACAATTAATTGGTCTAAATCTGCTCTTATGCCCCTAGTCAGCGTAGTATCTCCAGACCTGCTTTCTTTTCGCCAAGTACAAGTTACCACATCAATTTTAATTACATAGGGATCCAAGTTTGAACGGCTTTTGCAGAATTTTGTGCTCTTAATATTATGTACAGTGCCTTGAAAAAGTATTCATACCCCTTGAAATTTTCCACATTTTGTCATGTTACAACCAAAAACGTAAATGTATTTTATTGGGATTTTATGTGATAGACCAACACAAAGTGGCACATAATTGTGAAGTGAAAGGAAAATGATATATGGTTTTCAAAATTTTTTACAAATAAATATGTAACGCCCCCATAGTATAGGTGCGTTCTTTAGCAGGATTTTTGGCAAGGAGAGGCAAATTTAGTTAGGCCTGACTGTAATGTGCAGGCCTGGTTGTTTTGATCTGGGCTGTGAGGAGAAGCTCAGGGAGGATTGGGTGGACTTAACAGATGAGGTCACCAGAACCTCCCACTTCTTTCTAGAAACCTGGAGAAGGTTGTTTGGTCAGAGAGCTGGGAGAAGGGTGGAGCCAGTGTTCTAAGGAGCCCTGACCAATCCCCAAACAGGGTTGGCAGGGGGTAGGCCTCCTTAAATACTCAGAGTTAGTCCAATCTGGCAGGAATAGTGTTGGGTGGAAGTCTGGAGATGTAGCAGAGGCGCTGTGGTGCAGGCCCCTACCCGGGAAGTTGCTTCCAGTCTGGGGAGGGTGACCTTGGGGTCTGGGTGTTCAGGTGCAGCCAGGAAGGAGAGCGATTCCTGGAGCGGCACAGGGGGAACAGAACAGCTGAGATGCTACAGGAGGAGTGAGAGACTTTAAAGTATCCACCGGTTCAGTGAGTGACGGTCCCTGGGACTGGAAGAGAAAGTGCTGGAGCAGGCTGGAAGAGGAATGGTGGACAGTCTATGGGAGCCTTGGGAGCCAGTCAAGGGAAAGGAGAGTCACTACCAGAGAGCAGGTCGATGGGACCTGGAAGAGGATGGGCTGGGAGTTGTAGTCTATCAAAGGCCCGGTTAGCACTGAAGTACTTTGCTGCACATTCAGGGGCCTGTAATGGGTGTTCCTGGGCTCCTGCTGCAACAGGGTAGGCCTCACCACGTGCTGACCGCAGTGAAGAGAAAGGTATAGAGAAGCCTAATAAATTTCCCTTCAGGCTGGAAACTAAGTTCTGAGCTGGAGAGAAGCAAAGGAGTGGAAAGCTGTGAGTTCTGTGTAGTAAGAGAACTGTAGGAGTATCGGTCAGCAAGTCAAGTGCTGGAGAGTTGAGAGGAGCAATAGTCTGCAGAGGGAGAGTCTGCAATGAAGTGTGCATATATAGAGGCTTGTATATGGGAACTTTGTACAATAATTCTTTGGGCATCCCACAGTTACCCCTTATCCCCATCCAAGTCATTTCCCCAAATAAAACAACAAATACAAGAACCGGCCTGGTCAGTGTCTCTGGATGTGTGCATATGGTACGATTGAGGTCAGCTATCAGATGAACCACTCTCAAGGGAGCACATGGCTGCAAATATGTGAAAAGTGTAGCGTGCATTTGTATTCAGCCCCTTTTACTCTGATACCCCTAATTAAAATCTAGTGGAACCAATTGCCTTCAGAATTCACCTAATTAGTAAATATAGTCCACCTGTGTGTAATTTAATCTTAGTATAAATACAGCTGTTCTGTGAAGCCTTCAGAGGTGTGTTAGAGAACCAAATTGTAGCATGTCAGGAGATTGTGATTGCTCTCTATGGAGCACACATCTTCGGAGCTGCTCTGGTGCGAATTGCACAGAAAAAATTTGGGCTGAAATCAGACCTGAAACAAGAATGGGTACACGCCAGACCCCTGCTGTGAGCCACTCCATGCTGCGCTGTGAACCCAGCCTTAGTATCAGTGGCAGTGTTGATTGGGTGATTTGTTTCACGTCATTAACTAGATGAAAATTTATTTTGAAAGCGAATATGCTCTATTACTTCAGTAAATACCCCTTTTACTTTAATCAGGACAGATTACAAACCACTGTAAGGGCAGGTATAAACACAGTCTGGGCAAACAGACACATGCAGAATACAAAGCTCTGCATACAGGCAGAGAACAGACATACAACACAGTCAGAGCACACAGGTCTTGCATATTTAGAGCACACGAATACTTTGCAATACTAGTTGTTAATGCTGCTATAAACAGATATTGCATGCAATTCTTCTCACATGTGTAGCATACTCTAGTTAGGTAGTTGCTAGAAGTTAGATTTTCCTGTAGAATAGAATGATTTAGGCAGGCCTAGCTGGTGGCTAGGCCTGTTTGTTTTCATTCTCGGCTAGGAGTGGCTCAGGGTAGTGTCGGGAGACTCACAGGTGGTGCCGTCTGGACCTCCCACTTCTTTCGAGAAGACTCTGGTGCTTTCTGGAAAGAGAAACGGAGAGGGGAATTGGAGCCACCTGGGGTAATTTCATACTTGCCAAGTCCAGATTTTCCCTATAATCCCGATAATTGGACACTCGTCCCGATCTGAGTAGGTCCCGATCAAAATCCCAGGATTTTGCTTTTGTCCTGGGAATCGGGACTGTATTTGGCACCAGCGGTGGCTTCTGGCTCAGAATATATGGCCACGAGAACCCTTTTTGGCTAGCAGGTCTCTTTCCCCATGTGTTCAGTGGAGAGGGGAGGGGCCTCTGATCCATGCAGCCAATAGGCTTCTCTCATCAGTGTACAAGTAGACAATACACTGAAGCTGGATTGCTGCATAGATCGGAGGACCCTCCCCTCTACACTAAACACACAGGGAAAGAGACCTGCATACAAAGGAGTTGCCGCCAACCCCCCGCCCTGTGGCCTGCTGCCGTGTTTGACGAGAGGCAGAGCCAAGGGACTCTACTGGGGGCACCTGGTGTAAGGGGGGACTCCACTGCCTGGGGACACCTGATGTAAGGAGGGACTGCAGTGCCTGAGGACACCTGATATAAGGAGGGAATCTACTGTTTGGGGACACCCGAGATGTAAGGAGAGACTCCACTACCCGGGGACACCTGAGATGTAAGAAGGGACTCCACTGGGGACACCCAAGATGTAAGGAGGGACTCCACTACATGGGGACACCTGAGATGTAAGGAAGGACTCCACTGCCTGGGGAAACCTGAGATGTAAGGAGGGACTCCACTGCCTGGGGACACCTAAGATGTAAGAAGGGACTCCACTGCCTTAGGACACCTGAGATGTAAGGAGGGACTCCACTGGGGATACCTGAGATGTACGGAGGGACTCCACTGCCTAGGGACACCTGAGACGTAAGGAAGGACTCCACTGCCTGGGGACACCTGAGATGTATGCAGGGACTCCGCTGGGGACACCTGAGATGTAAGGAGGGACTTTACTGCCTCAGGACACCTAAAATGTAAAGAGGGACCCCGCTGAGGACACCTAAGATGTAAGGAGGGAATCCAGTGCCTGGGGACACCTGAGATGTAAGGAGGGAATCCAATGGGGATACCTGAGATGTAAAGAGGGACTACACTGCCTGAGGACACCTGAGATGTAAGGAGGGACTCCACTGCCTGAGGACACCTGAGATGTAAAGAGGAACTCCACTGCCTGGGGACACCAGAGATGTAAGAAGGGGCTCCACTGCCTCGGGACATCTGATGTAAGGAGGGACTCCACTGGGGACACCTAATATAAAGAGGGACTCCGCTGCCTGGGGATACCTGAGATGTAAGGAGGGACACCACTGGGGACACCTTAGAAGTAAGGAGGGACTCTACTGCTTGGGGACATCTGCGATGTAAGGAGGAACTCTACTGGGGACACCTGAGATGTAAGGAGGGACTCCGCTGGGGATACCTGAGATGTAAGGAGGGACTCCGCTGCCTCGGGACACCTAAAATGTAAGGAGGGACACCGCTGGGGACACCTGAGATGTAAGGAGGGACTCCACTACCTGGGGACACCTAAGATGTAAGGAGGGACTCCACTGCATGGGGACACCTGAGATATAAGGAGGGACTCCACTGCTTGGGGACACCTGAGATGTAAGGAGGGACTCCATTGGGGACACTTGAGATGTAAGGAAGGACTCCACTGCCTGAGGACACCTGACATGTAAGGAGGGACTCCCCTGCCTGGGGACAAATAAGATGTAAACAGGGACTCCACTGCCTGGGGACACCTGAGATGTAAGGAGGGACTCCACTACCTGGGGACACCTTAGATGTAAGGCAGGGACTCCACTGGGGACACCCAAGATGTAAGGAGGGACTCCACTGCCTAGAGACAACTGAGATGTAAGGAGGGACTCCACTGCCTGGGGACACCTAAGAAGTAAGAAGGGACTCCACTGCATTAGGACAACTGAGATGTAAGGAGGGACTCCACTGGGGATAACTGAGATGTAAGGAGGGACTCCACTGCCTGGGGACACCTGGGATGTAAGGAGGGACTTTACTGCCTGGGGACACCTAAAATGTAAGGAGGTACTCTGCTGGGGACACCTGAGATGTAAGGAGGGACTCCACTGCCTGGGAACACATGAGATGTAAGGAGGTACTCCACAGGGGATACCTGAGATGTAAGGAGGGACTTCACTGGGGATACCTGAGATGTAAAGAGGGACTCCACTGCCTGGGGACACCTGAGATATAAGGAAGGACTCCATTGCCTGGGGACCCCGGAGATGTAAGGAGGGACTCCACTGGGGACACCAGAGATGTAAGGAGGGACACCAGAGATGTAAGGAGGGACACCGCTGCCTGCGGACACCTGAGATGTAAGGAGAGACTCCACTGGGGATACCTAAGATGTAAAGAGGGACTCCACTGCCAGGGGACAAATGAGATGTAAGGAGGGACTCCACTGCCTGGGGACACCTGAGATGTAAGGAGGGACTCTACTGGGGACACCTGAGATGTAAGGAGAGACTCCACGGCCTGGGAACACCTGAGATTTAAGGAGGGAATCCACTGGGGACACCTGAGATGTAAGGAGGGACTCCACTGCCTGGGAACACCTGAGATATAAGGAAGGACTCCACTGCCTGGGGACACCTGAGATGTGAAGAGGGAATCCGCTGGGGACACCTGAGATGTAAGGAGGGACTTCGCTGGGGACACCTGAGATGTAAGGAGGGAGTCCACTGCCTGGGGACACCTGAGATGTAAGGAGCAACTCCACTTGGGAAACCTGAGATGTAAGGAGGGACTCCACTGGGGACACCTTAGATGTAAGGAGAGACTCCACTGGGGACACCTGAGATGTAAGGAGGGACTCCACTCCCTGTGGACACCTGAGGTGTAAGGAGGGACTACACTGGGGACACCTGAGATGTAAGGAGGGACTCCACTGCCTGAGGACACCTGGGATGTAAGGAGGAACTCCACTGGGAACACCTGACATGTAAGGAGAGAGTCCACTGCCTGGGGACACCTGAGATGTAAGGAGGGACTCTGCTGGGGACAACTGAGATGAAAGGAGGGACTCTGCTGGGAACACCTGAGAAGAAAGGAGGGACTCCACTGCCTGGGGACATCTGGGATGTACGGAGGGACTTCACTGGGTACACCTAACATGTAAGGACGGACTCCACTGCCTGGGGACATCTGAGATGTAAGGAGGGACTCCAGAGGGGACACCTGAGATATAGGGAGGGACTCCACTGCCTGAGGACACCTGAGATGTAAGGAGCAACTCCACTGCCTGGGGAAACCTGAGATGTAAGGAGGAACTCCACTGCCTGGGGACATATGAGATGTAAGGAGTGACTTTACTGCCTGGGGACACCTGTGATGTAAGGAGGGACTCCACTGCCTCGGGACACCTAAAATGTAAGGAGGGACTCCACTGGGGACACCTAAGATGTAAGGGGAGACTTCACCGCCTGGGGACACCTGAGATGTAAGGAAGGATTCCACTGGGGATACCTGAGATGTAAGGAGGGCCTTAACCGGGGATACCTGAGATGTAAAGAGGGACTCCACTGCCTGAGGACACCTGAGATGTAAGGAGGGACTCCTCTGCCTGAGGACACCTGAGATGTAAGGAGGAACTCCACTGCCTGGGGACACCTGAGATGTAAGAAGGGGCTCCACTCCCTCGGGACATCTGATGTAACGAGGGACTCCACTAGGGACACCTTATGTAAGGAGGGACTTCCGCTGCCTGGGGACACCTGAGATGTAAGGAGGGACACCACTGGGGACACCTTAGATGTAAGGAGGGACTCCATTGCCTGGGCACATCTGATGTAAGGAGGAACTCCACTCCCTGGGGACACCTGAGATGTAAGGAGGGACTCCACTGCCTGAGGACATCTGAGATGTAAGGAGGAACTCCACTGCCTGGGGACACCTGAGATGTAAGGAGTGTCTTTACTGCCTGGGAACACCTGTGATGTAAAGAGGGACTGCACTGCCTCGGGACACCTAAAATGTAAGGAGGGACTATGCTGGGGACACCTAAGATGTAAGGAGAGACTCCACTGCCTGGGGACACCTGAGATGTAAGGAGGGACTCCACTGGGGATACCTGAGATTTAAGGAGGGCCTTAACTGGGGATACCTGAGATGTAAAGAGGGACTCCACTGCCTGAGGACACCTGAGATGTAAGGATGGACTACACTGCCTGAGGACACCTGAGATGTAAGGAGGAACTCCACTGCCTGGGGACACCTGAGATGCAAGAAGGGGCTCCACTGCCTCGGGACATCTGATGTAACGAGGGGCTCCACTGGGGACACCTTATGTAAGGAGGGACTCTGCTGCCTGGGGACACCTGAGATGTAAGGAGGGACACCACTGAGGAAACCTTAGATGTAAGGAGGGACTCTACTGCTTGGGGACATCTGCGATGTAAGGAGGGACTCCGCTGGGGACACCTGAGATGTAAGGAGGGACTCCACTGCCTCGGGACACCTAAAATGTAAGGAGGGACTCCGCTGGAGACACCTGAGATGTAAGGAGGGACTCCACTAGCTGGGGACACCTGAGATGTAAGGAGGGACTCCACTGGGGATACCTAAGATGTAAAGAGGGACTCCACTGCTTGGGGACACCTGAGATGTAAGGAGGGTCTCCACTGCTTGGGGACACCTGAGATGTAAGGAGGGACTCCATTGGGACACCTGAGATGTAAGGAAGGACTCCACTGCCTGAGGACAACTGACATGTAAGGAGGGACTCCGCTGCCTGGGGACAAATGAGATATAAGGAGGGACTACACTGCCTGGGGACACCTGAGATGTAAGGAGGGACTCTACTGGGGACACGTGAGATCTAAGGAGGGACTCCACTACCCGGGGAATCCTGAGATGTAAGGAGGGACTCCACTGGGGACACCGAAGATGTAAGGAGGGACTCCACTACCTGGGGACACCTGAGATGTAAGGAAGGACTCCACTGCCTGGAGACACCTGAGATGTAAGGAGGGACTCCACTGGGGACACCTGAGATGTAAGGAGGGACTCCACTGGGGATAACTGAGATGTAAGGAGGGACTCCACTGCCTGGGGACACCTGAGATGTAAGATAGGACTCCACTGCCTGGGGACACCTGAGATGTCAGGAGGGACTTCGCTGGGGACACCTGAGATGTAAGGAGGGACTTTACTGCCTGGGGACACCTGAGATGTAAGGAGGGACTCCACTGCCTCGGGACACCTAAAATGTAAGGAGGGACATCACTGGGGATACCTGAAATGTAAAGAGGGACTCCACTGCCTGGGGACACCTGAGATGTCAGGAGGGACTTCGCTGGGGACACCTGAGATGTAAGGAGGGACTTTACTGCCTGGGGACACCTGAGATGTAAGGAGGGACTCCACTGCCTCGGGACACCTAAAATGTAAGGAGGGACATCACTGGGGATACCTGAAATGTAAAGAGGGACTCCACTGCCTGGGGACACCTGAGATGTCAGGAGGGACTTCGCTGGGGACACCTGAGATGTAAGGAGGGACTTTACTGCCTGGGGACACCTGAGATGTAAGGAGGGACTCCACTGGCTCGGGACACCTAAAATATAAGGAGGGACATCACTGGGGATACCTGAGATGTAAAGAGGGACTCTACTGCCTGGGGACACCTGAGATGTAAGATAGGACTCCACTGCCTGGGGACCCCGGAGATGTAAGGAGGGACTCCACTGGGGACACCTGAGATGTAAGGAGGGATACCGTTGGGGACACCTGAGATGTAAGGAGGGACTCCACTGGGGACACCTAAAATGTAAGGAGGGACTCCACTGGGGACACCTGAGATGTAAGGAGGGACTCCACTGCCTGGGGACACCTGAGATGTAAGGAGTGACTCCACTGGGGATACCTAAGATGTAAGAGGGACTCCACTGCTTGCGGACACCTGAGATGTAAGAAGGGACTTCACTGCTTGGGGACACATGGGATGTAAGGAAGGACTCCACTGCCTGAGGACACCTGAGATTTAAGGAGGGAATCCACTGGGGACACCTGAGATGTAAGGAGGGACTCCACTGCCTGGGGACACCTGAGATATAAGGAAGGACTCCACTGCCTGGGGACACCTGAGATGTGAAGATGGAATCCGCTGGGGACATCTGAGATGTAAGGAGGGACTTCGCTGGGGACACCTGAGATGTAAGGACTGAGTCCACTGCCTGGGGACACCTGAGATGTAAGGAGCAACTCTACTGGCAAAAGCTGAGATGTAAGGAGAGACTCCACTGGGGATACCTTAGATGTAAGGAGGGACTCCACTGGGGACGCCTGAGATGTAAGGAGGGACTCCACTCCCTGTGGACACCTGAGGTGTAAGGAGGGACTGCACTGGGGACACCTGAGATGTAAGGAGGGACTCCACTGCCTGAGGACACCTGGGGTGTAAGGAAGAACTCCACTGGGAACACCTGAGATCTAAGGAGAGAGTCCACTGCCTGGGGACAACTGAGATGTAAGGAGGGACTCTGCTGGGAACACCTGAGAAGAAAGTTGGGACTCCGCTGCTTGGGGACATCTGGGATGTACTGAGGGACTCCACTGGGTACACCTAACATGTAAGGATGGACTCCACTGCCTGGGGACATCTGTGATGTAAGGAGGGACTCCAGAGGGGACACCTGAGATATAGGGAGGGACTCCACTGCCTGAGGACACCTGAGATGTAAGGAGGAACTCCACTGCCTGGGGACACCTGAGATGTAAGGAGGGACTCCACTGCCTGAGGACATCTGAGATGTAAGGAGGAACTCCACTGCCTGGGGACACCTGAGATGTAAGGAGTGACTTTACTGCCTGGGGACACCTTTGATATAAGGAGGGACTCCACTGCCTCGGGACACCTAAAATGTAAGGAGGGTCTCCGCTGGGGACACCTAAGATGTAAGGGGAGACTCCACTGCCTGGGGACACCTGAGATGTAAGGAGGGACTCCACTGGGGATACGTGAGATGTAAGGAGGGCCTTAACTGGGGATACCTGAGATGTAAAGAAGGACTCCACTGCCTGAGGACACCTGAGATGTAAGAAGCGACTCCACTGCCTGAGAACACCTGAGATGTAAGGAGGGACTTCCGCTGCCTGGGGACACCTGAGATGTGAGGAGGGGCACCACTGGGGACACCTTAGATGTAAGGAGGGACTCCACTGCCTGGGTACATTTGAGATGTAATGAGGGACACCAGAGGGGACACCTGAGCTATAGGGAGGGACTCCACTGCCTGAGGACACCCGAGATGTAAGGAGGAACTCCACTGGGAACACCAGAGATGTAAGGAGAGAGTCCACTGCCTGGGGACACCTGAGATGTAAGGAGGGACTCCACTGGGGACACCTGAGATGTAAGGAGGGACTCCGCTACCTGGGGACACCGGAGATGTAAAGAGGGACTCCACTGGGGATATCTAAGATGTAAGGAGGGACTCCACTGCTTGGGGACACCTGAGATGTAAGGAGGGTCTACACTGCTTGGGGACACCTAAGATGTAAGGAGGGACTCCATTGGGACACCTGAGATGTAAGGAAGGACTCCACTGCCTGAGGACACCTGACATGTAAGGAGGGACTCCACTGCCTTTGGACACCTGAGATGGAAGGAGGGACACCACTGGAGAAACCTTAGATGTAAGGAGGGACTCTACTGCTTGGGGACATCTGCGATTTAAGGAGGGACTCCATTGGGACACCTGAGATGTAAGGAGGGACTCCATTGGGACACCTGAAATGTAAGGAGGGACTCCACTGCCTCGGGACAAATAAAATGTAAGGAGGGACTCTGCTGGGGACACCTGAGATGTAAGGAGGGACTCCACTACCTGTGGACACCTGAGATGTAAGGAGGGACTCCACTGGGTGGGGACACCTGAGATGTAAGGAAGGACTCCACTGCCTGAGGACACCTGACATGTAAGGAGGGACTCCGCTGCCTCGGGACAAATGAGATGTAAGGAGGGACTCCACTACCTGGGGACACCTGAGATGTAAGGAGGGACTCTACTGGGGACACGTGAGATGTAAGGAGGGACTCCACTACCCGAGGAACCCTGAGATGTAAGGAGGGACTCCACTGGGGACACCGAAGATGTAAGGAGGGGCTCCACTACCTGGGGACACCTGAGATGTAAGGAAGGACTCCACTGCCTGGAGACACCTGAGATGTAAGGAGGGACTCCACTTGGGACA
The DNA here is from genome assembly GCA_018402905.1 of Glandirana rugosa. Taxonomy (NCBI): domain Eukaryota; kingdom Metazoa; phylum Chordata; class Amphibia; order Anura; family Ranidae; genus Glandirana; species Glandirana rugosa. The sequence goes on from BLSH010393859.1 coordinate 39,783, forward strand.
CCTGATATGTAAGGGGGGACTCCACTGCCTAGTGACAACTGAGATGTAAGGAGGGACTCCACTACCTGGGTACACCTAAGAAGTAAGAAGGGACTCCACTGCATTAGGACACCTGAGATGTAAGGAGGGACTCCACTGGCGATAAGTGAGATTTAAGGAGGGACTCCACTGCCTGGGGACACTTGAGATGTAAGGAAGGACTCCACTGCCTGGGGACACCTGACATGTAAGGAAGGACTCCGCTGGGGACACCTAAGATGTAAGGAGGGACTTTTCTTCCTGGGGACACCTGAGATGTAAGGAGGGACTCCACTGCTTCGGGACACCTAAAATGTAAGGAGGTACTCCGCTGGGGACACCTGAGATATAAGGAGGGACTCCACAGCCGTGGGACACCTGAGATGTAAGGAGGAACTTCACTGGGGGGGATACCTGAGATGTAAAGAGGGACTCCACTGCCTGGGGACACCTGAGATGTAAGGAAGGACTCCATTGCCTGGGGACCCCTGAGGTGTAAGGAGGGACTCCAATGGGGACACCTGAGATGTAAGGAGGGACACCGCTGGGGACACCTGACATGTAAGGAGGGACTTCACTGCCTGGGGACCCCTGAGATATAAGGAGGGACTCCACTGCCTCCTGATACCTAAAATCTAAGGTGGGACTCCGCTGGGGACACCTGAGATGTAAGGAGGGACTCCACTGCCTGGGGACACCTGAGATGTAAGGAGGGACTCCACTGGGGATACCTAAGATGTAAGGAGGGACTCCACTGCTTGGGGACACCTGAGATGTAAGGAGGGACTCCACTGGGGACACCTGAGATGTAAGGAAGGACTCCACTGCTGGATGACACCTGACATAAAAGTAGGGACTCCGCTGCCTGGGGACAAATGAGATGTAAGGATGTACTCCACTGCCTGGGGACACCTGAGATGTAAGGAGGGACTCTACTGGGGACACCTGAGATGTAAGGAGGGACTCCACTGGGGACACCTGAGATGTAAGGAGGGAATCCACTGGGGATACCTGAGATGTAAGGAGGACCTTAACTGGGGATACCTGAGATGTAAAGAGGTGCTCCACTGCCTGAGGACACCTGAGATGTAAGGATGGAATACACTGCCTGAGGACACCTGAGATGTAAGGAGGAACTCCACTGCCTGGGGACACCTGAGATGTAAGAAGGGGCTCCACTGGGGGCGTGGCCTGGGACGACATGGCGTAGGAAGCTAAGAGTAAGAGCTCCTCCGTGCAGACATCCTGAACACTGAAATCCTCCAGTAATCCTGCCTGAACCCGACCGCCATACCCACCCTTGTGATCCGCAGCCTCTAGAGATCGCGATGTCCCCCACAAAACGACCCTCGGAAGCGCTCCAGAAGCTAGACAGATTCCGCCACGAGGAGTCAGTGAAGGAAGATGGCGCTTAGGATCCCGCGTCGTCTGGGTCCCGCGGTGACACGGCCAAGGTACCGGAGGCTATATCCCAATGCCAATCCACCCTCACCTCTAAGATTGACGAGGTAAAAATAGACATCTCATTACTCCAAGATTTGCAAAAAGTGCGGGAACGGGTGTCGGAGACGGAACGGCGCATAGGCCAGATGGAAGATGACCTCCCGCCAGTGCAACAGGCCACCGAGCAACTCCAGCATCAACTCCATAGCCTAATTCAGAAGCAAGACGATATGGAAAATAGGCTGTGACGGTGTAACATACGCTTGGTGGGTCTACCTGAAGGAGCAGAGGGCACCGACCCCCCCACCTTTTTGGAGCAACTGCTAATTTCAACCTACGGAAGAGAAGCTGTCTCCTCCACATTCGTGGTGGAGCGCGCACATCGCATGGCCTCCAAACCCCCTCCAAGTGGAGCCCCACCACGCACTTTCATTGCTAAAATGCCCAACTACAGGGACCGGGATGCGGTGCTCCGACTCACGCGGCTTAAAGGAAATATACCATTCCGAAGTGGGCACATATCGGTATACCCAGACTTCTCGGCAGAAGTCCAAAGGCGCCGGGCGCAATTCACAGAAGCTAAGAGAAGACTTCGGGTCAAGAATATCAAATATGCAATGCTGTACCCTGCAAAACTCAGAGTGGTGGGGGAAGATCGTGTACACTTTTTTGAGGAACCTGAAGCAGCCATCAATTAGCTGGAACGCCGCAACTTTCCCCCTCAAAAATAACCCTGTATTATGCCTGGCTGTGCCCGGACGTTCTCAGTGAAATGATATCACAGGAAGAAAACTCTTCTCCCTGACGACCCCCCTTTGCAGCGAACTGTAAGTAACCCAGCTACACTGACATACACATGGATCACTCGATTATCCTTAACCCCTCTCCCCTCAAATAACAGTGGAGGAGGGGGAGATACAATTCGGGCTAATTCAGATACACATCACTAAACTGTAAGTGACAATTTCCTTGGGAAATATGTTTTTTTTCTCTTTTTACTCCGTTTCTCTTTATTTTTCTATTTTTATACCTGAACAAAGACATGAAGGGGTCTCTTACAAACCTATGATAGACACTCCTGGATTCCCTTCTTGAAAAAAAAAACCCTTAGCACACATGATTAGAGTTGAGCGAACACCTGGAAGTTCGGGTTCTGCTGGTCCGTCCGAACTTCGGGACAAAGTCCGGGTCCGGGTCCGGACGGAACCCGAACGATCGCACGGACAACGAACCCCATTGAAATCAATGGGGACCCGAACTTTTAGGCACAAAAATGGCTGTAGGAAAGTCCTGGAAAGCCCCAGAGGGCTGCAAAAGGAAGTAAAATGGGGGTAAGGGTAGGGCAAGTGCCCTACAAAAAAATGGGGACAGGGAAATAACTGTAAATATTTTTAAAAAAATAAAAACTTAAAAAAAGCAAAAATGGAGGTGAATGTGGATCATCTTCAAACTGTGTCTGAAAAGTATTAATTAACGGTAGAAGCCATATAACTGTTCTAAAATCATCTTCAAACTAGGGCAAGTGCCCTACAAATAAATGGGGATAGGGAAAATAAATTAAAATCAAGTAAAATAACAGGAAGGGGGGTGGATGTGGAGTAGGAGCCTAGAGGTTGACTAGGCCGTGACCGTGGCAGTGTAGGTGGAAGTGGCGGTGGTAGAGGAGTAGGAGGAGGTAGCCAACATGGTTTTTTTTGTATTGAGGCCTATTCAAAAAAAGAAGTATATGAATGGCTGTGTGAGTCCGGTCTAAATGTTTATTCTGCAGAAGGTACAGACAAGTCTTGTGGGATCCATGCCTGATTCATTTTAATAAAGGTTAGCTTGTCCACATTGGATGTGGACAAACGGCTCCGCTTGTCTGTGATAACGCCCCCTGCCGTGCTAAACAC
>BLSH010393859.1:68861-85192 GCA_018402905.1 Glandirana rugosa
TGCGCCCCCCCCCCCCCCCAGTACAAATCTACTCTTATCCTTGCCCTGCGGAGAAACCTGCCCTTATACCAAACTCTTATCCTAAAGAGAAATCTGCCCTTATCCCCCCCTATCCTTAAGAGGAATCTGCTCTTCAAATCCCCCCCCCAATCCTGAGGAGGAATCCACCCTCATCACCCCCCCCCTTATACTGAGCACTAACCTGCCAATATCATCCCCATCCCCTCCTTTTCACAGAAGAAATCGTCCCTTAAATCCCCTCCCCACATTCTGAGGAGAAATCTGTCCTTATCTCCCCTTATCCGGAGGAGAAACCTGCCCTTACACCCTCCCCACACCCCACATTTTGAGGAGAAACCGGTCCTTTCCAGAGGAAAAACCTGCCCTCACCCCCCCCCCCAATCCGGAGGAAAAACCTGCCCTTAACCCCCTATCTGGAGGAGAAACCTGGCCTTAACCCCCCTATACGGAGGAGAAATTGTCCCCCCTCCCCTCACACATTCTGAGGAGAAACCTGCCCTTATCCCCATATCCAGAGGAGAAATCTTCCTATTCTGAAGGTAAAGCTGCCTAAGGAGAAATCTTCCCAGGCCAACCATCTCCCTTACAATTGCATCCTGGGAAAGGATATGGCGTCAGTCAGGATCAGGAAACAGTTTAGGGTCACCACACAATCCCAGCATCTCCTGATCAGAAGTTGGCTTTATGAACCTCTCTGTGTCCCCATTAGACGGAGAAGACAACCTGAACACCCAGCTCACTGGACAGAGGAGACAATGCCAGCACCCAACTTACTGGCCCCTATTGGACAGAGATAACAACCCACTGGCCCCCATTACCACAGAGGAGACAATTCGACCACTCTGCTCACTGGCCCCATTACCACCACAGAGGAGACAAATCGAACACTCTGCCCACTGGCCCCATTACCACAGAGGAGACAACTCAAACACTCTGCCCACTGGCCCCATTACCACAGAGGAGACAACTTGACCACTCTGCCCACTGGCCCCATTACCACAGAGGAGACAACTCGACCACTCTGCCCACTGACCCCCATTACCACAGAGGAGACAACTCGAACACTCTGCCCACTGACCCCCATTACCACAGAGGAGGCAACTCGACCACTCTGCCCACTGACCCCCATTACCACAGAGGAGACAACTCGACCACTCTGCCCACTGACCCCCATTGGATAGAGGACACAATACACCACTGGAAATGAGAAGGAACCCATGAGGGCTGAAATATGGGACATCTTACAGCATGGGTGCTCAACCTGTGGCCCTTCAGTTGTTGCGAAACTACAAGTCCCATCATGCCTCTGCCTGTGGGAGTCATGCTTGTAACGGTCAGCCTTGCAATGCCTCATGGGACTTGTAGTTCCGCAACAGCTGGAGGGCCACAGGTTGAGCACCCATGTCTTACAGGATCTGTCACCCTGACTTCATTATGTACAGAGTTCCTGAACCCACAAGCATGTCAGAAGGTCTGACTCCAGCAGCTGGATAAAGTCGTCCGAGAAAACCTGTAGAGGGGGAAATATGGCGGCTGCCACCGACGACTTCTGAAAGATTGGAGTTCAGAACTCGCCATAAAATCCTCTTCTCTATGGTTCACAGGAGGACACAACGTCATTATTTCACAGATGAGTTTGATGTTGCCATCTTCAGGAACCGAACGCAACTAGAAGCAGCCCTCTGGGGGTGGCCAACCCGCCCGCCTGCAATACAGGATTCAGTTAGCAGCCAGCAGTGCCAGGACGACACCAAGACCAAACAGCCAATAACAAGACTGGGTAGGCGCTGTGTCCTCCAATAGCCTCAGAGAAAAGGATCCTCTATCGTTCATTGAAGGACACAGCTTTACTTCTTCACAGATGGGACGTTCCAAAGCTGTGCCAGAAAAACTACTAAGTGGCGACATCAAACACGTCCATGAATCAGTGAAGCTGTGTCCATCAATGAATGCCGTTTGCCTGGCAGTCACACTAATCCAGATACTTCAACACTTTACATCACCTGACCAAAGAACATCACCTGACCCAACCCAAGAACATCACCTGACACAACCCAACCCAACCCAAGAACATCACCTGACCCAACCCAACCCAAGAACATCACCTGACCCAACCCAACCCAAGAACATCACCTGACCCGACCCAACCCAACCCAAGAACATCACCTGACCCAACCCAAGAACATCACCTGACCCAACCCAAGAACATCACCTGACCCAACCCAAGAACTTCACCTGACCCAACCCAAGAACATCACCTGACACAACCCAAGAACATCACCTGACACAACCCAAGAACATCACCTGACACAACCCAAGAACATCACCTGACACAACCCAACCCTAGAACATCACCTGACCCAACCCAACCCAAGAACATCACCTGACCCAACCCAACCCAAGAACATCACCTGACCCGACCCAACCCAACCCAAGAACATCACCTGACCCAACCCAAGAACATCACCTGACCCAACCCAAGAACATCACCTGACCCAACCCAAGAACATCACCTGACCCAACCCAACCCAAGAACATGACTGATACAACCCAAGAACATCACCTGACCCAACCCAAGAACATCACCTGAACCAACCCAATAACATCACCTGACCCAACCCAAGAACATCACCTGACCCAACCCAAGAACATCACCTGACCCAAGAACCCCACCTGACCCAAGAACACCACCTGACCCAAATCTGCTCAGCGGCCAGGCAACCAGCATTTGCAGAAGGCAGCGAGCCGCTCTATGTGGATAAATGAGCCATGGCAGGGTGGAATACGGAGAGAAGGTTTATTGATGTCCCGGGTACAGAAGTTCTCCCCCCCACCCGGCCATGGAACCTGTAAAAAGGAATGGTCATAGGGGAACACAGTGCTGAAAATCACATTATACCATAAAAATGTACAAAAGCCCCGGGGGGGAGGGGCACTGGGGGGAAGGGGGGGTTGAATATATAAATATGTACAAGAGTAGACCAGACCAGTCCTATCTGCAGTCTCTGTCCTTATAAAGGTCCCTGCGGTGAGGGGACCCCGGCCGCGACGTAGATATAAGGGGAGGTGGAGCACTCAGCAGATTAATGGGCGGAGTTTTGCTCAGCAGCCCAGTTCCAGGATGATGATACAGCTGGCCCAGCATAGACGGAGTGGCGGGCTGCATGGTGACGTGGGTGGGTAGCCCATAAAGACGAGCTCGTTCAAAGTCTTCCCGCAGTATATGGGCTCGTTCCTCTCGCTGTTCATACAGACGCTGAGGAGGCGCAGCGGGCAGGCGTAGAGGAGGTGGGTCCGCTCTACGGTACACATCTCTCCAGGCTTCCAGTGCATTGGGGTACTGTTCCCCCAGAAATGATCCTCGCAGCCTTTCAAAAGGGGGAGACGGATGGGGCAAGTGGAGTCCTGGCAGAGGAGAGCGTCCCACCTCGAAGCTCAGCAGCTCCGGTTCCTCCTTCACTTTCACTTTGGATGGATGGTCTGGTGTCAGTCGAGGTTTAGTCTCCGAGCTGCTCCCGGGTCTCACGGCGACATAAGGGGAGAGGTTACGGCTTGGGCCTCGGTCCTCAGTACCCGGGAGGCGGGGGGTTTGTGTCAGAGGGGACATCCGTGGAGGCAAACGAGAGTAAAGTAAATCCCTGTGTTGGCAAAAACAAGTAGATTAAGTATGTGAATCCGTCTTATCGTAGACCTACAAACCAACCAGAAATTTCACCTACCGGTCCTTCTCGTCCTTCATATGGACTGTGTGTGGATCCAGGTCCCCGACTTTGCCACAGATCTGAGCGGGTGCCACAGGGAAGGAAGGTGGAGTGCGGTGCAACCGATTCCAAGGATCATGTGGATTGGGGAAGTTATGAACCACAGAGGCTTCCTTCTGACTGAACACAGAGGAAGGATCTAGAAGAAAAAATTGGGGTTGATTATCTATCTCCGGAAACGCAGGTCATCGTAAGCAAGGTGTGGAAAAGAAGAGCCAATAAAAGTTATACACAGAGCGGACTACGCCTTAAACATACCTTACTGTGCTACCTCCAGCCAAAGATGGGAGCATCTACACACCAATACCCACCCACCCACCCCCTAGAGCCTTCAAAACATACCCACTACCTATTCTACCCAACCCCTGCAGCCTTCAAAACATACCCACTACCTACTCTACCCAACCCCTAGAGCAGGGATATGCAATTAGCGGACCTCCAGATGTTGCAGAACTACAAGTTCCATGAGGCATAGCAAGACTCTGGCAGCCACAAGCATGACACCCAGGGGCAGAGGCATGATGATACTTGTAGTTTTGCAACAGCTGGAGGTCCGCTAATTGCTTATCCCTGCCCTAGAGCCTTCAAAACATACCCACTACCTACTCTACCCAACCCCTGGAGTCTTCAAAACAAACATACCCACTACCTATTGTACCCAACCCCTAGAGCCTTCAAAATATACCCACTACCTATTCTACCCAACCCCTAGAGCCTTCAAAACATTCCCACTACCTATTGTACCCAACCCCTAGAGCCTTCAAAACCTTCCCACTACCTATTGTACCCAACCCCTGGAGCCTTCAAAACATATCCACTACCTATTCTACCCAACCTCTAGAGCCTTCAAAACATACCCACTACCTATTCTACCCAACCCCTAGAGCCTTCAAAACATTCCCACTACCTATTGTACCCAACCCCTAGAGCCTTCAAAACCTTCCCACTACCTATTGTACCCAACCCCTAGAGCCTTCAAAACCTTCCCACTACCTATTGTACCCAACCCCTAGAGCCTTCAAAACATACCCACTACCTATTCTACCCAACCTCTAGAGCCTTCAAAACATACCCACTACCTATTCTACCCAACCTCTAGAGCCTTCAAAACATACCCACTAAATATTGTACCCAACCCCTGGAGCCTTCAAAACATATCCACTACCTACTCTACCCAACCCTTGGTTGCCCTATCCATCATGTTCACCTCCACCCAGTAAGCATGCCCCTTGCATTAGAGACTCTTTCCTCGTTACATTGTTCTTCCCACCCTACATTCCTTTTGTTCTTTGAGCTGTAATGAAGAAAACACAAACACTACGAAGCAGAGAATGTAGAATGGCTTTTATTTGTACACAATATAGCGAGTAGTCTGAAGAATGTACAGTCTTCTCCATATGGGAAATGTGTACACTGTAAGAACCACTTTTATACCTTTCCATGGGAACCATATGAAGTGAAGGCAGCACAAGCCCCACATAATGTTACCAGGACAATCCCAACTGGTCTACTTACTGTAAGTGGGGTTTCCTAGACCACCAAATGCACCATTTGTCAGGGATGCCAGGGGAGAAAATCCAGGAGCCCGAATGAATGGATCTGAGAGGAAGATGAAAAGGGTTAGTCCACCCAAAAATGATACTTTATTGTACAGAAGATGTTCCACAGGTAACCAACCCAACAATTCTTCAGACCTCTGCATGGAAGTGATTTCTACACACATCTGCACAAGGTTTCTATCTTCCTTGCTATTAGGAGTTTGAAGATAGGCAGGCACCTGATTTCTGCAAAGGACATAAAACAGGAGACCTTTGTGCCCACAAGGCTTCACCTTGAGTACGGATCAGCTTTGTGCAGGCCATGGGTGCTCATCCCATACTGTGCCCACCAGGCTCCACCTAGAACACGGATCACCTTTCTGTAGGCCATGGGTGCTCATCCCATACTGTACCCACCAGGCTCCACCTAGAACACGGATCACCTTTGTGCAGACCACGGGTGCTCATCCCATACTGTGCCCACCAGGCTCCACCTAGAACACGGATCACCTTTGTGCAGACCATTGCTCATCCTATACTGTGCCCACCAGGCTTCACCTAGAGCACTGATCACCTTGTGTAGGCCATGGGTGCTCATCCCATACTGTGCCCACCAGGCGCCACCTGGAACAAGGATCATCTTTGTGTAGGCCATGGGTGGTCATATTGCGCAGAAGCTGTTCAGTGAATGGAAGTTATAGACACTCCAGACATCAGACAGCTCCATTCATTGAGCGTGACAGTGGAGAACATCAAAGCTGGAATACTCACCAACAGGCCCGGAGTGAGGAAGGAACTGGGCAGCGGAGGATGCAACCTGAAACTGACCAGGGGTATGAGCTACAGCACCTGAGAAAACAAAAACCACCCTGAGAAGACAAATACAACCACCCGGCCAGCACCTGGGGCCAATCTAAACACCTAAAGAGACCTACAGGATGGCAAACAGTGAGAGGAGGAAGAGTACAATGACTTCCTATGGACATGCAAGACAACTAAAGAGAAGAAATAAAGATTTGTAGAAAGCAGATCCAGACTGGAAACGTATAACAAAGGACGAACACCACATAGAAATCGTGCAACAGAAGCATGCAATCCTTTACCAGTCATGAGGGTGGGGGGCCGAGACAGCTCGTGTGTGGAGGGGAGAGAGCCGAGTCCCGCACTCAGACAAAGGAGGTCACTACGGAATTCAGGCTTATGTGGAGCCCCTTGTGCAAGCTGTGAGATAGAGGAGTCTAATGTGAGACACAGAGGCCAAACCCATGTGAGATCAGGAGGTGGTCAGGGGAGGAGGACCCAGGTGAGACGGGAGAGAGGGGGTGAGGAGGGCAAAGTCCTATCCAGAGAAGAGAGCAAGGAGAGGGGAGGTAAGGAACAAAGAGGAACAGAGGAGGCCAGAGAAGAGAGGAGGCTAAAGAAGAGAAAAAGGAGAGGGGAGGCTAAAGAAGAGAAAAAGGAGAGGGGAGGCTAAAAGAAGTGAACAAGGAGAGGGGAGGCAAGGAACAAAGAAGAGTAGAGGAGGCAAGAGAAGAGGAAGCTAGAGAAGAGAACATGGAGAGGGATGGTAAGGTACAAAGAGTAAGAGAGACTAGAAGAGGAGGAGAGGCCAGAGAGCAGGATAGAGGAGGCTACAAAAGAGGAGAGGCCAGAGAACAGGAAAGAGGGGGCTACAGAAGAGGGGAGGCCAGAGAACAGGAGAGAGGAGGCTACAGAAGAGGGGAGGCTAAAGAAGAGAAAAAAGAGAGCGGAGGCTAAAAGAAGAGAACAAGGAGAGGGGAGGTAAGGAACAAAGGAACGGGGGAGGCTAGAGAACAGAGGAGGCAAGGAACAAAGAGGAACAGAGGAGGCTAGAGAAGAGAACATGGAGAGGGGAGGTAAGGAACAAAGAGTAAGACAGACTATAGAAGAGAGGAGGCCAGAGAACAGGAGATAGGAGGCTATAGAAGAAGGGAGACCAGGGAACAGGAGAGGAGGAGGCCAGAGAACAGGAGAGAGGAGGCCAGAGAATAGGAGAGAGGAGGCTATAGAAGAGGGGAGACCAGGGAACAGGAGAGAGGAGGCCAGAGAACAGGAAAGAGGAGGCCATAGAAGAGGAATCGGAGTCTGTAGACAATGAGGACAGCATTACACCAAGGAGTCATGAAATGGTCGATTAGAAGGGTAAATAAACTTGCTTTTGTGATGAGATTGACATTCCAGAGATTTCTCCAACACTCAGCGTTGAAGTCCAACTAGTTAATAAATAATTGTGGTAAAGCAAGGAAACTCCGTCACAGCGATATCACAGCACTTACCTGGGGGCGCCCTGTCCCACATCCGCCATAACCCTGACACCCCCACAGCGCAGGTCCACACCCCGCTGGACTGGCACTACATGGGCATGGAAGAAGGGAGGGTCCTATATTCTACTTCAGTGACTGACAGCCGGTGTGACATGGGAACCCTTCCTACAAACGGCACCAACCAATCCCTGAAGACAAAGCAGTGCCATAGCGCTGACCGCCATCAATACCATAGATGGCCCAATACCTGAGTCTCCAAGCATTGGACCATCTCAGCACATCTAATACAGGAGTACATGGGGGGGGGGGGCAGAAATCTACTGCCTGCAGAAGGGAGGTAGCTTCAGCCTTCAGGTTGTTGGCAGATTTTGGTTTCCATGAGGGATGTGGCCCTTGTGTGGTGCATCTATTTGGAGTCCAGACTTGGGCTCAGCAGCTATACAGAGGAGGACAATATGCTGGGAGGAGCTCACACCGTACCTTCATTCTCTCCTGATGACGCAGAATCATATACGCCACACGCACGTGCATTGCACACCAGCGCCCGGACCTCTGTGACACAAACAAGACAACATGTGAGACCCCCAAATATATCTGCAGAGCCCCCCCAACACAAGCAGTCTTCACTTATTAAAAGAAAACAAATAAAATGATTGTGACAAATGAGCAATTTATACAAAAGATTTACATGCACTAATAATCTATAATCAATAATCAATAGGGTGTGAAGGAGAATCCTTCCGTGTAATGAAGCTGGGAGTCCTGGGCTATGAAGGGTGGACAGAGTTTCTAAGGATCACCAAATACGCATGATGAGGACTTGTAAGAGCAACCACTCATCTGGTACAGATTTCAATTGTTGTTTTCCGGCACACGGCGAGCAGCCTCTGCACATTTGCCGTCGCGCGGCGAGCAGCCTCTGCACATTTGCCGGCGCGCGGCGAGCAGCCTCTGCACATTTGCCGGCGCGCGGCGAGCAGCCTCTGCACATTTGCCGGCGCGCGGCGAGCAGCCTCTGCACATTTGCCGGCACGCGGCGAGCAGCCTCTGCACATTTGCCGGCACGCGGCGAGCAGCCTCTGCACATTTGCCTGCACGCGGCGAGCAGCCTCTGCACATTTGCCGGCACGCGGCGAGCAGCCGCTGCACATTTGCCGGCAAGCGGCGAGCAGCTACTGCACATTTGCCGGAAAGCGGCGAGCAGCCTCTGCACATTTGCCGGCACGCGGCGAGCAGCCTGGACACATTTTTTTTGTCAAACAAGTACTTTAATTTATAGTAGAAGGCAATGAGATTGTAAAATGTTGAACATTGTTTCCAATAAAGCAAATTTCAGTGTCGTCATTGTGCACAGAGATCATCAACCTATCACACAATTTTGAGAAGACATTTGATTGAATGCGATCAATACAATATAATCAGTACACTTCCCTTCTTATGTATCAATATTCCAGGGGTTAAGTCGTTTACCAAGAGCAGGTCTCTGAGGACTGTAGCCATCTATCCCACATTTATGTGCAGTGGAGAGGACATCCTCTATGGGTGAAGACCACAGCTTCTTGTATGGCAAGTTGTCATTCTTGTCTGCTATCCACCTACTGAATTCAGGGGCTCCTCAGCCACTGCCTCGCTACCACTTTCCGTGCCACTAATAGGGTTTTGTGTAGAAATAGCTTAGTGAACTTGTCTAAATCCGCTTCTGGAAATATGCGGCAAACCTTAGGGTCTAATGTAAGAGGGGATCCCATGTTACGTAAAAACCAAAGTCTCTGTGTTCAGAATCCCTTAATCTGCGGACAATTCCATAATAGATGTAAAAAAGTTCCCACCTCCCTGCCACACATCGGACAGTTTGCAGTCTCATCCTATTTATCTCTAGCAACCTTGAGGTACGACTGATGGAGTAGATAGACCTGAGAGTGTGGGGGAAAAGAGTCTACACGTATGATGGAGTATATAGACCTGAGAGTGTGGAGGAGACGAGTCTACACGTATGATGGAGTATATAGACCTGAGAGTGTGGAGGAGACGAGTCTACACGTATGATGGAGTATATAGACCTGAGAGTGTGGGGGAAACGAGTCTACACGTATGATGGAGTATATAGACCTGAGAGTGTGGAGGAGACGAGTCTACACGTATGATGGAGTATATAGACCTGAGAGTGTGGAGGAGACGAGTCTACATGTATGAAACGCGTCGCTCCACTCCTCATCCTCCACGCTCCCCAATCCCTCCTCACATTTAGATTTTTGAGCGTCAGCTAAAACTGTAGATGCAGGTAGGAGTAACGTTATGGAATGTAGAAATTAGCTTCTTGGCTTCTGTACTTTGGATTACTTCCATGAGGGGATTTGAGTCTAGTTGCTGTCTAAAGCAAATTGTGGGGATTACTTCCTCTATATTCCCCTGCATAGCATAGTAGCCCATTATGTGTCACTCACCTGGAAACCAAGCCTGCGACGTCCCCACAGCAGGGAGTGTCCATCTTCTGCCCCTCCTCCTTCTGGGGCCGTGACTCGGGCTCTGTGACTGGCGAAGTCACGACGTCACTCCCGCGTGCGAGAGCCTCCAGTCATGGCACGGAGGCCGTTTCTTCACTGCGCGTGTGCTGAAATGATGTTGGCACACCTGGTACTCTGTAGATCTCCTGAACCATGTAGGTGTGGGAGATGTGCAGGGCACCTTCAGGTATACCTTATTCTAGCTTATCTAGGTGAAAGTGCTTATCACAGGTTGACAACCACTTTAAAAGCATGACGGAGTTGTAGATATCTAAAAACCCTTTGGTTTAGTAGATTGAATTCAGATTTTCCATGTCAAACGTTTCAAGTTCCCCATTACAGGAGATGTGGGATGAGTAATGCATTCCCCTAGAGCTCCAGATCCCTGGGTCCGGCTTCAGTTGAAATTCAGCAAGTCGTTTATTATGCCATAAAGGGGTGAATGCGTGGTTGTTTGGTATTTCGAGTTTATCTGAGGGAACCTCCCATATCTGTCTACAATGATAGAGCATGGAGTGACGTCCTCACCCCGGGTTCCCATACTGATCGTCACGAAGGGATCTGCCATGGGGTGTGACCATTCAGGACAGAAGAGCGTTAACAACCTACCCCTATCAGTTTTGTCAATGTGGGATAATTGTGATAACTGTGCCGCTAAGTAATATAGGTTGAAGTCTGGGAGAGCTATTCCCCCTAGGTAGGGGTGTCTACTGTCCCCCCAAATAAATGGAGCCTGGACACATTTGCCGGCAGACGGCGAGCAGCCTGGACACATTTGCCGGCAGACGGCGAGCAGCCTGGACACATTTGCCGGCAGACGGCGAGCAGCCTGGACACATTTGCCGGCAGATGGCGAGCAGCCTGGACACATTTGCCGGCAGATGGCCTGTACATATAGTTACATGGTCAGTGAGGTTGGAAAAAGACACAAGTCCATCAAATGTGTGCGTTTTTATGGCAGTATTACATTGGATATCCCTCAATGTTAGGGTCCCTTAGGTGTTCATCTAATAGTTTTTTGAAATTATCTACACTACCAGCAGAAACCACTGCTTGTGGAAGAGAAATCCACATCCTCACTGCTCTTACCGTAAAGAAACCTTTACCCATCTTAAGGTTAAACCACCTTTCTTCCATTCTCAGTGAATGGCCTCGTGTTTTCCCTTGCGCTGAATAGTTTTGTCCCTATAGTGGGGTCACCAGTGCAGAATTTGTACATTGAAATCATCACCCCCTCATCGTCTCTTCTCCAGAGAGAAGTTCAGTGCTGTAATCTTTCCTCATAACTGAGCTCCTCCAATCCCTTAATTAGCTTTGTTGCCCTTCTCTGTACCCTTTCCAATACCAGGACCTCCTTCCTGAGGACCGGTGCCCAGAACTGGACGGCTTCACCAGAGATTTGTATAGTGGGAGAATTATTGATTTATCCCTGGAGTTGATCCCTTTCTTCATGCCAACACTTTGTTAGCTTTGCTTGCAGCAGCTTGGCATTGCTGAGCCTCTCCTCTACTAGGACCCCCAGGTCCTTTTCCATCCTAGATTCCCCCAGAGGCTCTCCCCCTAGTGAGTAGTTTGCTCTCTTGTTCTTGGTACCCAAATGCATTATTTTACATTTTTCTACGTTAGATCTCATCTGCCACCTGCCTGCCTACCCCTTTAATTTATTCAGATCTTCTTGCAAGGTTTCCACATCCTGTTGAGAATTTATTGCCCTGCTTAGCTTGGTATCATCCACAAATATTGAGATTGAGCTCTTCACCCCGTCCTCCAAATCATTTATGAATAAATTGAATAGGATTGGTCCCAGGACAGAACCCTGGGGGACCCCACTTTCTACACCGGACCATTCTGAGTGCTCCCCATTTATCTCCACCCTCTGGACTCGCCCCTGCAGCCAGTTTTCAATCCATGTATTCACCCTTTGATCCATGTTGAGAGACCTTAGTTTGTACAGTAAACGTTTATGGGGAACTGCATCAAATGCAGATACACCACATCTACAGACCTTCCTTTATCCAGATGCACCACATCCGCAGACCTTCCTTTATCCAGATACACCACATCTACAGACCTTCCTTTATCCAGATACATCACATCTACAGACCTTCCTTTATCCAGATACACCGCATCTACAGACCTTCCTTTATCCAGATACACCACATCTACAGACCTTCCTTTATCCAGATACACCACATCTACAGACCTTCCTTTATCCAGATACACCACATCCACAGACCTTCCTTTATCCAGATACCCCACATCTACAGACCTTCCTTTATCCAGATACACCACATCTACAGACCTTCCTTTATTTAGATACACCACATCTACAGGCCTTCCTTTATCCAGATACACCACATCTACAGACCTTCCTTTATCCAGATACACCACATCCACAGACCTTCCTTTATCCAGATACACCACGTCTACAGACTTTCCTTTATCCAGATACACCACATCTACAGGCCTTCCTTTATCCAGATACACCACATCTACAGACCTTCCTTTATCCAGATACAACACATCTACAGGCCTTCCTTTATCCAGATACACCACACCTACAGGCCTTCCTTTATCCAGATACACCACATCTACAGGCCTTCCTTTATCCAGATACACCACATCTACAGACCTTCCTTTATCCAGATACACCACATCTACAGACCTTCCTTTATCCAGATACCCCACATCTACAGACCTTCCTTTATCCAAATACATCACATCTACAGACCTTCCTTTATCCAGATACCCCACATCTACAGACCTTCCTTTATCCAAATACATCACATCTACAGACCTTCCTTTATCCAGATACACCACATCTACAGACCTTCCTTTATCCAGATACACCACATCTACAGACCTTCCTTTATCCAGATACACCACATCTACAGACCTTCCTTTATCCAGATACCCCACATCTACAGGCCTTCCTTTATCTAGATGGCCGCTCACCTCCTCATAGAAGGTTAAAAGATTGGTTTGGCAAGAATGATTTTTCATGAACCCGTGTTGATTACTGCTAATGATATCGTTCTCGTTACAATAATCTTATATGTAATCCCTTATTATTCCCTCCAAGAGCTTGCATGTTATTGATGTTAAGCTGTTAACTGGTCTGTAGTTCCCAGGGAAAAGTCTTGGTCCTTTTTTATATAGTGGCACCACATTGGCTTTCCTCCAAACAGCTGGTATCATACCAGTCAGAAAACTGCTCTTAAAGAATAGGTACAAAGGTTTGGCAATAACTTGGCTAAGTTCCCTAAGGACCCTCAGGTGCAAGCCATCTGGGCTCAGTGACTTATTAGCGTTCAGTTTTTCAAGCCTATTCCTGATTTTATCCTCAGTCAGCCATGAGGGTGTTTCCTGTGACGTGTCTTCAGGACCAGCATTGTGGTTCTGCATAATTGAGCCCCCCATTTCCTTATGGTGGGGTTGCAGTAACAGACTTACCCGGGGTTTGAACTGTTCCGTTATCTACAAAGGAAAAACATGGTAAGAACCCGATTAGTATCTTATTTATTATAGGTAATTATATAGCACCATCAATTTACACTGCGCTTTCCATATAAATTGAACATTCACATCAGTCCCCGCCCCAAAGGAGCTCATATTTCCTTTATGTGGCTCTTCCAGACAGTTATAATTGTATTTACATGATGCCACTTCCACTGCTAAATATGTTAAAGCCAATTACTTTCTTATATTACTCCAAGCTTTCTATACACAGGAGGTGCCAAGAGAGTTTACAGGACCCCGGAGGGCCTTTCATTCCATTCCCATCATCAATGGAGTCTGACCACCCAACCCTACGCATCATCAATGGAGTCTGACCACCAATCCCTTCCCATCATCAATGGAGTCTGACCACCAATCCCTTCCCATCATCAATGGAGTCTGACCACCAATCCCTTCCCATCATCAATGGCGTCTGCCCACCAATCCCTTCCCATCATCAATGGCGTCTGCCCACCAATTCCTTCCTATCATCAATGGCGTCTGCCCACCAATCCCTTCCTATCATCAATGGCCTCTGCCCACCAATCCCTTCCTATCATCAATGGCCTCTGCCCACCAATCCCTTCCTATCATCAATGGTGTCTGACCATCAATCCATTCCCGTCATCAATGGAGTCTGTCCACCAATCCATTCCAATCATCAATAAAGTCTGACCAATCATCAATGGAGTCTGACCACCAATCCCTATCAATCATCAATGGAATATCTTCCCACCAATTCCTTCCAATCATCAATGGAGTCTGACTACCAATCATCCAGCTCCTCGGGGTATATAAGTCTCTCAGGAAGAGGTGGGATTTGGAGTATTTGTAGCTGTGCACACATACAGTAGATGATATCAAGCTGAATATTTTGGTAATGATCACCATGACTCCCCCGCACATGACGCCCAGAACACTCACCTGAGGAGCCTTGTGGGCAATGTTTGGAGGCACAGAACATTGTGAGGCCAGCTCAGAACTTGTGCTCTGCAAACAGAAAGTACAGATGAGAAAGAGGACCGGGGAGGCAAAAACGAGTCTTAGATGCCCGCTGAACGCCACTCACCTTGGGCTGAAAAGCCCCCTGTAGAGATCCAAAGGAGACACTGGGAGGTAGAACAGGGGGCAGTGCAGTAATAACAGGAGAGAATGGAGGGAAGAACTGCGGGGAGAAAAAAAGAAAGTCAACTTAGTGGAGGGCACATCCAAATCTGGGACTGTCAGGTATGGATTGGGGGGTCATGGAATGAGGAGACAATGGAAGGAATAGAGGGAGAAGCTGCTTACAGTACTTGGATTCTGCCTGTACAGACTTTCTATTTTACCCGGATATTTCTCAAACTGCAAAGAGAGGGAAAGAGGAGGTTAGAAAGATCAGCTGAAGAAAGAGGCCACATGGGAGACATGCATGTTATATATACACTGCACAGAACACCGGGGACAGCCAGGAGGTGTACAGCCACCCAGACAGGGCACACCAGGGTGGGGGGAGGAGGATCAGAAAGCATGGAAGGTTGCACCATCGAGGAGTAGAGAGGAGACAGAGGAGCTTAGAGAAGAGGCGTGGAAAGGAGACAGAGGAGCGTAGAGAGGAGATAGAGGAGCGTAGAGATAAGGCGTAGAGAGGAGTCGGAGGAGGGTAGAGACGAGGCATAGAGAGGAGTCAGAGGAGGGTAGAGACGAGGCGTAGAGAGGAGTCAGCAGAGGAGTGTAGAGATAAGGCATAGAGAGGAGTCAGAGGAGCGTAGAGATAAGGCGTAGAGAGGAGTCAGAAGAGCGTAGAGATAAGGCGTAGAGAGGAGTCAGAAGAGCGTAGAGATAAGGCGTAGAGAGGAGTCAGAGGGTAGAGACGAGGCGTGGAGAGGAATCAGAGGAGCGTAGAGACGAGGCGTAGAGAGGAGTCAGAAGAGCGTAGAGAAAAGGCGTAGAGAGAAGTCAGAGGAGGGTAGAGACGAGGCGTGGAGAGGAGTCAGAGGAGCGTAGAGACGAGGCGTGGAAAGGAGTCAGAGGAGCGTAGAGACGAGGCGTGGAAAGGAATCAGAGGAGCGTAGAGACGAGGCGTGGAAAGGAATCAGAGGAGCGTAGAGACGAGGCGTGGAAAGGAGTCAGAGGAGCGTAGAGACGAGGCGTAGGGAGGAGTCAGAGGAGCGTATAGAGGAGATAGAGGAGCGTAGAGACGAGTCAGAGGAGCGTAGAGACATGGAGAGGAGATAGAGAAGCATAGAGAGGAGATAGAGGAGCGTAGAGACGAAGCGTAGAGAGCAGTCAGAGGAGCGTAGAGAGGAGGCGTAGAGAGGAGTCAGAGGAGGGTAGAGACGAGGAGAGGAGTCAGAGGAGCGTAGAGATGAGGCGTGGAAAGGAGTCAGAGGAGCGTAGAGACGAGGCGTAGGGAGGAGTCAGAGGAGTGTAGAGACGAGGCGTAGAGAGGAGATAGAGGAGTGTAGAGAGGAGATAGAGGAACGTAGAGAGGAGATAGAGGAGTGTAGAGACGAGGCGTAGAGAGGAGTCAGAGGAGTGTAGAGACGAGGCGTGGAAAGGAGTCAGAGGAGTGTAGAGACGAGGCGTAGAGAGGAGATAGAGGAGTGTAGAGACGAGGCGTGGAGAGGAGTCAGAGGAGTGTAGAGACGAGGCGTAGAGAGGAGATAGAGGAGCGTAGAGAGGAGATAGAGGAGCGTAGAGAGGAGATAGAGGAGCGTAGAGAGGAGATAGAGGAGCGTAGAG